>JBBPBS010000206.1:1502031-1741969 GCA_037974835.1 Cicer judaicum
CCCCCCCCCCCCCCCCCTTATTGTGTTTCTTGATCAACATTGACTTGTAGGGTCAAGGTTTTGCAGTGCCTCAATGGTCTGTAGGTTTTAGGTTGGAAGTTTAGAATACATACTTGTAGCGTTAGGTGTTGTAATTCCGGTTTGAATTAGTGGAAAAATCCTTTTGTGTGAGGGGATTGGACATAATTGTAACGTTGGTTGTGAAATAGTATAAATCATGGTGTTTCTTCTTATGCCTTGTTACTCTGTTTTATTGTGGCATTTGATCTGTTTATCTATTCTAAGTGTAACACCCCGATTTTCAAAGCGAGGGGGTATTTTTTTTTCAAAACAAATTAAAATAAGACAGAGAAATAAATAAGGTAACACCCTTGGATAAATAATTAAGTCATTATAATTTACAAGCAGCGGAAAAGTTTCTCGAAATATGAATCCGAAATATTTACATATCAAAAGTGGTACATGTAATCCCATTGAAAATAACATGTCATGCTGACAATATTAGTATATGTACAGTCTTCCAGTTTAAAATAAAATGCAATTCAAAATAAAGACATATGTTCCCTCTATGTCAACCTAATCTGATCATTCTACCAAAAAGCTATACACCCTGAGTAATCACCACGCGCCCCGTAGGATCCTCCTAACATAGCTCCAGTCAGGCATTCCCATCTACATCCCCATCCACAGGGTATGAACCGGTAGGATCGTCCTGCCTATCATCTGAGGGCAAAGCCCAAATTTCCACAATAGTTATAAAGGGTCACCAACCGAAATTAACAGTTAACACATAACATTTAAGTTTTTAAATGCACAAATAACCTTTCCACTTAGCATGCACCTTAAAAGGGTTTCCATATGCTAAACATGCATAAACAAAGTTGAAAATTGAAGTTTTTAACAAAACAACATTGTTGTATTCGAATACAGCATCTCTGTATTCGAATACAAGGCTGTTTCAGCATTCAGCAACAAAAACAGCATGTCTGTATTCGAATACACAGCATGTCTGTATTCGACTACACAGTAAGTTAGTGGCAAAAATAGGATATATGTATTCGAATACAGCTTCTTGTATTCGAATACACAGCAGACAACAGCAGAAAAATAGCAAAATTCAGCATTTTTCAGCTTTTTAAAGGGTATCGAAACCAATCAACACTTACACACAAATCCAAACAATCATACTTAACAATTATAGCGCAATCACTACGACATCTTGAGTTTTGAAATGGTTTTGAAATCAATCACACTCACACATAATTCCAAAACATCCACACTTGGCAATTATAACACAATTACCACGACAACTTAATTTCGAAATGGTTTTGCAATCAAACACACTATCACATAATTCCATAACATAACTCTTAGCAAAATTAACACAATCGCAATGACATCTCAAGTTTAAACACTCAATCATAAACTTGAATCAAACACACTTACACACAATTTCAACACATAATGCTTAATAGTTACAACGCAATAAGCACACGGACAAGATGAACCAACAAATCACATGGAATCATCTCGACGCGACAATCTCTACACGGACAAGGTGAACCAACAAATCACATGGAATCATCTTGACGCGACAATATTTACACGGACAAGATGAACCAACAAATCACATGGAATCATCTTGACGCGATAATCCCCACACAGACAAGATGAACCAACAAATCACATCCTTGACGCGACAATCCCCACACAAACAAGATGAACCAACAAATCACATGGAATCACCTTGACGCGACAATCCCCACACAGACAAGATGAACCAACAAATCACATGGAATCATCTCGTGGCCCATGGACAAGATGAACCAACAAATCACATGGAATCATCTTGTGGCCCATGGATGAGATAAACCAACAAATCACATGGCATCATCTCAGTTACCACTATCACTATGAAATACCTGAGTATACCATGACTTTATCCACGACAATCGTTAAGCAAATGCAGATATTAAAAGATTCCCCATTTTTAATACTCATTTAACTTAAACGATTTTCACAACAAACATTAAGCAAATAGAAATATTAAGAGATTCCCCATTCTTAATACTCTTTTAACTTAAACGATTTTCCAAAACAAACATTAAGTAAACAAGACATTAAGAGATTGCCCATTCTTAATACTCATTAAGCTTAAACGATTTTCAAAACAAACATTAAGTAAACAAGACATTAAGAGATTCCCCATTCTTAATACTCATTTAACTTAAACGATTTTCACAAACACACATTAAGTAAACAGAGATATTAAAAGATTCCCCGTTTAATACTCGTTTAACTCTAATGGTTTTCAAATTCCACATAACACAAACTCAAACATTTTGTCAAATCCATTCCACAAGTCACACCAAATCACATCAATTCATTCTTTTCACAAAATCAAAACAAACACATCTCAAATTTCATAAATATTAATTAAGCACACGTCAAACACGACGACACAAATCAACACAACCCACCACTCAAACACAACAAATTTCATTTACTCAAAATCATACATAAATGAGTTAAATTCCTTTTTCACGAAACATTCGTCAATATCACCCAAAACCTAACTCTAAGATTTTACCCATAAAGCCTTATATTCATTTTCCCACAAATCAACACTTTAACCCTAACGAAATTCTTTTCCACACAACCACAGATAAGTCCCTAAATGCAAACTAAAAGTTTGGAAGGAGCCCTTACCTTCACGTTAGCTTTAACATGCGATTACGGTACCACGAGTAAATCCGGTAAAATCTCCGCTCGCAACAACGCTTCCAAAGTTGGTCCCCTAGCACCGTAGCATGGTAGTGAGCAACTTTCCCTTCTATCTCTTCGCGAAACGAAACTTAGATCTAGATGAAACGGGGAGGTTTGTGTTTGACGGTTTTGAAATCCCTAATACCGTTTTTCTTTGTTTTCGAATCAAAGAGAAAGATTGAAGTTGAGATAGATTTGCTTTCTTACCTACTAAGCCTTGGGTTTCTATTCTTGAAGCCAAAGAACGAAAGAGGAAGCAAAAACAACGAAGAAGAAAAGAGGGAGAAGGAGTGGTTCGCGCAGGCAGAGGAAGAAGAAGGAAAAAATGTTTTATTTCTTTCTCTCCCTTCTCCTTTCTTCCTTTTTCCTTCCTTTATATTTCTTTTCTTTCTATTTCCTTCCTTTCCTTTTCTTATACTTATATACAAAAATATTACTAATAATAATAATATACAATATATATATATATATATATAATAATTAAACCTAAAAAAATAAATATCTAACAACTCTCACATCCATCACTTCACTCACATCTCAAACTATTTTGATAAAAATATCTACTCTCGTCGCAACTCAATTGTCAAATCCAATTTTCAGCAACCTGAGATATTTTGAACAAAACTGCCCAGAATTAAATTCTTCGAAACCTAAATAAATTATTCTTCGACAAATAATTTTAATCCAATTTCCAAAAATATATTTTCGGACTTTAACTCACTAAATACCGAAAACTGGGTTAAAAGCCTAAGCAATTTAACACAAAATACCCTAAAATTGTATAACTTAGGATTTAAAATTAAGGGTCTTACACTAAGTATCCCAAATCAGAATTTTGAAGCAATGTTTTTAATAAGGCAAAACACAATTCAACCCCCCTTCTTGTGTTTTTGCACCATCATATATCTCATCAAAATCAATGCCTTATTCTTGATTATAACCCTTAGCAACAAGCCTTGCTTTATTACTAGTTACTATGCCATTTTAATCAAGCTTGTACCTAAATACCCATTTGACGCCAATAACAAGATGGTATTTGGTTTAGGATCTAAGTCTCAAACTTGATTTCTTTCAAATTGGTTTAATTCTTCATGCATGACTATAAGCCCATGCTCATCAGTTATTGCATCACAAACGGTTTTGGGCTCAATTTAAGAAATAAAAGAGAAAACCTGGAACAAGTTGTGTACTATAGACCTTATGCATACTCCTCTTAGCGATTTAATCCACTAATTCAACAACTTGAATTACAAAGCACTTGACCCTCCAAGTCAATCTTCTTAAACAACTAGACAACCTTATACTTTTTACAAGAAAAAATACCTTGACTCTAACAGCCAAGTCTTTCAAACAAAATTTGACAAATATTTTCTTCAATCATAAATTTGAATCAAAATTTATTTTACATCTTCTTCATAAACATTTGACCATATCTTCTTTTCAACTTGGTCAAATATTTTCCTCAATAATAAATCTGAATAAAATCTTATTTTAGATTTTTTTCAAAAAGATGAATCTTCTTTCATACTTAGTGAAGACAAATATATTGTTCTCATAAAATACTTTTGTTAACATCAAAACTCTAAGTCTAAAACCTACTTGGTTTCAACAATCTCCCCTTTCTTTTTTATGATGACAAAACTGGTAATTTTTATGACAACATTTCTTTATATTTCTTTGACTCCCCCTTACATAGGGCTCCCCTTAAGTCTAAGTATCCTTTTCTCCCCCTTTTGTCATCAGAAAAAAGACTTGAAAGTAAAACTTGGTCTTTTTTGTTTTTTAATAACATGAATATAACATATTACAAGAAAATATAAAAACTAATGTAAAACTAGACTACTTTGAAGTTATCACAACCTCAGTCAAGTATGAAAGTAACTTTTATTTTTTCTTGATGAAGTCAAACCTATCTTCAGCTAGTGGTTTGGTGAATATGTCATCCCAATGGTGTTCAGTGTCTATAAACTAAATGTTTAGTACCCTTTTTTTGAAAAAATTGAAGTATAGGATTTTTGGTTAGGCAAATGGTAGAACTATGTAACAATAAATGGGAATGATGGTTTCTAGGTTTTGTAGTCTTCTAGTTGATGTTTCATCTAAAGTAGTTGAGAGCCACAACCAGCTACTAAAATGTACTCAGCTTATGTCATTGATATGACAATTGTGCTTTGTCTCTTACTTGACCAAGAGGTTAAGTTGTTCACCTAGAAATGTGCAGTTTCCACCTGTTCTTTTTTCTGTAAAATTTAGCTCCAACACAATCAGAATCACAATACCCACTTAGTTTGTACTTAGAATATTTCTTGTAGAACAAGGTAGTGTTGGAAGTGGCTTTTAGGTATCTAAGGATTCTGTTAACAACAATTAAATGTGATTCCCTAGGGTCGGCATGAAATCTTACACATATACACACACTAAACATTATGTCAAGTCTGGAAGTGGTAAAGTAAAGTAGGAATCTTATTTTACCTCTATAGGTTTTCTGGTCAATTTTTTGGCCTAAATCATATTTTTCAAGTGAACAAGTATAGTGCATTAGTGTAACTATAGCTTTGCAATAACTCGTCTTAAACTTCTTGAGAAGCTCTTTTGTATATTTGTTTGATGAATGTATTTAGCTTTTTGTCTTTGCTAAATTTGCATCCCTAAGAAGAACTTAAGTTCTCCCATCATACTCAATTGAAATTCAAGCTGCATCAATTTAGAAAATTATTGGAAAAAAGTGCAATTAGTAGATCCAAAAACAATGTTGTCAACATAAATTTGAATAATAAGAATGTCATCTCCAATTGATTTTCTAAAATGTGTATTATCTACTTGTTCTCTTTCGAGAAGATTTTTATGCAAGAAGTTAATAACTCTATCATACCATGTCCTAGGTACATGTTTTAGACCATACATAGATTTCCTAATTTTAAAAACATGATTTGGAAATTAAGAACTTTCAAAATCTAAGGGTTGTTTAACATAGACTTCCTCACCTATATAACCATTTAGAAAATTTCTTTTAACATCCATTTGAAATAATATAATGTTATTATTTGCAGGGAAAGAAAGAAGGATACAAATAGCTTCTAACTTGGCCACTAGAGCAAATGTCTCAGTGTAATCAATTTCACTTGCTGATTGTAGCCTTAGTCGGCAAGTCTTGCCTTGTTTCTGACCACTTCACCTTTTTCATTTAACTTGTTTCTGAAAACCCACTTGGTTCCAATAATTTTCCTTTTTGGTTTAGCTACTAGATCTCAAACATCATTCCTCTTAAATTCATTTAACTATTCTAATGTTTCATCAATAGAGGTAGGCCCAATTGATGATAGTAAACCAAACATGTTTGGATTCTTCGACAATTTGATTTTCCCTATTAAACACTCTATTAGCCCTTTTAGAGTATCCAATGAAGGTACACTTTTGAGATCTATAATCAAATTTACAAAGGTTATGTTTAGTGTTCAACATATAACAAGTATAGCCAAATTGTCTAAAGTAAGAGATGTTAGGAATTTTACCTTTCCATAATTCATATGGTGTTTTATTCAATATAGACCTAATTAAGACTGTATTTTAAATATAACATGCAGTGTTAATTGCTTCAGTCAAAAAGTGTTGTGCAACACTCATATATTTAACATGGTTCTGGCCATTTCTTTGAGTGATCCATTCTTTCTTTCATCACAAAAACTTTCAAATAACTTGTTTTTAAATTGTCCTCCATGATCACTACTAATTGTTACAATCTTAAGACCATTTTCATTCACTATTTGCTTGCAAAATATGATAAACACTTTGTGGTATTCATCCTTACTTCTTAAGAATTTTACCCATGTCCACTTAGTGTAATCTTCTATTATAACAAAGTCATATTTCTTTTCACTTAGAGAGGTTGTTTTCACAAGCCTAAAGAATTCTATATGTAAGAGCTCAAGGGGCTTTGAGGTAGAGACTGAGTTCTTAAGGATAAATAGTTCTTTGTTTGTTTTCCCTTTTGACAAGCTTCACACATAACTTTACTTTGGTAAGTAAGCTTAGGTAGACCTCTGACTAGTTGCAGATTATTTAGTTTTGAAATTAATCTAAGTTTGCATGACCTAATCATTTGTGTCAAATTAGTTTCTGTCCATTTACAGACACAAGGGACCTAACCTCTTGTTTCTCTAGGCTAAAAGGATTTATCATAAATATTGTTTTTCCTCTAACCTATAAAGAGTACATATCCGTCCTTTTGACTAATTACCTTCCATGTTTTTTTGATTGAACATAATATCATAATTATTATATCTTAACTGACTAATACTTAATACATTATGCTTAAAACATTTAACAAAAAAGAAATCTTAAATAGAATGGGAAGTACCATTATCAACATAACCTTGACCAATGATTTGGCCTTTTTACTTTCCTCCACAAGTCACCGTGCCTCATTTGCTCAACGTTAGTTCTTGGAACATAGA
The DNA here is from genome assembly GCA_037974835.1 of Cicer judaicum. NCBI lineage: Eukaryota > Viridiplantae > Streptophyta > Magnoliopsida > Fabales > Fabaceae > Cicer > Cicer judaicum. Next base: position 1,509,252 of record JBBPBS010000206.1, read on the forward strand.
AGTTTCTCCATGATATGTCGCTAACATCCACTATCCAAGTACCATGATTGGTGTTTTAACTTTATTGTCGAGTACATATACAACATACACAATTTTGTTCTTAGGTACCCAAATTTGGTCGGCTTCTGGTTTTGTAACACCCCGATTTTTAACAGCGAGAGTGTATTTTTTTTTTTTCAAAACAAATTTATAAAACAAATAAATAATTAAGGAAATTCCTTTGGATAAATATTTAAGTCATAACACAAGGACAATTAAGTCAACATAATTTACAAGCAGCGGAATAGCTTTTGAAATACGAATCCAAAGTATTTACACATCAAAACGTGGTACATGGGACCCATCAAAAATAAAATGTCATGCTAACAATATTGGTATAGGTACAGTCTTCCAAATTAAAATAAACACATTCCAAAAGAAAGACATCTAGTCCCTATACGTCAACCTAATCTAATCATTCTACAAAAAACTATACATCCTGAGTGATCTTCACGCGCCCTGCAAGATCCTTCTAACATAGCTCCGGTCAGGTGTTTCCAACTACATTCCCATCCACAAGGTACGAACTGGTAGGATGGTCCTGGTTCTCATCTGAGGGCAAAGCCCAGATTTCCACAATAGTGTAAATGGTCACCAACCGAAATTAACAATTAACACATAACATTTAAGTTTTTAAATGCACAAAATAACATTTCAACTTAGCATGCACCTTAAAAGGGTCTCCATATGCTAAACATTCATAAACAAGGTTGAAAAATGAAGTTTTTAACGAAACAACACTATTGTATTTGAATACAGCATCTCTGTATTCGAATACAAGGTTGTTTCAGCATTCAGCAGCAAAAACACCATGTCTGTATTCGAATACAGCCTTTGGTATTCGAATACACAACATGTCAGTAGCAAAACAACATGTTTGTATTCGACTACAACAGTCTGTATTCGACTACATAGTAAGTCAGTGGCAAAAACAGCATGTCTGTATATTCAAATACACATCAGACAGCAGCAGAAAAATAGCAAAATTCAGCATTTTTCAACTTTTCAAAGGGTTTCGAAATCAATCAACACTCACACACAAATCCAAACAATCACACTTAACAATTATAGCGCAATCACCACGACATCTTGAGTTTTGAAATGTTTTTGCAATCAATCACACTTACAAACAATTCCAAAACATCCACACTTGGCAATTATAACACGATCACCATGGCGACTTGAGTTCAAACACTCAATCAAATCTTAAATCAAACATGACTCGCGAGCCAAACACCCTAATGCAATGCGTATATGCAAAAATGCATGGACTCGGAATTCCAAACCAAAACCCTCCTTGAAGGGACGTAAATCATAATTGTACCGCCTATCACAGGCCGAAGTACTAAATTACCGAGGTGCTACCTATCATGGGTTAGAATGATTTACTAAACACATGCAGTCTATCGCAGACCTTACACGACACGACAATCCCCGCAAGGATAAGATGAACCAGCAAATCACATGGAATCATCTCGTGGCCCATCCGGTCACCACGTACTATGAAATGCATGAGCATACTCTGACTCTATCCACGACAATCGTTAAGTAAATGCAGATATTAAAAGATTCCTCATTTTTAATACCCGTATAACTCTAACAATTCAGACGACAATCATTAAGTAAATGCAGATATTAAAAGATTCCTCATTTTCAATACCCATTTAACTCTAATAATTCGGAAGACAATCATTAAGTAAATGCAGATATTAACAGATTCCCCATTCTTAATACCCATTTAACTCTAACAATTCGGACAACAATAATTAAGTAAATGCAGATATTAAAAGATTCCCCATTCTTAATACCCATTTAACTCTAACAATTCGGACGACAATTATTAAGTAAATGCAGATATTAAAAGATTCCTCATTCTTAATACCCATTTAACTCTAACAATTCGGACGACAATCATTAAGTAAATGCAGATATTAAAAGATTCCTCATTCTTAAAACCCATTTAACTCTAACAATTCGGTCGACAATCATTAAGTAAATGCAGATATCAAAAGATTCCCCATTCTTAATATCCATTTAACTCTAACAATTCGGACGACAATCATTAAGTAAAAGCAGATATTAAAAGATTCCCCATTTTTAATACCCATTTAACTCTAGCAATTCGGACGACAATCATTAAGTAAAAACAAATATTAAAAGATTCCCCATTTTTAATACCCGTCTAACTCAAAAGATTTTCACGACAAACATTAAGTAAACATAGATATTAAAAGATTCCTCATTTTTAATACTCGTTTAACTCTAATGATTTTCAAATTCCACACAGAATATACTCAGACATATTCTCAAATTCAATCCACAATTCACACCAAATCACATCCATTCATATTTCCAAATTTATAAATATTAGTTATGAACACGTCAAACACGACAACCACAAATCATCACAATCCACCACTCAAACATATCAAATTTCCTTTCCTCAAAACTACATATAAATGAGTTAAATTCATTTTCCACAAAACACTCATCAACATCACCAAAACCCAACTCTAAAATTTCACCCATTAAAGCATTAAATTCATTTTCCCCAAATCAACACTTCAACCCTAAGAAATTTATTTTCCACCCAACCACAGATAAGTCCCTAAATGCAAACTAAAAGTTTGGAAGGAGCCCTTCCCTTAGCGTTAGCTTTAACGAGCGATTACGGTACCGTGAGTAATTCCTATAAAATCCCCGTTCGCGACGTCGCTTCCAAAGTTAGTTCACTAGCACCGTAACGTCGTGGTGAACAACTTTCCCTTCAATCTCTTTGCAAAACGAAGCTTAGATCTAGATGAAACATGGAGGTTTGCGTTTGACGGTTTTGAAAACACTAACACCGTTTTTCTCTGTTTTTAAATCAAAGCAGATGAATGAAGCTTGAAATTTTGTTATTTCTCACCCACTAAGCCTTGGGTTTCTTTTCTTGAAGCAAAAGAAGGAAGAAGAAAGTGGAAGGAAGGAGGAAGAAGAAGAAGGGTTCGCGAGATTGGAAGGAAACGTGTATTTCTTCCTTTGTTTCATTTCTTTTTTCCTTTCTAACACACACACACACACACACACACACAGATATATATATATATATATATATATATATATATATATATTTATATTATACTTAAATTCAAACCCCAACAAATATCTAACAACTCTTCCACACATCACTTCACTCACATCTCAAACTATTTTGATAAAAATATCTACTCTCGTCGCAACTCAATTGACAGATACAATTTTCAACAACCCGGTTTATTTTGAACAAAACTGCCCAGAATTATATTCTTCGTAACCTAAATAAATTATTTTTCGATAAATAATTTTAATCCAATTTCCAAAAATATATTTTCGGCATTTAACTCACTAAATACCGAAAACTAGGCTAAAAGCCTAAGCAATTTAACACAAAATACCCTAAAATTGTATAATTTAGGATTTAAAATTAAGGGTCTTACAAGTTTGATAGTCATGAAATGTTTCTTGTCTTTCCTTGTATTTAACATGGGAAAAGATAATTTTGAGTGACCTTTCTTAGAGCAAACAGTACTCAAGATATTAGAGGGAATAGGTCTAGATTTAATTAAAGTTTCTACAAAATCCGAGACCTCTTTTACCATTTGTACTAACTCTATCAATCATTTCCATACCATTAACAAGAAAATATTGAAATACTTTAATACTTATCAGAGTTACATATGATATTTTCAATTGATGTTGAATTATGATTACTTTTCATAGTTAGATTTTCAGTCTTAAGTTCAACAATATCAAAGTTACATTTTCTTTGTAACTTCAGTACTTTGATTTTAAAACATTAATTTCTTCAGTTAGGTTTGCATTTTCTTTCCTAAGTGTGTTCAGTTTTAAGTACATTTTGTAAATCTTGTTCAAGAAATCATTTGATAGCAATAATTAAATTAGATCGATTAAGTTAGAAAATACCCTAATTTATTCATTTGTTGATTCACTTCTAGAGTTAGAATATGTGTTGGATCTAGAGGCAGATTTGGTATGAGCCATCAGAGCCAAATCTGCTTGCTCTTCATCATCAAATGATTCATCAGAATCACCCCATGTAGCCATTATACTCTTTTTCTTGGGTCTAGAATCTTTTCTATCATGTTTCCCTTTCTCTATATTTGGATATTCTGTCTTGATATGTCTAGCTTCATTGCATCCATGATAGATGATGCTTTTCTTGTCATGTTTATCATTATATCCTTTTTTTTTTGTGCCACATCTTATGAATTTTTATGGATATGAAAGCTATTTCCCCTTCCTTTGAGTCTCCATTCAAATCCTCTAAATCATCATCCTCTAATTCTATTGTTGGCGTCAAAACCTTCTTCTGCTTGGATTTCAAAGCCAAGGTTAGTTGCTTATTCTTGGGCTCATCCTCTGCAAGTTCAATTTCATGTCAAATGAGATAGCTAATTAATTATTCCAGCTTAAGAGTATTTAAAGCCTTTGCTTCTTGAATGGTAGTGATCATAGGTCTCCGCTTGCTTGGCCGACTTCTTAGCATCTTCTTCATCTGATTAGAAATATCTTCTTCTCAAGTATCTTTAATCCTAAGACCAGAGTCTAAATTCTGAAAAACATTGTTTATATGCCTTCATTTTCCTCCATCTTGAACAACTTATATTTTTATACTAGGAGGTTGGCCTTTGCTTCTTGAACTTGTTTCCTTTATTCATAGTTAAGAATCAGAATATCATAAAACTCTTTGTTGTCTCCTTGTTGGTGCACTTGCCAAACTCATTGAAGGAGATTGCATTTATCATGAATATTCTAAACATATTATGCATCTTGTACATCTTCTTTTGATCAACATTCAACTCTTTTCTTGGAACTCCAATACTATCAATATTATTTGGAGATAACCATCTTCCACCAAGTCCCAAAGTTCCACCAAGTCCCAAAGTTCAAGATCTTATGAAATAAAGAAACTTCTCAGCTTGTTCTACTTGTACTCAATATGTTCCCCCATCAAACAAAGGTGGTCTTTTAATGTTTCCTTCGGCAGCTTCTTCACTAAATCCATACATTTTGAACCATTGGATCTTTCCTCAAACAATGTAAAGTGCTCAACCTTGAGACCAAGCTCGGATACCAATTGAAGGTGAAAACACAAGAAAAAGGGTTTGAATTGTGTTTGACTACGTTAGTAGCTTTTTCATTATTTGATTAACACTAGTTCAAATCTAATGATTTACTGGGAGTAGAAGCAATAACAAAACTAAGGAGTGTAGGAATAAAGTGACACAAGTAATTTATCCTTGTTCATCATTAACTTGGCTACATCAAGTCCCTTCACTTTGAAGGATTTAATCAACTAATTCAACAACTTGAATTACAAAGCAATTAACCCTCCAAGCCAGTCTTCTCAAGCAGCCTGACAACCCCAGACTTTTGGCAAACACAAACACTTTGACTTTACTAGCCAAGTCTTCTTCATACAACCTGATAACCCCATATTGTTGAAGGTACACTAACACCACTATCGGGTTTGATTAGAAACGTTTGGAACTTGAGTAGTTTCTTTTAATAAGGTTGATAATAATTATAACTTTTATACTCTAAGAAAAACACTTAAGATGAACTTTAAGATTTAACAAGTATTTCTCTCTTATAACTTTTATTTCTCTCTTTGAACTATAAGATGAATTTGAAAATTTGAGCTTATGAGTTCTTATACTCTTTTATGATTTTTTTATGATCTTCTTTAGCCTTGAGTATCTATTTATAAATAAAATTAGGGATACACTTTAGTCCTTGTTTAAATATGAATTGTATCTTCATTCGTAGCCTGGTCAACAATGATCTTATTCAATAATAATTTTGAACAAGATATATTTTGATAATAGGTTCTTTAGCCAATTATTTAATCTTATTCAAATTGAACTTGTAAATTCCTCATATTGATTTTATTCAAATTGAGTTTGTAAATTCTTCATATTGATATTGTTCATATTTTTTTGTAGATAAATCTTGATCAATTCTTCTTGTAAATAATTCATATCATCTTGTGATAAATCTTGATCAAATCTTCTTCAAATCTTGACCATATATTTTTTTCAACTTAGTCAAATATTTTCTTCAATCATAAATGATAATCAAATCTTATTTTAGATTTTCTTCAAAAGCATTTGACTATATCATCTTTTCATACTCTGTGAAGTCAAATATATTGTTCTCATAAATGACTTTTGTTTACATCAAAACTTTAAGTATAAAACCAGCTTGGTTCCAACATTGTTTACTTTGTCTCTTTAGGCTTTGATAATTCTTCTTTAGGCTATTACCGTTATCTCTTCAACATTTTGGTAGCCTACAGTTAAGGTTCATAAGTTTTGTTGTACCTCTAGGGTGAGAGGATTGTTGCCACTATCGGACTGATGTACATCAGTTCTATATTGTGCTTAAATTGACACAAAGTATGTTTCTGATATTCTAACTCTCATTGAGATGATGCTACATATCAAGTCCCATATCAGTTCAAGTGTATGAAGAACATTTTTACTAATATTCATCATTTCTAAATAATTCTTTATTGATAGAATTTTTCACTCATACCTTGCTTTAGATGTGTGCTTGGATTTTTTTAGAATTATTTCTCTAACATATTGCCTTTTTTTCATTCTCTCTCTCTCTCACTCAATTGATTGAATGAGTTTTTCTTAAATAGAGAGAAGAAGTGTCAGTTGAGTACGTTATCATTGGAGATCTCCAATCACCATTTAAGGCAAATCAGTCTTTAAGATGTATTCATATATATCTTCATGCTTGATATTTCACATTATGAACTTAAGAGTGCAGATCTCAAAGAATGTTATTGTCAGAGGATGTCACAAAGACTTTAAGACAATTAATAGGTTCAAGATGTATACTAGAGGTTATAAAGAGTTTTCTTCTTCATATCATTGATTTTCCATCAGAGCATTGACTATCCATTATATTGACTTTCTATCAGAGTCAAATGATACAATGCTTGTGATAGTTATAAGAGGCATCTGGTTATTTTGCTTGTCACACTTATCAAAGACAGACAATCATTTTGCTTGACATACCTATTAGAGTTAGACGATCATTTTGCTTGACACACTTATTAGAGGTATACATTCATTTTGCTTGACATACTCGTTAGAGGCAAAACATCCATATCGTTGCTTGTATTAATGGATTCACTAGAGACACGTTTGAGAGCGTGTTCATCAGAGTGAAATACAATTGTCGTAGTCTCTTTAGAGTCACTATGATATTTGTTTAGAAGATTATTTTGTTGTTGTTAATCAGAGGGTCTAACTTATACAAGAACAATTACTTGTATTTTTTTTTTTTTGCCTTTAATGCTTTGATTTGGATTGTATATTGCACTACTTCTTATTGCTATATTTTCACTTGCTCTATTAACAAACGTAGTTACTTGTTTATTAGGTTATACTATTTTGTGTTTAGAAAGACTTTGATTATTGTCTCTAACTTCCTTTTAATTTATGTTGTAACAACCCTTTTTTTTACAGCGCGAGTGTATTTTTTATTTCAAAACAAATTGATAAAAACAAAGAAATAAAGAAGGAAATACTTTTGGATAAATATTTAAGTCGTAACATAACGACTAAGCCAACAAATATTTACAAGCAGCGGAATAGTTTTTGAAATCAAAATCCAAAGTATTCAAACATCAAAATACACCGGGGCTATGAGGCCATTTAGACATAGCTCATACCCTTGAGGTATTCTCGGTAGACACCTGCACAAAAGTATTGCCCCAAAAATTTTAACTCCCCACATCACATCAAAAAGTGGTACATGGAACCCATCAAAATAAAATGTCAAGCTGACAATATTGGTATAAGTACAGTCTTCCAAATTAAAATAAACACAACCCAAAAAGAAAGACATCTAGTCCCTATACGTCAACCTAATCTGATCATTCTACAAAAAAACTATACATCCCGGATGATTTTCACGTGCCCCACAAGATCCTTCTGACACAGCTCCAGTCAGGTGTGTCCAACTACATTCCCATCCACATGGTACTAATCGGTGGGAATATCCTGGTTCTCATATGAGGGCAAAGTCCAAATTTCCACAATAGTTGTAAAGGGTCACAAACTAAAATTAACAATTACACATAACATTTACGTTTTTAAATGCACAAAATAACCTTTCAACTTAGTATGCACCTTGAAATGGTTTCCATATGCTAGACATGCATAAACAAAGTTGAAAAATGAAGTTTTTAACAAAACTGCACTGTTGTATTCGAATACAGTATCTCTATATTCGAATACAAGGCTGTTTCATAAGTCACCATCAAAAACAGCACTTTTGTATTCGAATACTACCTTATGTATTCTACCACACATAAGTCAGCAGCAAAAACAGCATATTTGTATTCAAATACAACCTTCTATATTCGACTACACATAAGTCAGCAGCAAGAAAATGAATGTTTGTACTTGAATACAACCTTCTGTATCAGAATACACACAAGAAAACAGCAGAAAAACAACAAAATTCAGCTTTTAAAAGGGTTTCGAAATCAATCAACACTTACACACAAATCCAAACAATCATACTTAGCAATTATAGCACAATCACCATGACAACTTGAGTTTCGAAAAGGTTTTACAGTCAATCACACTTACAGATAAATCCAAAACATTCACACTTAGCAATTATAGCACAACCACAACAACCACTTGAGTTCAAACACTCAATCATAATCTTGAATCAAACGTGACTGGCGTGCCAAGCACCCTAATGCAATACGTATATGCCAAAATGCATGGACTCGGAATTCAAACCAAAACCCTCCTCGAAGAGCCCTAAATCATAATTGTACCGCCTATCACAGGACGAAGTACTAAATTACTGAGGTGCTACTTATCACGGGTAAGCACAATTTACTAAAAACGTAAATCGTAAATGTACTGCCTATCACAGGCCGAAGTACTATTTACCAAGGTGCCACCTATCACGAGTCAGCACGATTTACAAAAAATGTGCAGCCTATCGCGGACCTTACATGACGCGATAATCAACGCAAGGATAAGATGAACCAACAAATCACATGGAATCATCTCGTGACCCATCCGGTCACCACTATCACGATGGCCCATCCAGTCGCCATGTACTATGAAATGCATGAGCATACTCTAACTCTATCCACGACAATTGTTAAGTAAATGCAGATATTAAAAGATTCCCCATTTTTAATACTCATTTAACTCTAACGATTCTCACGACAATCATTAAGTAAACAAAGATATTAAAAGATTCCCCATTTTTAATACTCGTTTAACTTCCTTTTCTAACTTCTTTCTAACATATATATCTATATATATTACTTTATATTATTAATAATATATAAATATATATATATATATTATAATTAAAATCAAACCCACAAATATCTAACAACTCTTATACACATCACTTCGTCACATCTCAAATCATTTTGATAAAAATGTCTACTCTCGTCGCAACTCAATTGATAGATAAAAATTTTCTGCAACGAGATATATTTATAACAAAATTGCGTGATATTAAATTCTTCGTAACGTAAATAAATTATTCTCCGACAAATAATTTTAATCGGGGCTCCAAATATATTTTTGGCATTAAATTCATTAAATACCAAAATACAATAATTTGACTAAAAAGTCTCAGAGTTCAACACTAAACTACCCTAAAATTGCATAATTTAAGATTTAAAATTAAAGGTCTTACAAAAAAATATGCATAATTTGTAAACAATCACAGAACCAATAATTTCTAAGAATGCTTTTACTTCGAAAAAGACCAAATAAATCCATATGTAAAAGGCCTTTTTTGCATAAACATGCATTTTGATTTTAAAAGGAACCTTTGTTGTTGTTTTTTTTTTTTGCATTCTTGACAAGCATCGAATTTAAGCTTAGGCAGACCAATTACTAAATCATAAAAACTAATATTTTGAAATAATCCATGTGAATGTGTCCTAGTCTCAGATGCCAAAGCTAACATATCCTTACTTTTTGAGCCAAGACATTGTGGTGTCATAGGGGAAACATCGTTAAGGTTTATCATATAGAAGTTTTCAATCGTATACAATACAAATTTAATTTTCTTGTCACTTTTATAACAATTTTACAATAGAAAAAGTTGAATGATATTTATATCCCTTTTCATATTACTGGCTAATGTTAAGCAAATTATATTTTAGGCCATCAATATACAAAAACATTTTTTGTAGTAGTGAAGAGATATTACCAATTTTTCCAACACCAAGTGTCCTTCCCTAGTTAATATCACCATAGGGTACAAATCCTTCTTCTTTAAGATTAAGATGAATAAATTTTGACTTGTCTCCCATAATGTGCTTGGAGCACCCGCTATGGAGAAACCAATACTTACTTGATGGTCTAAAAAATATCTATAATGAAATTAATGAGAATTTGTAAATACCAATTTTGGTTGGGTCCTAGAATGATAGTAGAGGCACATAGTTCCTTAGGAATTCACACCGTAAGACCCTTAATTTTATAATTCTAATTTATGTAGTTTTAATGTATTTTGTGCTGAATTACTTAAACATTTAGTCCAATTTTATTTTATTGTGAATTAAGTACCAAAAATATATGTTAATTAGAATTATTAATATGTTTAATATATGTATGTGTGTGTGTATATATATATATATATATATATATATATTTTAAGACCCGATTAAAATTATTTGTCGAAGAATAATTGAATTATGTTACGAAAAATTTAATATCGGACATATTTTTTTAAAATGTCACTTGTTGCAGAAAAATTCATATGTCAATTGAGTTGCGATGAAAGTAGATATTTTTATTAAATTAGATTGAGATTTAAGTGATGTGATGAGTGTACGTTTAATTATAATATATGCGTGTGTGTGTCTATGGGTGTGCGAGCCTCGCCTTCTTCCTTTCTTCTTTTTTTTTTTTTCTCATCTCTACACTACGGTGCTTGTGAGCTAATTTATTTAACATGAAACACTTAATTCTTCCTCCTTTTTCTTAAATTTGTAAACTTTATATGGTGGGTGGGGGGGAGGGGGTGGAGTGAAATTTTTGAGTTCATAATAAATCCTTGTTGTTGTGTTGTTGTTGTTGTTGGGGTGGTTGTTGCTGTTGTTGTTGATTTTGTTATTAATGGTTAAAAAAAAATTGATTTTTTATGTGTTTGAGTTACGTAATGAGTTATTTTCAAATAAACGAGTTTGAACTGAAGTTGAAATTTTACAAAAAAAAAAAAAAAAATTAGAGTTGTTAAAGTTGTGAAAAAGTTATATTGAAAAGAAAATGTTATTCTTTTAATTACTATTGGACTGAGTTTAAAAAGAAAAAGTTTAGAGTATTTTATTAACTCAAATTTTTTGTGCTTTAATAATCGAGTGTGTGTATGTTTGATTTGAAAAATATATGTTTTATTTAGTTTTAACTAAATAATGTAGATTATTTAGTTTTAAAAGTTTGGTGTGTGAAAAGGACATCACTTTGAGAATTTTGTTGTGGTTGAATAAATTTTAGTTGTGAACAAATTGTTATAAATTTTTATGTTTATGTAGTTAGCTCCTTGAGTCTCGAAAAGGAATTGAGACTTTTGGCACCGAGTTAGCAGTGGGGAGAACTCTAATATATTAATGTTGCTGTGGTTGTGACACCCTAAACCCCAAAATAATATATATATAATAATTTATATCATATTCCTATAAAATTTGCAGCGGATAAATAAAATTATATTTTCAATAAAATAAAAACTTTTGTAACTAATTTAGGATATCACGTTTCTCAAAGTACACATGCAACAATTCAAATTTTATTACTCAAATAAAACAATTTAATCTCAATGAACTTGATTTAAGTATAATTACTTGATTTAATTCTAAAAACTTACTAGTACTTCTAAGGTTTCCATACAAAAATTTGATTTCTTTTTAAATAAGTAAAATACAAATTAAAATCCTTATTCTCGGTATCACCTATCAGAGCGGGGTTCCTCCCAAACTTGAACTTCAAGACTTATTAACCTGTAATAACTGTGATTTCGCAAACGCAGGGCCCAGCCAGCCAAACACAAACAACGAAGGAGGTGAGTTTTGAAATCATGTTAATAGTATAATATGAGTAAGAAGAACACGTAAACAATCATAATAGAACCGTATCATAATCACTTTACGATATATCAAAATATTTAATTAAATAGTATCCTACTATAACATCAAAGTCACTCAAGTAAAATAATCATCTCATTATAATATGCATCAAATCATCTAATTAATATTACCTTTGAAACACATCAATCACAAGGAAATGCAATGCTATGCATGAGCTTAGACTCTACTTCACAATGTGGTACCATTCTAACTCTGAAGTACTTGGTTAGGAGGCCATGATACTATGCTATGCCACCATCTCGGTGGACGGACGATTCAAATTGGCCATGTCCTCATAGGTCCCCTCAACTCAACCCGAGACACATATACGCGACAGTCGAGGTAAACGTGTGTTGCATGGTAGCTCCCGACATTTGGAGTGCTACCTCCAAGTCACCTAGGAGTTCCCCACCGGAATACCTCCAAGGTCTAACAATCTTGCCTTAAGGCTCGACAACAGACCGCCACGATCAGGCTCATTCAGTTGTACTTCCCTAGAATCACTAGGCTTGTCAGGCCCTATCTATATGATGACAAAATAATCTCCACTTCACAAATTCACAATATTTATTTTCTCCCCCTGTTAGCTTAGACTACTCCATTAAGAGCACCATATTTAAGAATCATCACTATCTCATCAAGTATGGGGTACTTCAATATTTTCATCACAATTTTATAATATCATTAATCATAAATAATCATAATCATCGTATAAACTCATCACAATTTTATAACATCACTATCATCAATCAAAAATTATCATTATCATCACGTAAGCATATATCAAACCATGCATCCATATTTTATTATCACATCACATAATTTCATCTAATCAAACATGTACACATAATTTCATTCAACATCCAACATCACAATAATAACAAATATCAACTACCACACAAGTATCGAAAATTAAATCAATCAACACCTTATAAAAATTTCTATTTCATATTTTAATCTCACAATTCTCATATTTCAAATTAATTAATTTATATCTCAAAGGGCTACTGCCGTACGTAGCAAGCCCCGGATGAATTGTTGGGAAATACGATTTTCCCGTTCATCTCACAATATATTATACTCATGAATTCAAACGCTCTCTCACCCCTTACCTTATTTCGACGCTTTCAGACACGAGTACAATTCCACGAGCAAACAATATTTGTTCTTTGACTTTTTGTCCTTCAATCGATCTAACTCGACAATTTATGGGTAAACGTCAAAAATAATTTATGAGAAAATAGTCTAAAAACTGATTTTGAAATTCGGTCAAAGAAAATTACCATAAATCAGAAAACGAATCAGTGGATAATATAGCCACTTTTCACACAGTCGTTTTGGCGTTGATTTCACTAAAATCGGACTTACGGTGAAGGAGAACGGTGTAAAATAACGAATTTGATTGTTGTGTTCCTTTTACAGTGACGGCTGAAGTTTCCTTTAATATGGCTTTTGATTTTTATGATAACAACTCGAACTTCAGTTCTATTCTTTCAAGAGCAAGAGAAAAGGAAAGATATCCCGCCGTCGTCTGCCCTATGCCCATAAGATTGACTTCGGTAGAGTATTCAATTGTTATATTAAAAAAATAAGAAAGTTTGGGCTGAAAATATTGGGATCAAAAGGTTGTTCTAAAGCACCGTAAATCTTTGTTCCAGGGATTCAAGAAGGGTTTTATTTTTTGGTTTTCCAATTACCAATTACATAATTGATTATCCTACTATAGTGTAGTGTGTATTTACTCATAGTGAATTAGATTTGATGGACCGATTCATAACAAAATTGCTTTTAAGACCTTTAAGACGGTGGACTGTCCAAGTTTTCTTTTTTATTCTTTTTCTTTTTCTTTTAATACAATTTTATTAATAAAATATTATCAATATTTTAAAACAAATATTTTATATAATAAAATAATTAATTTTTTTTAAATATATTAATAACTAAAACTCATATTTAAAATAATAACTATAAGTATTACTATAATATTTTTCAAAATGATCACATAAAAATACATCATCATACCATAATAATTGTATGAAAATAAAGAAACTAAATAACAATATTACTAATACTTCAAGATAATTATTTGTAAAATAAATAATTAAAATAGAATATATTTTAAAAAACTTAAATATAATTATGTGTATACTTAATATCATTCAACATACAAGAAAGTATCGCATTAACTAGGAACGCACAAATACACGTAGAATCGTCTAATATCTTATACTTTAAAATATGTACACTAAAAATACTATTAGTTATAGAAAAATATATAAAATAGTAAAATAAAATATCTAATATTTATATCACTATTTAGTTAAATATACACAAAATTAGCGTATCATAAAAAGCTCTCATATAACGAAAGTTAGTCACAAGATTTATTCACGTATATTCTAAAATAGTTTTGAAACCAAATTAATTACCTAAAATCTATTTCATTACAAAAATATGTATTATAAAATTTGGGGTGTTATAGTGGTGATTAAAGAAAAATGACTTTTCTTAGTTTATGCACTTTCAAAAATAGTTGTTATGATTGATGATCAAGAATGTATTCTTGTGGTTATCAAATCTTTTGAACTGACGTTTTAAGGAAAGTTGGTGAATTTTTATTTCAAATTTTTATATGTATACTTTCATTTAAAAAAAATTTACATAATTTTAATTAAAGTATCATGTTTATTAAGTAAAGGTTAAAGTATTGAGTTAGAATTTAAATAAAAATAAATAAAGATTTCAAATTTCATAAATTAAAATAAAATTAAAATACAAGCTTTGTTGATAAAAAAAATAAAATAAAATATTTAATATATTTTGAAAGGAATGAAACTATTTCAAATAGTTATAACCTTGAAACTAGAAAAAATATTTATTGATATCTTGTGTGGTTGTGTAGTTATTTGTAACGGAAAAAAATGAGTTATGGCAAATTTGAGAAAAATTTGTGGTTGTGTGAAAAAATTTCAGAAAAATAATTTAAAACTAGACAGGAATGAAACTATTTCAAAGAGTTATAACCTTGAAACTAGAAAAAATATTTATTGATATATTGTGTGATTATGTAGTTATTTGGAACGAAATAATAAATGAGTTATGGCAAATTTGAGAAAAAATTGTGGTTGTGTGAAACAATTTCAGAAAAATAATTTAAAACGTTTAGAAAAATTATTAGTGAATTCACTGAAAAATTAAATGATGTTAATTTCTAATAATATGTTTTATACGTTGAAAGAATGTTGTGATTAATAGTACTATTAGTCCTTACTCTTTGTAAACTCTTTTAGTAAAATATACTCTAAGGAGGTTACGAGTAAGAAATGATTTGTAAAGTACTTAAAGTTTAAGGGATTAATTTGACTAAGTCAGACACTATTTGATTAAAGGTGTCGGCACGAACGAGATTTTTCGTCGTGTTTGATTGTGGTAGTGTTAAGCGTTGGAAACGCTATAACTAAGGTAAGGGCTTCTTCCAAATTTAAAGTTTGCATATAGAGACCCTATATGTGTGATTGATGTATGTTGTAAGTGTGAATGTGTAACACGTGAATATATATTGTTGAGTGAAAATACGTGTTGTTACATGTTATGAATTTATAATTAATTTTGACGTGATTATATATTCTTAAGTGGAAATATGTGTTGTTACAAGTTATGAATTGATAATTAATTTTGACGTGGTTATATATTCTTGGGTGAAAATATGTGTTGTTATATGTTATGAATTTTATTGAGGAAAATATGTCTTGGGTGTACTTTGTGATAAGTATGAAAAAATTATTAGTGTTAAATGAGTATTAAAAGAAGAGTCTTTTAAAAGTTGCATTTACATAATGAATATTGTGAAAAGAGTCAGACTATGCTCATTCATTTCATAGCTAGTGGTGATCGTAATGGCCCAAAGTGTTAGCAGTGACCGTATAGGGTCATGAGGTCAAGTGGTGACCGTGATGGGCCACATAATGCTTCCATGAGTTGATTGGTCCATTTTATCTTTACGAGGATTTAACTATCGTGTAGGTCTGTGATAGACTACACTCTAGTAAATCCTATTGATCTGTGATGAGTGGCACCTCGACAATTAGTACTATCCTGTGATAGGTGGTACATTTATTATTTATGATTTACGCCCCTCAAGGAGGGTTTTGAAAATTCTTGAATCATGTGAATTGGCATATAAACATTTCACATTTTGATGATTCACGAAAATAAGGAGCTTTTTGTGTAACTTCGTGAGCTAGATTTAATGCTTTGGATAAGTCTTTTAAAGTTTATCAACTTGACTTTCGAAATTTAGAATAGTTCTTCTATGACCTAAAAGTTAGGTCATATTTTCAACATCCTGATTAAGTTCAAGAACGCCTTTTGTAATTGTTCATAAAAAGGTAAAAGTAAAATATATATATCATCATCATAACCTCATTTTTGTGATCGTTGGCCATGAGACAAAAGCAAATTTCACCTTTGTCACTTGACTTGGTACTTGGTCTTTCCTAACTTGAGGGTCCTCGATCTACTTTTCTACTAGAGGAACCATAGTCCTTCCTCAACTTAGATGATGAGCCATCCTTGGATTTATTCTTTGTCTTCCTTTTTTCACTTTAATTTGTTGAGTGTTATTGTTCTTAAGCTTTTAGACAAACTTCTTCAACACTTCAAATATTGTTGGCCAACTCATAAACTCAAAGTTTTTGACCCGACAATATTTGATATTATGGGCCTAAAATCATTATCAACGCATTTATGCTAAAATTTGATTAGATCTTCATTTGAAAAGTTTTTGCCATGGTAATTGAGCTTATTAACAAGTCTATTGAATTTTTGTAGCATTTTTTCAATGGTTAAATGATTTCTCATACCTAGCATTTCGAAAGAATTTGTCTAACTTGTCAAATTTTGAGATCTTTTGTTCATCTAGGCCCTCATATGTTATCTTTAAAGCATTTCACAAATCTTGAATTGTCAAACAATTGCAAACTCTATGAAAATCATTTTTCTTAGAATGGACCTAATGATGTTCTTAGCTTTCCAATCAAGGTGGACCTTTATTAATCTTGATAGCATTCAACAAGGTAAAGTGCTCAATTAAGAGAACAAGCTCTAATACCAAATGAAGGTGTTGGAAAACACAAGAATAATGGGATTTGAATTATGTTCTTGGTTTCTTAAAGCTACTTTGATTTCCCTATGAAATTTTTTCTTTATCAAAATATTCAACTTACTTTTAAAATCTAGTTTACGTAGAGTAAGGTTGAATTCTTAGGAACTAAGATGCGATAAATAGAAAATGATAAAGGAGACACAAATATTTTATACTAGTTCACAATAAATTGTTGATACATCTAGTCCTCCCCTTTTAGAGAGATTTTCCCTCAGTACAATCGATGACATAATCTACTATTTCAATAAATAGCATAGAAATACACTTTACTTAGATTCTTAAGGCTTTGAGTATTTTTCTCTAGCCTCTCTAGATTGTCTTCCCCTGAACATTCTTCTATATTCTAAATCCATCCATTGAGGTTCATAAGGGGCAATGTACCTTTTCAACTTCCTCTTGAGGATAAGAGGGTTGTTCTCACTATCGAGCAAATTTACAACAGTTTTGGTATGTGTCTGATTTGACATAGTTTATTTTTAGGATTCAAATTCTCATTGAGAGGATATTACAAATTAAGTCCTATGTTAGTAAAAGTGTGTGAAAACACTTTGACTAATATACATCAACTCTAATAATTCTCCATGAGAGGATAATTCACTCATTCTTTAAGTTCGATATTTTCTTGGATTTTCTTCTTCACACATAGCCTTTTTCATTTTCTCTAGCACACACTCTCTCATGCTCTCACGAAAAGGACTTATGTTGTTCTTCTTAAATGCAAACATGAAGTGTTCATTGAGAATGTTGCCATCAGAAATCTTCAATCACCATATAAGGCAACCTAGTCAGACGATCAGTCACTTGATGTGATTATTAGAGGTAGAGGTAGTTACTTGATTGACACACTTATCAAAGTAAGAGATGGAGTTTTCCTTGTTGAATTTATCAGAGGAAAACGATGTAAACCACATGTTGAATTCATCAAAGATAGACAATGCAAAATATCACTCACATCCTAGGGTGAACCAAAGCTTGCTTGCTTTTTGCAGAGTCAAATGAAGCTTGCAATAACAAAGGCGCTTGTCACTAACTTTGGACTATAGAGCAAAAGTGAGGTCTTGGTTTCTTTTGTCTTTGTCCAATCATCAAAGAATATGTCTTATATTGAAAAGATTGCATTGTTGCGCTTGTTTTTGTAGTATTTCTTTGCTATATTACAACTTCCTCCATTAATAGAGCTCTAATATACTTGTTACATGTGTCCTTAGATAATGACAAAGTGGGAGAACAGTAGAATATATAGTAATACAACTAATTGTATACCATGCAGCTACATCCTTTCATGATATCTTTGTACACTCTTTAAACTCGTGTGTGTCAAAAATAAAATGACTTTATAGCATTTGAAACACTTAAAGAATCACAATTATCAAATTCAACGGCAGCCCAAGAATATTAAAGTGAAAGTTTATTTTAGAATATCAAACCATAGTTGAGTCAAATTTATTTGTTGAGTACCACATTCAAAGGGAGCTCTCTTTTAGATCCTTATTTTGTGAAGGAAATTTGTTCATTAATTTTATAGTTATTTGTCATCATAAAAAAGGGGGAGATTGTTAGTGCATAAGTGGTTTGAGCTACAATCCTTTTATTAATGTTTTGATGATAACAAAAATAAACAAATATAGGACAAATATCCCTTAATTGTATATGGTAAGTGCGCATATTAATGTCTATCCGTAGGTATAAATAATCAAATTTCTCAAGAACAAAAACATAAACATTTTTGGAAAGGGAGACATAATGATGATGGTGTGGGAAGGCAAAGAGTGAGATAGAGTATGACAGATACTTTAGAACACGTGGGTCAATTTAATGGCATGAGACACAAACAAGAGGGGGGTGAATAGTTGTTGGTTAAGGAAAGGAAGAAAATAATTTTGGAGAAAAATAGAGGATAAAACCAAAAGGTAAAACAAAAAAAGATAAAGTTTATTCAATTCATAACTCATATTACACTTGTAACACATACAAATTACATTACAATTGCAATACTTGTTACAAAACCTCTAAAGGAAATTAGAGTCCTAAGGTTGTCTAGACCAAATCCATTAATTTAAATTACATATCAGGTTTGAATCACAAATTCCTAATATATAAATAAACTAATTTCCTTTATTTAACATCTTCGGTAAGTGTCTTCCTTGTTTGAACTTTTATTTTATTTACTGATGATGAAGTTTTTCACATTCAGGAACCTACCTTCTGACTTGTCAAACGTCATCAAAGAAAATGAGATAATAGGATTTTTTTTCTCTAATCATTTTGATTTGTCTGGAGGGGATTTCTCTAAATATAGATTTGTAGATATAATTTTACAAAGATAGATCTTTGATAAAATTATAGGTACTTTAACCTTTCTTCGTTATTAATTTCATATTTCCATCCAATCAAAAGGATTCAAACAAAATAGGGTACAAACTTTTCAATGCTCTTTTTCTTACTTACTCCTTGTATTCAAGGTATTTGGTGAAAGAAGGAGACATTGATACCCAAGGGTTCCACAAGTGAAACTTTGAATGCATTTTGTGAACCTTTTTGTATAATCCATCTTGTTGGCTATAGTTCACAGATGTAACAAATTTTGGATTTATCAGCATTCAAGTTTAGCAAGTCAAGTTTTAAGAAAATTCGGAAGTTTTTCTAAGAGAGTGGTGTAAAAAGATAATCATTTAGGAAGATGAAGACTTAATAAATAAAAAGATATAGATTTGTTTTTCCTAGAGGATTTTAGGTTAGAAAAGTTTTTTTAAAAAAAATTGGGAGAGAAAGGCTTCTACCAAAAGGGTGTTTTTAAAAAAATGCTGGAGGGGAGAGAGGTTTAAATAAGCACAGATGAGGAATTAAAAATATAGATTTTAACAAGAGTGGACATGGAACACAAAATAAGGATAGGATAACACATACGCTTGATAGGACAAATAGGAAAGCACATGCACGCGAAACGAAAACATATAAAGTAGGACAAACAAGTGCACGTAAAATAATAAAATAAAGTACAAGGTACTTGATGATGACAGACGAGGGTAATTTAACAATTGTTTTTTGACATGTTTTATCAGAGTTTTTTCAACTTTTCTATCAGATGATCTTCTAACTAGAGGCAGAGTTGTCTTCGTTCCGATCTTCCTTTTGAATCAATAGATGCAGTCATTTGTTCTAATGCTTTGATTTTACATAGATGTGTCTCATATGATGAGTTAAGCAAGCAATACACAAGAGGTGAAACCCTTTTCCTTGAACATACAAAGGAAAGACTTCACACCTTGTAGCCAAAGGATTGCCAAGGTTTCTCATTATGTTGTAAATGCTTCTTTGAGGATAATCTAGTTTCATAATTATTTCAAGTGCATCATCTTTGTTTTGACGATGAATCTTGACTTTTTTCTATTCAACGTGCCAAAAAAAGATGTTGATGAGATGATGCATTACTTCTCATTTCATCTAAAGGATTACCTGCACATTTGAACATACATTTATATCATAGAAGTTTTAGATAGCTTTTTCTTGACTGATTAGATTCATTGTTAAGATGCATTATAACATTTTCGTTTTTTTGCACTAAAATTTTTGTTGTATCCACCAATACTTTTCCTATCAAAGGGTGAATATCATTATTAGCAAATAGACTATTCTCACGTATTAACTCATTGTGCCTTGCAGAAGCATGCGAGTTTTTGTCCAGTTTGTCATTGAAAAGTTAAATAAATCAAACCAGAAATCAAAATGGAAGGAAAGAATTTTACAAAGCATATAAAGATAGATCTTATACGAGGAAATACACAATGAGTATTATTTAGTTGTTAAAAAATAGGTTGATCACACAAAGAGGTATTTTCTTAGATAATTAATCTAAGAAAGTATTGTTGAGACAAAATTCCAAATTAATATTTTGATGATAACTAAACAAAAAGTTAATTAAGACTTCTAATTATGATTCTAAGTGTTTTGGTATTTAACATTTGTATTTAAATGTGTTAAAACAAGATAGGTACCAAGCATTACAAAGCAAATCATATTAAAATCAAGAAAGCAAAATCAGCAAAATGAATAACGTTCTTAACAGATTTCTGGAAAACGAAGAACGTTCTCCACATCTGCCACAAACAAGAATGATCATATTTTTTATGTAAAAGATTAGATACATGAAGTGTTATCCATTTCATAACTTCATTAGAAATATAAGAGGATCAATCTAAGCAAGAATCATTCAATAACTTGAGGACTCAACACCTTGTTTCATAAAAAGCATAAAGCAAGACGATTCTTTAAGTTAAGCAAATGCAAGTACAATTAATAGGTTGTAAAGGACATTGTTGTTGTATTTTCAAATAGACCTGAACACGTGACTTAAAGCTAGTAATCATTTCAGACAACTAACATAATCACAAATACAAGTTAGCTAATCTTAAACTAATTCGAAGAACGTTCTTGGATCTCATGAAAATTCTTGGTTTCAACATGAACAATCCTGCTTTTTTTTTTTGTGTGCTAATCTTATCCATTCACTTACTCATGACAGCTGGCCTACTTCCAACGGTTACATGAGTTGTCATAAGCTCTCTTAAAGCCTATAAATAAAGCTTCATGATGAAGAAAAAATCAAAACTCAAAGTATCAAGCAAAACATCACTCATTCAATCATACTCGAGCTTCTCAAGTCATTCTAAGTTCTAGTTCCATTTCTTAGTGTGATATTAGAATTAGTGATTATTGAGTTATAATATATAGAATCTATTTCTCAAACAGGAGTTGAGCAATATCCAGATTCTAACATTCACAAAATCATTACTTTGTAACTCAAGGCTATACTTGTTAACATAACTTGAGCAGTTGAAATCCTTTTATGATTAAAAGGTAATTTGTAAAATCCTTTTTGAAATAGTGTAAGATAAACTTGTAGAAATCATTTCTAGGTAAAGTGGTAGAACCTTATAATAGATCAAGACTAATATATGGAAATAGTGTGAAAACCAAGAACGCTCTTGCTTTGAAGCACTTAGTGGAAAATCTCACATTTGTGAGGACTGGACGTAGCCCGTGTTGGGTGAACCAGGATATATGCTTATGTGATCTCTTTATCCTTATCTCTATTTATTATTTGTCTTACATTCAGTTTTTATATTGATAAATTGATATTGTTGTTTTTCCACTAACCAAGAACTTTCTTCATTTATAACCAAGATCGATCTTGAATTAAAACTTTCAGTTTTTCAATAGGAATTTTTAAAAGAGGCAAATATAATTCAAATCCCCTTCCTTATAATTGACATTGTTACATCAAGTATCTCTCATATAGCTAGATATGACTTTGAGATGATTACTTTGTTTCAATGGATATAGAAGAAAAAAAATTCTTATTCATGTTTGTACTTCTATTTGAGTACTCACTTGTCTCAATACATATATGTTGCTTTACTACCCAAAATATCAGTGAAGAGTGATTTGCATAAAAGCAACTTTAATACGAAAAACCTTTTCCTAAACCAAATAAAATACAACAACAAAAACAAAAAAACTCTTTTGAAAGGAGACGAAATTGACATATGAGAAAATAGATCTTTTCCAAGAGTGCTTTATCTATTTTTATATAGGAATTACAGTTCTTGCGACCAGACTTTGTCAAACCATGTTTTGAAAGAGATAAGCAAATATAAGAAAGGATTTAACAACAAACATTATTTCATACCATTTTCCTAGTAATTCCAGTGTATAAGGATCTTTGTTCTTACATGGTAAAGTGTTCAATTAAGAGACCAAGCTATGATACCAATTCAAGGTGCTGGAAAACACAAGAAATGAGAGGTTTGAATTGTGTTTGCCATTTCTTAAAGCTACTTTGATTTCCCTACAAAAAACGTTCATATCAAATCATTCAACTTACTTTTAAAATCAGATTTAGACAGAATAAAGTTGAATCATAAAGAACTAAAATGTAAGAAATAGAAGATAATAAAGGAGACACATATATTTTATACTAGTTCACAACAAACTATTGCTACATATAGTCTTCCCCTTTAAAAGAGATTTTGCCTCAGTACAGTTGAGGGCTATATATATATATATATATATATGATGTGCATTTGCTTTGTCTGTGTTGGAGTGTTGTCTTTTTCAAAGAGTTTACATTTTAAAAAGGACAACTAATAACTAAGATTTAGACGATCATATGCTTGATGTGATTATCAAAGGCATAGACAGTTGCTTGTTTGTCATGCTTACTAGAGGCAAAGGTAGATTTTTGCTTGTAGAATTCATCAAAGGCACACGATGTAGAACACGCTGAATTCCTCAAAGGCAGATGATGCAGGACAAATGTTGAATTCTTTAGTGGTAATTGAACTACAACATGGCTTATGTTTTTAGAGACAACATAGGCACAACGTCACTCGCATCGCTTAGTCAACCAAAGCTTGCTTGTTTTTTCAAGAGTCAATTGAAGCTTGTAATAACAAAGGCGCTTGTCACCAGTTTTGGACTGTAGAGTAAAAGTGAGGTCTTGGCTTATTTTGTCTTCATCTAATCATCAGACGGAATATCTTATATTGAAACACATGTTTTGTTGTGTTTGTTTTTGCAATATTCTTTTGCTATATTACAACTTCAATCAAAGTTGTTTTGGTAGATTCTTGCTTTTGAGCATGCTACGTGCCATATTTAGGATTTTTTTTACTTTTCTTTCTACCACGCCATTTTACTGGGGGTTCTTGGAACAACCAACTAACATTTAATTCCATTATCTTATCATAACTCTGGGAACTTTCTGTAAGTGAATTCACCTTCTCTATAAGTTCTTATTGCTTTAATATCACTACCATTTTCTTTTTTCACTACAACTTTGAACTTCTTGAAGGTGATAAATACTTTTGATTTCGACTTCAAGAAATAAACCCACATAATTTCATGAAAAATCATCAATAAAAAGGAGGAACTAGCTACGTAATGATCTTGGCTTGATTGGCCCAAAGACGTCAACATGTATTAACTCGAGCGACTTCTTGGCTCTTGACATTAATTCCTTTGGAAAACCTGCCCTGAATTGTTTTCCAAGTAAACAACCTTGACATAGTTTATTAAGATGATTTATAGACAGTAGCTTTCTCACTATAATATATATTGTCATCAAACTTAAACCTTCAAAGTTCAAGTGCTTAAATCAAATATGCCATAGCCATGAAGCCTCTTTGTAGCAAACTTTGAGACATTTTGCAACGTCATTTTGAATATTCAATAAGAACATCCTATTTTTTGACATTGGAACCTTGGTGATGAGATTATTTCTCCCATATTTGATAAAGAGACTCAAATCTTTCAAGTGAATATCATAACCTTTTTCTAAGACTTTCCTAGACTCAAGATATGGTTCTTCATATTTGGGTCATAGTAGACATTTGAAACAAATTCATCGCTTCAAACTTCTCATCCTTTCCTTGGTCTCCTCCTTGACTTTTTTTTTTGAAAATCTACATTATGAAGCGTAATGGCAAAACTTTTGACAATTGTAGCATTTAATCAGAGACTTATCATACCTTGTGTTTCAGTATCTTCTTCCACGCCCTCTTGATGATATTTCTCCTTTCTCATAGTTGTTGTTGGGAAAATTTGAACTCCGACCACCATTGCCATGTCCAAATTGTCCTCTCCCACGACCTCTACCTCAACTTTGCTAACACCTCTCATTTATATGACTTTCTTCATTCTCTTTTAGTTGCATCTTGAAGACTTTCTTAGTGATCTTTTTCTTTTTCTTATGTTTATCCTCATACACGTGCAATGATCTTTGATGTTCTATCTATTATCGTAGTCTCTAAATCTTTGATGTTCTATCTATTATCATATGCAAGGATTCAAATTCACCTCTTAAAGTTTAAGGCACACATTCTTTACTTTATCTTCTCATTTGCAAGACGTTTGAAGCTTCTCCCATGCCTCCTGAGAGGATGTTGCATTTGAAATTTTATAAAACTCATCTTCATGCAATGTTTGGTAGATGAGGAATATAACCTTCATGTCTCTATTTCTTGAATCCTTCAAAATATCTCTTTATGCTTGACTTAGGGAATCCTCATCTTGTGGTTCTTTATAGCCTTTTTCAACAATCTACCAAAATTAGGTGCTTCAAGTAGAGGCTTCATTTTGATACTCGAATTATCATAGGTGTTTTCCTTTAGAAGTGGAACTTGAACCTAAGCTCTTATGTCACTTTGATGGAAAATGAGAAGATTATGGTGAACGTTTCGGAGGAGTTGAGAAGGAGAAAATATTTTAGAGATGAACACCTTTTATTATTTGACTTGTTTTACTTGCTTGACATGATTTACAAATGACAACTTCTCCCATATTTATAGGCTCAAAGGGAGAGTTCTACAAAATTCATTAAATTATACACACTTCAAGAGAGAGCTCTACACACTTCTTTAAACTACTAACATTTAATACTATTCACCTATACTACTCATCTACGTCTGTGAGATTTCTTTGGACAAACTACCAATTAACTAATTGCACCTAAAACTTGATTAGTCTAATAGACCAAATCAAGTTTACAATCAAACATTGACTATCATCATGTGCAAGCGTAGGACTGTTGTGCATCTAATGTCTGCACCCCTGTGCTCCATTTCATGAACTATTTTACTCTTAATTTTGTTTGTTTAGTAAGCAACATGTAATATGTATGAATGCATATTTTCTTTTTATGAAATCCTAAAAAATTACATGTTAATAATTACACATTCGAATTCACTCAAGACCAATCTCATCTAGAGGAGAAACTTGTCATGACCCGAAAAATAAATGTTGTGACTCACGCACAAGTTATACTCCTAGCATGACAAACCTATCAAATAACTTAACAATTAAGCAAATAAATAGTTCCAAACAACCAATTAGAAAAATATATAATATTTCTCGACATTTCAACAGAGCATCCTCTATAACTTCAATATTCTCAAATTTATAAAACCTTTGTTTACAGTCTTAACCCAGTCATATTTTAAAGAGCATAATCTAATATTTAATACATTTTTCAAAAGACTTTCTAGACTCAAATAGCTGCAAAATACATCACGACTCAACAGACTTTACAAAAAAAAAAAAGGGTCCTCGTTCAAAGAGGTGTATAAAAAAAATGGTCGAGACTTGAATCTAATATTAGCTTGGTACTCAGTTACCTGTGAATCTAAAAAATATAAACAACATGAAGGGGTAAGTCACAATGACTTAGTGAGGAGACAACCACCACCATCAACTAGAAGAGAAACACAAAAAAGCACGAATAACTATTTTACAATCTTGTGGCAATTATGTTAAACAATACTACCTAACACATAAGTAATTTTCAAATAAAATATACACATGATAAAATCATTAACTTGTAACTTAACCATTCAAGTATAAATATTAAAAAAAATACAATTCATAAAGAGGTGAATCAAAATGAGCAACCTTAAAATATCATAGAAAATCAAACAAATAAAAATATAAATTTTTGGGAATCAAGAGACGGTTTCATCTCATTGATAGCCCTTTCCTCCTAAAGGTGACCTTTACATTAGAGGTGGCTCCATCTAACGGATAATCATCTCCTCTCAATCCTACAATGCATCATCACACATTAATTAGGGAGTTACATCTCGTTGATAGCCCCTTCCTTCTACGGATGATCTCTCTCATATAGGCGGCTCCATCTAACGCGTAACTCTCCCTAATCAAAACGATGTAACTAAATGCACCTACCGTCGTTAACGATTTTATAATTATAACAACAATTTCCAAAATACGTATTTAAAAATCATCTTTCATTTCATCGGAAACTCATGGAAAACATATTTAACCGTATAACAATTCAATATTTAAATATTTTATTAACTCATAAATAAATCAAAATACTAACATATTATATAACAAAGACTATGAAAATAAATAAATGACGAAATTGAGATAAATTCAAAAGTTGTGTTCCTCAATTTTTTAGATAAATACTTTTTACATAAAAACGAGTAAAATAATAACTATAACATAACAAAAATATGACTATGATCGTCGTCTACTCACAACTATAGAGAATCGCCTAAATTTGTTCTCCAACAACTTCGTGAGTAGCCGATAGAACCTCAACTAACAAATTTGAGTATAAAATGTATTCTCAAGACTTTAGAAAAATTATTCTAAAGTCTAACTAACTCTAGGAAACCATAAAAATCATTTAAATCTACTCTAAGCACAAAAATAAGATTTTTAAACAAAACTGCATTTTTTCTAGAGATTCTTACAAGCTTTAGAGTTGTGTATTTACCTCAAAGTGTCTCAATAAACACTTTTCAAAGAGTGGTTTCACTTCTCCTTCCTTACTCACTAACCATAACCCACAAAATTCTAACCAAAAACAGTTATAGGAATATGAGAAGTTATAGTTTTTGGAGATGTTAAATTCATTTTAAAGGTTGAGGATTTGGGTGTGCAATTTGTGGATTGGAGTGAGAAGAAGAAAAAAGAAAAAAATAAACAATGGGGGAGGGATGGTGTTTATTGAGAGAGAGAGAGAGAGAGAGAGAGAGAGAAAAGAAGAATCAGGAGGGAGTGAGATACAAAGAGAGTAAGTGGGGTTGAGGTTGGTTTTATTTATTTATTATTATTATAAATTAATCATTTTAATTTTTTTTAAAATGGGGCATTTCAAAACTCCTAATATTGAGTGTGTTCAAATTTAAGGTCCAAATTTAAATTTGATCAAAATTTTATGTTGAAACAGATAGAGGTCAAAATTGGTTTGGCCCAAATTGTCATGTCCAAAACTAATGTTGATTGCCTAAGTCAACCAAATACATCTAGAATTTAACTCGTCCAAATCGAATTGAAATGTTGTCGGTATTTGGTCTGCCTCTTGAAAATTCAATTTTGGTTGATATGTGTCAGTTGCACCTAAATTCGACCAAAACCAATCATTGATCAACACTATGTTAGATATCAAAATAGAGATTAAATTTATTGACATATTAACTTGGTGTCTAACACAATTTGAATATGAAGTCGACATTGAAACAAACTTTCAAATCTTATCAGACTATAAAAGGAAAAAGGCCAGACCATACCTTAAAAAGGACATGAAGATTTAGGTATAGTATTTTCAAAGTAAGCATGACTCAAACCTTATAAAACCTACTATAACCCACTTATTTCCACCTTTATCCACAAAGGCAAACCTTATAAAACCTACTATAACCCACTCATTTCCACCTTTATCCACAAAGGCATGTATTCAATAATTGAAGACAAACTTTCCATAAAGTTTCTGATAAAAGTACTCTAACAACTTGAATTTAAATCTTGGATCCAAAACAATGGCAATCCCCATAATACCATGAATAACATACCGATATTTCTCAAATTTATCAACCATTGTGGAAGCCATATTTCTAATAACCTCAATTGAACAAGTATGTCATTACTTCAAAGAGAGTTTTATCTCACAAATAAATGGAAATAATATGTTTGTTGTGGGATATTGTGTACCTGAAAATATCTCAGTTACACGATTAAAGACTTGCAACTTATTACAATTTCTTTTGCTATTTCCCACTCTTTTATTGTAGGCAAACATGTATACAAACGCTCTCGTGTTTTCAAACGAATAAAAACATCTTTATATTATAGTGCAACAACAACATACGATTAGTAGAATTCCACCTAGTTTTGCAATCAAGAATAAGTTTCCTAGTGATGGAAACTTTTAATTGACCTTCTCTAAAAGTTTGGTCTCTTAAGTGTGGTTGTCCAAAATGAAACACTATCCCTAACCTTCTCTATACCATCTCCAATAACACTCAAACCATCATCTTGAGCAATTAAATTTAAAATGTGGGCACAACACCTCATATGAAATAATTGACCATCAAACATAAGATTAGAACAATCAAGTTTGTTTATCAACATACCAACAAAAGCATCATTAGTGCTACAATTATCCAAAGTGATGGTTGACAATTTTCTATCAATATTCCAATCTATCATGCACTCTACCAAAACCTTTAAAAAAGCTTCAACTGTGTGTGGGCATTCTACATACATGAACCTGTCATGCAAAATAATTTTTAAAATATTAACATAATGAAAAAAACTATATGTAATTAATAATGTTTACAAATATGTAAGTATCATACCGTAATATGCAACTTTGCATATTCCAATAATCATCAATGTAGTGACATATAATGACCATATACCATTTCCTTTGGTTGCTAGCTGTCCACATTTTTGTTGTTAAAGCAATCCTACTCCCGATCTTTTCTAAAAGCCCTATGATCTTCCCTTTTTCATGTTGAAATATCTTTATAATATCATTTTTAATAGTGTTTCTATAAGGAATCTTGAACAAAGGTTGAAGACTTTCACAATATATTCTAAAGCTCAAATGATCTACCATTGAAAGGGGATACTCATAAAGTATTTTCATACTAGAAAGGTACTTCTCTGGATCAAAATGATAGTTACTCAAAGATAAAGATGACCCATCTACCTTCTTTTACTCTTTCCTCAAATCACTTGTCTTATATCTTTATATTGGCCTTCTTTTACAAGACAAAAAATGTTTACGCAAATGGTTTGTTCCATTTATCTTTTACATGCCATAGACTTGTTGCAATAATTGCATATAGCTTTTTTTTTTCTCGATTAATAGTTTTTTTTAATGAAATGATTACAAACCATATCACTAGTCAATTCAATATCTCGCCATCCTTAACAACAAAAGGTTGAGAATTAGTCTTATCAGAGCTACCCACATGATCATTAGGTGTATTTTGACTTTGAGTTTATGTGGGACAAGAGCTAGTTTCTGATTCATTTGATTGAATCAACCCAAATTTATTTTCCATCTAAAAAGGAAAATGAAAAAAGAATAGATAAACTCTAATATGACACGAATTTACAATCAGTACATAAACAATGAAACAAACTGATATAAGATATAATGACAATACATAGCCTCTCGTTGGTATTATTTCTTAAACAAATGAATATAAGTAATATAAATTTATTATAGATATTTAACTAACCAACGAATAAATTAATAGAAACTACTGTCTTAATTTTCAATTGACAAATAAACAACGAATAAATTAATAGAAACTATAATCTTAATTTCCAATTGACAAATAAGTAAATTGTTTCAATAGATTAATAGTAAATTTATGTAACAAATCATGAGTAGCAATACTAATAAATTATAAAATTGTTATAAAATTAAATTTTTAATAATATAATGTATAAATCACTGGCTCATAATTTTCTCTTTCACCAAAATACTTCGAGATGATTTATTCTCGTTAATATATACAATTTTCTTCACTATCACTAAATTTAAGAGTAAATGAAAGTGCTAATACTAATTACAAATGACTATGCATAAAGTGAATTAGATGGGGTTTAGACAAGAAAATTAAATGTTTGTTTGAGAATTAAAGACAATGGTGAAGTGAACCGAAAAATAAAAAATAAAAAATGCATGTAACAACTTGTAAAAACGTGGTGAGATGAATGGGCAAAAAAATAAAAGAAAAATCTCTATAACAACGTATAAAAAAAGTATATATTTTATAATAAAAAAATAATTATCTATATATTTTGTAAAAAAATAATTATTAATATAATTTTTTATTTCAAATTAATAATAAAAAAGAAAAAAATTAAGTATATAATAAAATAAATATTAAAACAAATAATAAAATATTAATTATCAAAATCTTTAATTCAATTCTAGTATCTCGAATAATATGTAAAGATGAAAGATTAAATGCTAAAAAAGTGAAAGTAACGAAAAATACAAAGATTTAGAATGTTTTTTTTATTCTCTCCCATAATTTCCACCAATATGGAGATTACTTTTTAATTAACCTCTAATAAATTAATAACTCATCGTTCTTGTATTTCTTGAAATACTATTTTCTACTAAATAACATAACTCTGCATAGAGACTTCTATTAGTGTTATTTGAGTTTATTTGTTCTAACCTCAATCGACCCCTAAATTTAAATTATCTAGACTTGTCTATAAAAAACGAAGACATTGAAAAAAATAAAACCATCCACGAAACGGAAGTAGTCTGTAGTTGTATCTTGTTTACTTGTCTTGCAACAAGTTTCAATTTCAGACATAATAACCTAGGCCTTTCGATTTTCCTTTCTGCCACCAAAATTCTAAATTAATAAGGTTGTCAAAAACTCTAATTTCTCATTAATTCTTCCAATTATTCTTTTCAATAACCGATTTCCAATTATCTCAAAACTTCAAAAATTTGATTTTTTTTTTGTTTCTTTCAACGAATCAACCACACCATCCATGGCTACAATGGTAGCTATGGTATCTTCTTCCACCATAGCTCAACAACCCTTTTCTTCATTCACTCGTGGCTCAATTCCCATTTCAAATCTCACCCCATCACTCTCTTTCAAATCAAGATTAACCTTGTTGAATCCACAACTCCGTGCTGCTTTGGTTGAAGCAACACCATCATCATCACAAACTTCAGTTTCTTTACCAATACCACCACCTAAAGATGGTTCCTTCAAGGTTCTTGCTCTTCCAATAGATCGTGCTGATGATATTCAAGCTGAGGCAAAAGCTTTGACTCGTGCTGTCAATGCGTCTGTTTATAGTCCTCAACTTATTTCCTCAAGATATGGTTCTAAACCCTTTAAGGTTTTGTTCTGTTTCTTCCAAAGTTTGAATCTTTTTGTGGATATCTTTTCTGGGTTTGGTTTGTCTTTGTGAATTGATTTGATCCTTTTTTGGTTTTGTTGAGTAGATTTTCGGAAGGGCATTTCAGATTGTGTTTGGTTTGGGTTCTTTTGGGTTGAAGCTTTGGTGGGAACAAAAAAATGGAGTTGGTGATAAGAATAGAAGGATTCGTGCTATTGAGCTTAGGAATATATTCACTAAGCTTGGACCAACTTTTGTCAAATTGGGTCAAGGGTTATCTACTAGGCCTGATATTTGTCCACCTGAGTATCTGGAGGAGCTTTCTGAACTTCAAGTATTGAATTCTTCACTTTTGGTTTCTTTTCATTTGTTTGGACAGTTGCCTTTTAGATTCTGCTGTAAGTATAGCGTCTATGTTTTGGCAAGCTCACGGTGTTCATTGACAGTGAATTTGGCAAAATCACGGTGTTCCACCATGATTTTGGCAAAAACTACACCTTGGACTCCAACAAAATCATGGTGCTATCGTGATTTTTCCAGACTCACTGTTAGTAGAATTTTGATTGGTTTCGTTGTATGACATAAGATTAAGTTTAAGGAGCTGTTGGCCATTTAATTTGTGTGATAGGTTTCTTGTTGGATATGAAAAATGTTGATAGTTGATGCTATCCATTGAAAATATATTCACTGATATAGTGTAGTCAATTCTGATTTCCTTTATAATATGAAGGAGCTGTTTGCTATTTATTCCCTGGTTCAGTTATTGATGTCAATATGCAGCATATGACTAAAGAACTGTTGACTTTTTTGTGCTGTTTCGAATGACGGTGAGTTTGACAAAATCACAGTAGTACTGTGACTTTGTTGAAGCTCCAAAGTATATGTTTTGCTAAAATCCCAGTGACACACTGTGATTCCACAAAACTCTCCTGATTTCCTTTATAATATTAAGGAGCTGTTGACTATTCATTCACTGGTTCAGTGACGGATGTCAATGTGCAGCATAAGACTAAGGAGCTGTTGACTATTTCATGCATGTTTTGAATGGCGGTTAGTTTGACAAAATCACGTTAGCAAAGTGATTTTGTCGAAGCTCCACAGTGTAGCTTTTGCAGAAGTCACTGGTAAACCGTGATTCTGCCAAATTCACCGTGAATTCATCATGCATTCATTTGGTTGTTTACTATTACATAAGATTGAAGTGTTTGGTTTCTTGTTAGACATGAACAATGCTAATGCTAACCATTGAAATTTTTAATGATGGAATTGGATACTTAGGCTGCCTTGAACATTTACGTCCTTTACCTTTACCAGGATGGTTTGCCAACGTTTGCTGACGACGAGGCTTTTGAGTGCATTGAGAGGGAATTGGGATTATCTCTCGACTCTATTTACTCTTCAATATCATCATCGCCTATTGCAGCTGCTAGTTTAGGTCAGGTTTATAAAGCTCGGTTGAAGAACTCCGGGAAACTTGTTGCTGTCAAGGTGCAACGCCCTGGCATCGAAGAAGCTATAGGATTGGATTTCTACCTAATAAGAGGTTTAGGGTTTCTGATAAATAAATATGTGGATGTAATCACAAGTGATGTTGTTGCACTTATTGATGAATTTGCAAGTAGAGTCTTTCAAGAGCTCAACTATGTGCAGGTTAGTTCTTTTGTCATACACCGAAATCTGTATTTTAGTTGCAGCTAAGTGTGTATCTGCTACCAATTTTGGCATCTTAGTTTTTCTGAGAGAAACTAAAATGAAAAATATACATTCAACTCTTTGTAGCTCTAGCCATGTTTAGGAAAAAGGCCAGCATATATTGTTTGCATCTTTTTTCATGTGTAATTCAAATATTCCGTAGGGTGATGTGTGCCTCATATGTTAATAAATAACAGCGTTTTTTTTTTTCTCAACTACCATAAGGGTCTTTGACCCCACATAAGCACTCCAAGGTATCCCCGCGCTATAGGTCTTTTGGGTCTGCTATGGAACTAATCCTCGAGTTGGCAGCGGGACATCCATTTTTTCCCCATATGGGCTACCTCCCAAATGGGTGACTTAAGAAATCGAACTCAGGTTCTTTTCTTGGGGGAGAGTCGTGTTGCCAACTCTCCCAGCACCATGATGGTACACATTTTGATATTATATAAAATTTTTCTTTTGGGGATTGAATGTTAATTTTGACAGGTTCCTGCAGGAGGGACAAAATGCAAGGAGATTCAAAAAATTGTATGCCGACAAGGAAGATATCTTTGTTCCTGATGTTTTTTGGGACTATACAAGTGCAAAGGTACTAACAATAGATTGGGTTGATGGAGTAAAATTGAATGAGCAAGAAGCAATTGAAAGACAAGGACTAAACGTCTTGGATCTCGTAAACACAGGCATACAATGTAGTCTCAGACAACTGCTCGAGTATGGATATTTCCACGCAGATCCTCATCCTGGTAACCTTTTGGCAACTCCCGAAGGAAAACTCGCTTTTCTTGATTTCGGGATGATGAGTGAGACTCCTGAAGAAGCAAGATATGCGATAATTGGTCACGTTGTTCACTTGGTTAACCGAGACTATGAAGCTATGGCTCAGGACTACTATGCTCTCGATTTCTTATCTAGGGATGTTGATGTATCTCCAATTGTTCCTGCGCTACGTAACTTTTTTGACGATGCACTTAATTATACTGTTAGTGAGCTTAACTTCAAAACAATTGTGGACGGTCTCGGAAATGTTTTGTATCAATATCCATTTAATGGTGAGATTATGTTATGCTTTTCATTTTCTATGTCAGAGGAGTGATCTAGTTGTGTCCTAAGTTTCTTGCAGACTCTGATCAGTTGATGTGTTTTTTTATTGTTATTTCCTTCTTCTCTGTTGACAGTTCCAGCATACTATGCATTGATATTAAGGTCTCTCACTGTTTTAGAAGGTTTAGCACTTTATGCCGATCCAAATTTTAAGGTGCTTGCAGCATCATATCCCTACTTTGCTAAAAGACTCCTAACAGATCCAAATCCATATCTAAGGGATGCTCTTATTGAGTTGCTTTTCAAGGATGGGAAGTTCAGGTCTGATATCTGCTACCATTTTAAATCCATCATTGTTTGAACTTGTTGATGTACAATAATTTAAGTTTAAATTCTCTGAAGGTCTTTGAACTATTTCGGGTTTTTAGCCAAGTTCCTGACTAGAAAAGTTTGTATTTGAATCTCTGAATCTGTTGGTCATTTTTAATAAGATCCTTAATTGGGTCATTTTTAAATAATTTGTAATCAGGTCCCTGAATTTAGAGATCTAATAATAAATTATTTAAAATTTAAGGGATTTGATTAATAAAAAGTTAGTTTAAAACGATCTATTAAATATTTTTGACAAATGCAGAGATTCAATTACAATTTTATTTTTTTAATTCAGACACCAACTCTCTTTGGACTAGTTTATAAGCAAAAATACCCACTTCCACACTTAATAAGTACTTATTATTTGTCAAAAAACAGAATTGTTATAAAGTTCATTTAATTTTCTCGCATTCCTGTGTAAAATGCAATAGATATGCTCCCTTATTATAATTGTCATCTCTTCACGACACTAAGAAATTAATTGAAGGGTATTTTTTGAATAATAAAATTAAATATGCCAACATGAATTGACATTTACTTAGAATCTGTGTCCCGAGGAAATATTTAAATATTCTTCAAAATAGTTTACAGAATAATTGAACCAGTAATTTATAATAAGTGCAGTTGAATATTCATTGTTTTTGGTCCGGTGCAGATGGAATAGGCTTGAAAACCTTCTAGTTCAAGGGAGAAAAGATAGAGATTTTTCTGCTAAAGAGGCTTTACAACCTGTCCTGCAGGTATTGTTGAGTCCCGATGGTGAAGTTTTGAGGAATCTAGTTATCAAAGAAGCTGTTCGCGTATCTGAAGCTTTTACTCTCGGCACAATTTCTGACACGTACCAGTATATTCCCGACTTTTTGAGGACCCTTGTCTTCAATGGCAATGCAAAGGAGCCACTTATGATGTCAGAAACCGAAAGGCAAAGCATGATTGAACTTCGAGATCAAGTGATTAGGATATGGAGGCTTCTGCAATCGTCAAATGATTTTGATCCATCTCTTTTACAGGTAAGAAACAGCGTTGACAGTTCACAATATCTTTGTATTCCAGTGAACCGTCCTGTCTTGTGTCTTTTTTGCCATATTTTATGTTGTTACCACTTAGATTTAACTCATAAAAACTACTTTATTATTACATGTTGGACATAATGAAGTAATGAACATAAACAAAATGTTTGGGGGAATGATGTGTAGGTCCATATAACTTGAGATTAGTTTTAATTTTTTACTCTTCTAATGGAGAATTTGGAAATATCATGCCACCGAAATATAGCTAAATATTACTACATCTCTCAATTAACATATAAACCTTGGTCAATGTTAGGATGTGACCTTGAAAGAGTTTTGACATTATGTGAACTAGCTGCAAACAGGCAGTAGTCTCTCCACTTGTGTTGATAAAAATAATGTGAAGTTACAACATTTTATGCAATTATTGGGAAAAATTCAGCTATTTGACCAAGTAAAGTAGAATGAAATTGTAAATAAAATAGTTTAAATGAAGGTTAAAATTGAAATAATCAAGAGCTACTCGAAAACTTGGTATCCCCTTTATACATAATGAAGTAATTTGTTTATGTCATTGAATTGGATTGAAACTTTTTCAGCCTTGATTTTATTAAAATATGTTCAGTTGAGTTACACGGTGGACCACTGATAGGACACTAGATATTGGGCCTTTGGTCCAATCGATAGGTTGATTAGAGAATAAGAGTTAGTATATTCACTGACTTTATAGAATTCTGTTACATATTTCTGTTATAAAAGAAAGGGAAGTGTAGTTAGAAAATCATTGAGAAAGATATTGTAAGGCAGTTAGGAGAGTCTCTCTCTGGATTAGGAGCAGATTATGCTCTGGTAGGATATTGGAACTCTGGTTGTTTTCTTTTTCTTGCCGATTTTACCATTGTAGAGCTTGCTGTTCATCACTTTCATTCAATAGAATTCCATTTTCATTCCGTAAATTCCGGTTTCTATCATTGGTCCGACCTGCCAGAATATCGAGAGGAGCTTGCAAAATCGAATGCCACTGAAAATGTCTGACAGAATCGAAGCTTTGGAGATACGAATGGCGTCCATGGTAGGTTCGGTGCGCCAAACCCTGGAGGAATTTCGTCAAACTATTTTGACGGAGTTTACAAAATTGAATCGGCCTTCAGAGGAGATACCACACTCATGTGCTGGTGATGAAGCTGTGATAGAGTACAAAATGGTGGTGAAGAAGGTGGAGCTGCCGTCGTTTGACAGAGACGGTCCAGTTGGATGGATCACACGCGCAGAAACGTATTTCGACGTACAAGGGACAACAGAAGAGGTGAAGGTTCGTTTGGCTATGATTAGCATGGAAGGAGCAACGATTCACTGGTACAACTTGCTGTGTGAAACCGAGGATGAACTGACATGGGAGAAACTGAAGCAAGCTTTGATAGAGAGATATAGTGGGAGGCAAAGTGATAACCCATTCGGAGAGTTGAAGGATTTGCAGCAAACTGGGGATGTTGGCGAGTACATACCGCATTCGAATAGACTCGTAAGTGAAAAACATACCAGAGGAGCAATACCTTAGATATTTTTTGGGAGGCCTCAAGTGGGAGCTCCGATTGAGAGTGAGGACGTTCAGTCCTCAAACTAGACTACAGTCAATGAAGGCCACTCGTGATGTTGAAGACGAGCTGCGTGGGACGATTACGGCAAGAGGAGGAGGAAACGAGTCAAAGAATTGGAAAACAGGTGGATCTGACCGAATTGGGTCAAATGGTTATGGTTCTGGGCCCAATTAGAAAAGTGACTCTGGGTCTAATTATAAGCCGAGTCCATATCAAAATGGAAATGGGTTGAATGTTGGAGCGGGTCAAATCAAACCGGAAGCTACGGCGAAGACTGGAAGCTACGGCAAACAGAGGAACGAAGCATCTTCCCTACTCGGAACTAATGGATCGCAAGGCACATGGTTTCTGTTTTCGATGTGGGGAACGATTCCACCCTCTTCATCAGTGTGCTGGGGAACGATTCCACCCTCTTCATCAGTGTGCTGAAAAGCAACTTCGTTTGGTGATTCTCGGTAACGATGAAACGATCAACGATGCCGGCGAAGTAATAGCCGAGTTAATGGAAGATGAGAGGGAAACACAATTAGAGTGTCATTCTTTGAAGCTGTGCGAAGTGGAGAATGAGAATAACATCAAGAAACCTCTCCCAACTACCTTGTGTTTGTAGGGAATGGTGAAGGGGTAATGCATAATGATAATGGTCTTGAAGCTCTTGTTGTTGGTCTTGAGTTAGCTCCTGTAATTCTTCATTTGAAGTCTGACCCAATTCTTCTTCCAACAAACTATACAGTGTTTCAGTTTGCGCTTGAAGTGCCTTAGAACTAGCCAAGTCTTTTGTGGTAAAGAACTGACCATGTAGTTCCACCATTTTTCCTTCCCATTGAAAATTCATGGTCATTTTCTCCCGATCAAAGGTCACCTCCCCAAATCTTTGCTACCAAGTCATCCCCAAAATCATATCCAAATCACCCAATTCCAAAACAAAAGCATCAACATTAGTGATGAAATCATCTAATTGTACTTGCAATT
Source organism: Cicer judaicum (assembly GCA_037974835.1). Classification (NCBI taxonomy): domain Eukaryota; kingdom Viridiplantae; phylum Streptophyta; class Magnoliopsida; order Fabales; family Fabaceae; genus Cicer; species Cicer judaicum. The sequence goes on from JBBPBS010000206.1 coordinate 1,548,021, forward strand.
TTCTACACCTCCCCCTAATGGACACACGGTGGCCGTCTCCCAACCTTACTCCCATCAATCTTCCTTGTTCCACTGTTAACCCCAACGCAGTAGCAACACGGGGTGAAACGAAATTGTGACTGACGCCACTATCAATTAAAACAACGATGGAAACCCCCTTTAGACTTCTCTTGAGGCGCAAAGTGGTTGGAGGCGTTTTATCTAATTTTTTCTTTGCTTCAATCATATCAAGCAATCCCATGGAATTACAATCTAGAACTTCATCCTCATCCTCCATAGCTTCTATGGCAATCACCTCACCTTCTTCGTTAATCGTCTCGTCGTCTCCCAAAATAACCAATCAGAGTTGTTTTTCAGCACACTGGTGAAGAGGATGGTATTTTTCTCTACAACGAAAACACAACCCTCGTGTCCGCCGCTCCATTAGTTCCGAATACGATAGATGCTTGAGGCCACGGTTGCGCGTGCCGCTGACTCTTCTCCCCTCATCGTTTCCAGATCTCGCTGTATTATGAGAAACGTTCGAGTTTGCATTTGAAGCAGATTGAGTCGAACTGGTTTTGCTGTGCACTGACCCGGTTAAGTTATTATTAAACCCACTTTCAGATCGGGTCGAACCCGGGTTATAATGAAATCTAGATCCTTTCTTTCCGTTGGGCCCTGATCCACTTGGCCTACTTCCCTTCCAACTGCGAAGCCCACCCACACTACCACCTATTGAAATCAGAGACTCACGTAATTCCGTTTCGACATCACGAGCAATCTTCATCACTTGCAATCTAGTTTGTGGATTCAACGTACGCACCTTCAAGCGAATGTGGTTCTTGAGTCCTCCCATGAAGTACCCAAGGTACTGCTCCTCCGGTAGTCTTGCTACTTGTGACGACACATATTCGAAGGTGGTAATGTCTTCATCAATTGTTCCCGTTTGTTGCAAATCTTTCATCTCTTCAAAGGGGTTATCACTTTGTCTTCCACCATACCTTCAATTAACGCTCGTTTCAACTTCGCCCAATTCAAATCGTCCTCTGTCTCACACAACAAATTAAACCAGTGAATTGTTGCCCCCTCCATGCTTAGCTTCGCCAATTTGACCTTCACCTCCTCCGACGTCCCTTGAACTTCAAAATACTATTCAGCTCGCGTGATCCAGGCCACAGGATCGTCACCATCAAATGATGGTAACTCAACTTTCTTCACTACCATCTTATACTCTGTCACTGAGTCCTCAGAATGTGCATATTGTTCCCTCGTTCCAATTGGTTGTTGCTCTAGCAACCTCATGAACTCGCTCATCATAGTTTCGCGAAATTCCCTCAACTCCTGGCGAACAGAGTCTTCCACTGCTGAGAGTCTTGCTTCAACTACTTCCATTCAATCTGATAGCTTCGGTGGCATGTACCACGTACAAAAAATCACTGGTACTTCTCGAAGATTCGGCAGGTCGAACCAATGATAAGATCACAGAAAAATAGGAATCTATGAACAGTAAAATGATAGATTAAATGGAAATTTATTGATTTAGTAAAGAAGGGAAAAATTCTGATACAATGTATAGCCTAGTCTCCTAATTCAATGATAATAGTAATTATTCATGAGCAATACTCCACTACCCTCCTTAATTTATTCTCCTATGTGTAACTGAAATTCCTAGAATTCAATGCGTTTCTCTGCCCTGCCATTAATAGACTGCTTATTCTCTTTTTTACCCTTGCGGACATACGTTCTCCACGTTGTAGATTTGGGTCTTTCACTAGTCTTAGGCCCAATAATTCTATCACGACACGTGTGACTACGACAGAGAAGTGTGGAAGGTTTGACATTCCATTTGGAAAGTTTAACACTACGATGGAGGCTTACATATTGGAATTGGAATTGGAAGAGGTAGATATGATTTTGGGAGTGGCTTGGCTACACAAGCTTGGAAAGGTGATGTTTGATTGGAAGGAAGTGGCCATTTGTTTTGACTGGAAGGGAGACACTATGAAATTACAGTGTCAAATTCCTATGGACAAGGGAAGGGAACTGGAGAATTAGTATTGCTGCTATGAACATGGTAAGGCCAAGGAAAATCACCAAGTGGGAAGGAAATAAGGAAATCATTAGTTGGGAACCTGGAGCATGACTGAAGGATCAGTGCCCATATGCAAGCCTTGAGGACAAGGCTTATTCTGAAGGGGTGGTAATGATAGGACATTAGATATTGGGCCTTGGCCCAATAGATAGGTTGATTAGAGAATAGGAGTTAGTTAGTATATTTACTGACTTTATAGAATTCCGTTACAGATTTCTGTTATAAAAGAGAGGGAAGGGTAGTTAGAAATCTGGATTAGGAGCAGATTATGCTCTGGTAGGAGTTCTTGCAACTCTGGTTGTTTTCTTTTTCTTGCTGATTTCACCATTGTAGAGCTTGCTGCTCATCACTTTCATTCAATAGAATTCCATTTTCATTATGTAAATTCTGGTTTCTATCAACCCCACCTTCATAAGTAGTCCATCGTGGACCAATATGTAAAAATCATTGAAATTCTATCAACATTCCACAACACTCCTCTCATTGAAATTCTAACGAAGGTCGACATCACTGATACGAATAAAAATAGGTTTGGGAATGTATATGTGAGAAGGAATAAAAAGAATGTTAGTTAGTTAGTTTTCTTTTTAGCTTAGCTGTCATTCTATTAGAAATTAGAGCCAAAACAGATTACTATAAATAGCAATCTGTTAGGAGCAGTTATGAGTTTTTAGGAAGAAGTAGAATTGGTTGGACTGATTCATAGGGAATCAGGAATTTTCTTCTCTAAGCTTGTAACGTGTTCTTCATTGCGAAATAATCCATTCAATTCATAATCACCTTGATTCTGAATAGCATTCTTCTAGTCTATCCCTAATTCCTCTTCTCTGAGTTACCAGTTGTAACACTGGTATCAGAGCCATGTTTCTCGTCAAAACCATAAGTAATCGCAGCGGAAACAACCGATCACAAGACACCAGAATTGGTGTCTCTGATACCAGTGTTACAACTGGTAACTCAGAGAAGAGGAATTAGGGATAGTCTAGAAGAATGCTATTCAGAATCAAGGTGATTCTGAATTGAATATATTATTTCGCAATGAAGAACACGTTACAAGCTTAGAGAAGAAAATTCTTGACTCCCTATGAATCAGTCCAACCAATTCTACTTCTTCCTAAAAACCCCTAACTGCTCCTAACAGATTGCTATTTATAGTAATCTGTTTTGGCTCCAATTTCTAATAGAATGACAGCTAAGCTAAAAAGAAAACTAACTAACTAACATTCTTTTTATTCCTTCTCACATATACATTCCCAAACCTATTTTTATTCGTATCAATACCCCCCCCCCCCCCTAAAAGAATGACCTTGTCCTCAAGGGGAAAAGTTGGAAATAGTTCTTGCAATTTAGCTGCACTCTCCCAAGTACTTTCACAAGTTGGTAGATTCTTCCAAAGGACCAAAATTTCCACTAATCCTTGCTGATCTTCACGCCAGTTTGCTATATCAGCTGGTTCTACTTGGAGTTCATACTCTTCATTCAACATAGGAGGAAGAGGTTGGGGCTGCTGATGGGGCTGTAAGGCTTTTTTCAAAAGAGAGACATGGAACTGGGTGAATTTTAGAATGAGAAGGTAGCAATAGTTTATAGGCTACTGGACCAACTTTAGATAGCACCTGATAAGGACCTAGGTCTAAAGTCGGTCCAGTAGCTGTCATTCTATTAGAAATTGGAGCCAAAACAGATTACTATAAATAGCAATCTGTTAGGAGCAGTTAGGAGTTTTTAGGAAGAAGTAGAATTGGTTGGACTGATTCATAGGGAATCAGGAATTTTCTTCTCTAAGCTTGTAACGTGTTCTTCATTGCGAAATAATACATTCAATTCAGAATCACCTTGATTCTGAATAGCATTCTTCTAGTCTATCCCTAATTCCTCTTCTCTGAGTTACCAGTTGTAACAATCACTCTTCAGAATTAATATTTCATGGCCCTTCTTGTTTTTATAGATAAAACAGTGATTTGATTGATGTCGTTTCAATACGAGATACATATTTGTTTTTCTTTATTTTTATGAAACTAGTATCATTTAAATCACTATCTCAGTCATGAGAATGAAATGACCATTAATGTCTACTTCTAAGAGATGACGTTTGCGGTCATTAATGTTTTAAACATTTTTCAAGTATTGATCTATGGTGGACCGTGGTTCTTATTAGAATCCCTTATGTTTATACTTGAAATTTTTACATAATTATATTTAAATATTTACAGGTCCTTCAGCAACCTGAGGCACGCAGACTTGGTGGGCGTGTTGTGGGTGGAATCAGTCAACGGCTTGCTGCACGCTTTCTTCTGCAACTACTTGGAGCACCAACAACAGCTTCTACATAGGTTTTGTATCACAGTAAAGGCTAGGTAAGGCATGCATGTTTCCTATCAAGTTTGAATTAATTTTGTGATAATAAGGTTTATTGAGAGATCTGAGAGAATGTTCTTATTCTTTGACTGGACCTTGTGTCACTCAATGATCTTTTTTTTCTTATCAATATACAATAATGTTTTTGTTTTGTTTCTTTTTTTTTTTTTTTTTTTTTTTTTTTTTTGTCAGGTTATTGTATACATTGAAGATAGGAGTTACTTTCTTAACACATGATTGGAAACATAGTAAGATGTTAATTCTTGCAAAATTATTCTATTCCCTTTTCTGTTTTGAATGCTCCAATTTAGTCTAAGACGCTGTGTATATATATGATTTCGTCATTGCTATTGATGCGGTGATGTCACAATCAATATCAAGTGATGGCAATATAACAAGCAATTGGTCAATCATTGCTCTTAGTTCTTACATACACATGTTGCTGTTTCTTATTCATAAATTGCGCATAGATATTTCAGTAAAAAACATCTTTTGTTTCCATGTATGAAACTAGAAATTGAAGGACCAAACATATATGCTTTTGGAGCAACCAAGACCCAATGCAGGGGTGTTCGCTGGCCAGTGCGTGTCAATTTTTCGAAGTGTCTATACATGCACAAAGGAAAGTAAATAAACTCCTTGTCAATTACATTTGGCCATTTGGGTTATGAGCCTTTCATAACTGATTATGATCACAAACCAAATTCTATTTTCGCTGTACAAATCAAGATGTTTGTGGTTATTCTGATTAATGATTAGATAATGGTATTCCACATGATTAATGAAATTAGCAACGACTACCTTACAAATTTTTTCAATGAGCACTAAGCAGGCCAATGGCAACCAGGTATTGCCCGGGAGCACAAAATTTGACGTTGTTGGCGTATGGTACTTTGAATAGAATTGCTTTTAACTAATTAATTTATTTAAAATTGAATTTGATATAGTTAGAAATTAGGCGATCAAAGAGTTAACTGTTGTCTCATTAAAAAGATATTGAAGAATACATGAATATTTTGTATATAAAATTGGTAGCAACTAAATAAATTTATTACTACTAACTATCTCTAACTATTTTTAACTAACTTTATTATCTCTAATGAAAATATGTAGATAACAGAGACATAAAAAACTTACTATCAATTAACTATCTCTAACTAATTTTATTATTTCTAATAGTTTATAGATATATCCTAAGGGTTAAGTAAAAATTGACACATCAAACCTCGCCTCTAAAATAAAACTACTTGCAAACAAATCCCGTAATAATTAGTCACTGTAAATGAATTAAGGATCTTCATGTTTAAACTGATCTAAACAAATAACTTGCAAATCAATATTTTTGGATGTCATTTTGTGAAAATTGCATAAATCGGATCATATTTTGAATTCCTTTTTTAAAATCAAACCAATCTACAATCATAAATTTTATCACTTATTTATTATTAGCTTAATTGCGCTTTGGATCCCCCTATTTTAGGTGAATCGTAAAAATAGTCCTCAATTTTATTTGTCCTCAGCTTTGGTCTTCAAACAGAAATTAGGTCCAAATCTTGATGAATTCTCATTTTCTTAATGATGTGTCAAAAAAAAACGGTGATATGGCAAGGTAGAGACTATGTGGATTAAATGAATTTTTGGATTAGAATAAAACTATTTAAGACCAAAATGACCAAAAGTCTTATTCCGTTGAAGCTTATACACTAATTGGATCAACTACATTGTCTAAGAACCAAAATATTTTAGAACAAACCAATTGAAGACTAAAATGGCATAAAATTTTAATCCATTGAAATTAGTGCACTTTGATATGGATTACATTGACTAAGAAACAAAGTGCACTATACTAAATATACTAGATAAAAATGACCGAAAATATTAATCCATTGAAACTAACACACTCTTTTAGGAAACAACATGGACAAAGAACTAAATAAGAATAGGATAAACCTACAAAAGAGTAAAATGATATAAAATTTTAATCTATTGAGACTTATGCACTTATTGAACGAACTAGTTTGCCAAAAAAAAATGAATAATAATAAACCTATTGAGGACTAAAATGACCTAAAATTTTATTCCATTGAAACTAATGCACTTTTCAAATGAACTACATTGACTAAGAACGAAAGTGCACTAGAATAAACCTACAAAAGACTTGAATGACCTAAAATGTTATTCCATTGAGACGTATCTGCTTACTGGATCAACTACATAGTCTAAGAACCAAAATTGATTAAAATAAACTTATTGATGACTAAAATGACCTTAAATCTTAAACTAGTGGGACTTATGCACATATTGGACGTACTAAATTGCCAAAGAAAAAAAAAAGATTAAAACAAAACCTAATTAAAGACCAAAATGACGTAAAATCCTAATCCGTTGAAACTAAAGCATGCCTAAGAAACAAAAGAGACCAGATAAACCTATTAAAGATCAACATGACCTAAAATACTAGTTCATTAAAACTTATGCACTTATTTTACGAACAACATTGTCTAAGAACCAAAATGGATTAGAATAAACTTATTAAAGACCAAAATGACCTAATATCTTACTCCATTCAACCTTATGCTATTATTAGAAAAACAACATTGCCTCAGAACGAAAATGGATTAGAATAAACTTATTAAACACCAAAATAATCTAAAATCTTAATCCATTGAAACTAATGCATTGTTCAAACGACATACATTGACTAAGAATCAAAATGGACTAGAATAAACTTACAAAAGACTATAATGATAAAAAATTTAATCCATTGAGAGATATGCACTTATTTGATAAGCTAGTTTGCCTAAGAACCAAATTGGATAAGAATAAACCTATTTAAGACCAAAATGACAAGAAATCTTAATCCATTGAAGCTTATGCACTTATTGGATGAACTGCATTGCCTAAGAACCAAAATGTTTTAGAACAAACCAATTGAAGACTAAAATGACCCAAAATTTTAATACATTGAAATCAATGCAATTTGCAGATGAATTACATTGACTAAGAAACAAAGTGCACTAGAATAAATATACAGAAGATAAAAATAACCTAAAATGTTAATCAATTGAAACTAACACATTTTCAGCAAACAAGGACAAAGAACCAAATAGGACTATGATAAACCTACAAAAGAGTAAAATGATCTACAATTTCAATCCATCGAGACTTATGCACTTATTGGATGAACTAGTTTTCCTAAGAACAAAAAAGGATTGTAAGAAACTTATTGCACACTAAAAAGACCTAAAATCTAAATCCATTGAAATCAATGCATTTTTCAAACGAACTACATTGACTAAGTACCAAAATGAAAAATATTTAAATGATCTAAAATCTTAATCCATTGAAACTTATGAACTTATTGGACAAACTAACCTAAAAATATTTAAATGATCTAAAATATTAATCCATTGAAACTTATGAACTTATTGGACGAACTACTTTGCCTAAGAACCAAAATTGATTAGAATAAACATACGAAATACCAAATTGACCTAAAATCTTAATACATTCAGATTTATGCACTTATTGGATAAACTGTGTAGCCTAAGAACCAAAGTAGATTAGAATAAACTTTTTGATGACTAAAATGACCTTAAATCTTAATCTAGTGGGACTTATGCACATATTGGACGTACTATATTGCCAAAGAAACAAAATGGATTAGAATAAACCTATTAAATACCAAAAAGACGTAAAATCTTAATCCATTGATCCTAATGCATTATTTAGACGAACTACATTTCCTAAGAACCAAAGTAGATTACAATAAACATATTCAAGACAAAAATGAACTATAATCTTAATCAATTGAAACTAGTGCACTTTTTAGATAAACTACATTGTCTAAGAACCAAAACTGATTAGAATAAATATAGTAACAATCAAAATCACCTAAAATCCTAATGTACTTAAACTAATGCATTTTTGACAAAGTACATTGATTTAGAACAAAAATAGACTAGAATAAACCTAATAAAGACTAAAATGATCTAAAATCTTAATCCATTGAGACTTATGCACTTATTGGACGAACTACTTTGCCTAAGAACATAAATGGATTAGAATAAACGTATTTAAGATTAAAATTACCTTAAATCTTAATCCATTAATACTTATGCACTTAATGGATGAAGTATATCGCATATGAATCAAAATGGATTAGAATAAATTTATTGAAAAATAAAAAGACCATAAATCTTAATCCATTAGGACTTAAGCACTTATTGGACGTACTACATAACCTTAGACACAAAATGGATAAGAGAAAACCTATCACATACTAAAATGACGTAAAATCCTAATCCATTCAAACTAACGAACTTTTCAGACAAACTACATTGACTAAGAACAAAAATGGACTACAATAAACCTACAAATGACTCAAACGAACTAAACTATTAATGCATTAAGACTTATATACTTATTGGACGAACTAGGTACCCTACGAACCAAAGTGGATTAGAATAAGCCTATTGAAGACTAAAATGACCTTAAATCTTAATCCATTGAGACTTATGCATATCTTGAACGAGCTACATTGCCTAAATAACCAATGGATTTGATTAACCCAATTAACAACCAAAATGACTTAAAATCTTAATCTAACGAAAATAATGCACTTTTCAGACGAACTACATTAACTCAGAACCAAAATTGATTAAAATAAACATATTAAAGATCAAAATGGCCAAAAATCTTAATCCATTGAGACTCATGCACTTAGTGGATGAAGTAAATTGCCTAATAACCCAAAATTAATTAGAATAAACTTATTGAAGACTATAATGACCTAAAATCTTAATCCATTGGGACATTTTACATAGAAACTACATTGCCTAAGAACCAAAATGGATTAGAATAAACTTATTGATGACTAAGATGCTCTTAAATCTTAATCTGTTAAGAGTTATGCACTTATTGGATGTATTACATTGCTTAAGAAACAAAATGAATTAGAGTAAACTTATTAAACACCAAAATAGGGTAAAATCTTAATCCATTGAAATTAATCCATTTTTCAGAAGAACTACATCGTTTAAAAACCAAAATGGATTTGAGTAAACTCATTAAAGAACAAAAGGACCAATAATATTAATTTAATGAAACTACTGCACTTTTCAGACGAACTACAATGACTAAGAACCAAAATGGACAAGGATAAAAATACAAAAGACTAAAATGATATAATATTTTTATCCATTGAGACTTACACCCTTATTGGAAGAACTAGGTTGCCATTGAACCAAAATCTATTAGAATAAACATATTAAAGACCAAAATGACGTAAAATCTTAATTAATTGAGACTTATGCATTTGTTGGATGAACTGCATTGCCTAAGATAAAAAATGGATTAGAATACACCTATTGAAGACTAAAATGTTAACCTATTGAGATTAATGCACTTATTGGTTGAACTACGTTGCCTAAGAACCAAAATGGATTAGAATGAACCTATTAAAGACAAAAATGACCTATTATCTTAATCGATCAAAACTACTGCATTTAATAGACGAACTACATTGACTCAAAACCAAAATGGATTAGAATAAACCTATTAAATACAAAAATGACTTAAAATCTTAATCCATTGAAACTAATCAACTTCTCAAATGAACTACATTGACTAAGAAACTAAATGGAATAGAATAAACCTACAAAAGACTAAAGTGATGAAAAATCTTAATCCATTGAGATTTATGCACTTACTGGACGAACTACATTGCGTAAGAACCAAAATGGATTAGAATAAACATATTAAAGACCAAAATGACCTAAAATCTTCATTAATTAAGACATGTGAATTTATTGGATGAACTGCATTGTCTAAGATAAAAAATGGAATAAAATTCACCTATTGAAGACGAAAATGACCTTAAAAATTAATCCATTGAGACTAATGAAAGTATTACACAAACTAGTGCACTTATTCATTGACTAAAATGACATAAAATACTAATTCATTGACAATTATGCACTAATTAGACGAACTATATTGCATTAGAACTCAAATATATTAGAATAAACCTATATAAGACTAGAATGACCTAAAATCTAAATCCATTCAAACATATGCACACATTGGACAAACTACACTGCCTCATAACCAAGAAAGATTAGAATAGACCTATTAATCATAAAACCAACTTAAAATCTGAATCAATTGAAACTAATTCACTTTTCAGACAAAATGTTGGTTGTATGACCTTTGATCTTAGGAAATTTTATGCAAGGTTACAAGCAAAGAAATCCAATTTTTCCTAAGTATTGAAATTAATATCGAAACCAACGTGATCAATGTTATTCCAATTCAAACGTGATAAATTCTAACCTTAACAAGATAGTCAATTTACAGAATTTATTCAGGACCAAAGATTGCATGTAAAACAATACAAGTGTACACATACAATGCTCATTCACAGTATCAAACAAGACAGAATTTTGCTAACACATACATTCAACATTAAACTTTCATGCAATATTGAAATAAAGAGAAAGGGTAAGAGAATTGTGCACCAAAGATTTATACTGGTTCAGCTGTCAATACGACAGCCTACATCCAGTCCTGAAATCGAACCGATTTCAGCCTTTTTCCAATAGAATCGTCTAGAGTATACTTTACAGATTGTCCAGCTCACAGAAGGCCTATCTATCCAACTCTCTCATTTCTATTACACAGCCACCGTATCCCTCGAGTTAATCACCAAACTTTCCCAAGATAACGATGAGACTTCTTCTTGATGAACACCCTCACGAACGAAGATAGCCACCAGTTTCTATACTGGGTTTTTATAGAATTTTCTTTACAGTTGTTGTTTACAGAAATGATGAAAGATCAAAGATCATTCAAGAAGGTGACTCAATCACATTATGACATTCACACAATAAGGATTTGCCAAACGAATTGTTTCTCTCAAAGTGTTGTGAAAACGTGTGTGAAAATAATTGTTTCAAGTGTGTCAAAAGTTATTCAAAGGTATATCAAAGTTATATCAAAGTTATGAGAAAAAGTGATTTGAGTCAGCTTATATATGTTTAAGAAAAACAACAGTAAAATCGATTCCACAATCGATTTTATAAAGGTTTAAAAACATCTTAATCGATTGCCCAATCGATTATCGTGTTTCTTGTTTTTCTTGGTTCTTGAAAATATATGAATGAATCGATTTGCTAATCGATTCTTTTAATGCTTAAATCAGAAACAGAAGCATGTTCATATCAGAATTGATTGAGTAATCGATTATAGGTGTTTTGTTCAAACAACGAGATCAAACAATCGATTACGTAGTCGACTCACATTTACGCATAATCGATTTGGCAGTTGGCTGATGTAACACAAAACTTTAAGCTAATCGATTTGCCAATCGATTGAACTGATCACAATGACTCAAACATTTTGCTTCAATCGATTCGTCAACCGATTGTACTAGTCTCAGTGATTCAGATAGTTTACTTCAATCGATTTGTCAATCGATTTGGCTTGTTACAGTGGCTCAACCATTTAGTTGAAAATCAATGTGCCAATCGACTAGAGCATGTTTCTGACCTATGATTAAACATTTCATTTTCCCAATCGATTAGTATATATCTTGCAAGTTAAGAAACCAATTTCAATTGATGTCCCAATCGATTTGATTGAACGTAGAGGCTAAGTCTGATAAAAAGCTTTTTCACAATCGATTTGCCAATCGATTGTTTCAGTAAGTGATTCTCTCCGTGACTCAATAATTCGATTACTCAATTGATGTTCCAATCGATTGGTTGATTACAGGGGCCAAGTCTGATGAAAAAGAGTTTTCTGAATCGATTTGCCAATCGATTTGCAAAGTATTAGCTTGGCTATGTAAGTCACAAAATTGATTTTTCAATTGACGTGCCAATCAATTGTCCAATCGATTGGTTTAAACCCAGAGTTCAGGTTTCACTAAAAACCTTTAAGTAATCGATTTCCCAATCGATGTACTTAGTGAAAACTCTAATTCTGAGTCAAGCAATCGATTGCACAATGGATTAAGCAATAGACTTGCTAATCGATTTGTTTTCTTGTTTATTTAAAGATTTCATTTTTAATTTGGCAAATACTTAAGCATGAAATCACATGGATGAGTCTACTAAGTAACTACTATAACCACTAATGACACTAGATAGAATTGCATCTTTCTCCAGCTCATTCTCTACTTTTTGCTTGATTCCTTGTGTTCCAAGCTTGTGTCCAAGTGAATAGTGTTTACTTGATTTTCCTGAAATGTAACTCGGTTCAAACTGTTAGTTTTATCAAATGATGCATGAACATTGTATGTTTGTTAATTTTGTCAAAATCATGATCAGGAGGACGTATGTCTAACACAAAATACATTGACTAAGAATCAAAATGGATTAAAGTAAACTAACAAATAAAATGATCTAAAATCTTAATCCATTAAGACTTATGCATAAATTGGACGAACATGTTTGCCTAAACAACAAAATGGATTATAATAAACCTATTACAGAACAAAATGACAACATATCTTAATCCACCTAGACTCATGCACTTACTTGATGAACTACATTGTCTATGAACCACAATGGATTATAATAAAACTATTGAAGACTGAAATGACCTTAAATCTTAATATATTGAGACTTAAGTGCTTATTAGATGAACAACATTGAGTAAGAACCAAAATGGTTTAGAATAAACCTAGTAAATATCAAAATAAACTAAAATCTTAATCCATTGAAACTAATGTGCTTATAAGGCGAACTACATTGACTTAGAAAACACTTACATGATCTAAAATCTTAATCCATTGACACTTATGCACTTATTGGACGAACTACATTTCCTAAGAAACAAAATGGATTAGAATAAACCAAAAAAAGATCAAAGTATCCTAAAATCTTAATCCATTGAAACTAATGCACAATTTAGACAAACAACATTGACTAAGAACAAAAAATAGACTTGAAAAAACCTACAAAAGACTAAAATAATCTATTTTAATTCTTTAAGACTTATGCATTGAGAGGACAAACTAATTTTCCTAAGAACGAAAATGTGTTAGAATAATTTTTTTTTTCAAAAATGACCTAAAATCGTAATCTATTGAGACGTATGCACTTATTTAACCAACTACATTGCCTAAGAAGAAAATTGGATTAGAATAAACCTTTTAAAGACCAAAATTATCTAAAATCTTAATCCATTCAGAATTATGCACTTATTGGACAAACTATATTTCCTTAGAACCCAAATGGATTAGAAAAAACATATAAATGGCTAAAATGACCTAAAAACTTAATTCACATAAACTAATCATTTTTTCAGCGAACTACATTGAGACTAGTGCACATATTAGACAAACAATATTGTCTCAGAATTAAAATGGACTAGATTAACCCAATTATAGTCCAAAATAACGTAAAATCTTAATCCATTGAAATTTTTGCACTTTTCAAACGAAGTACATTGCCTAAGAAACAATATGTATTAGAATAAACCTATTATACATAAAAAGCCCTAAAAAATTAATCCATTGATAATGGTGCATTACTAGACGAAATACATTGACAAAATGACCTCGAACATAATCCATCGAAACCAACAAACTTTTCAAACAAATTACAACAATAAGAACCAAAATGGATTGCAATAAACCAAATAAAGACTAAAATGATCTAAAATTTTTATTCCATTAAGAATTATACACTTATTGACGAACTAGTTTACCCAAAGAACAAAAATGGATTAAAATAACCAAATTAAAGACTAAAATGACCTAAAATCTTAATTCATATAGACTTATGAACTTATTAAATGAACTACATTGCCAAAGAACCAAAACATATTAGAATAACCTATTGAAGACTAAATGACCTTAAATCTTAATCCATTAAGACTTATGCACTTATTGGAGGAACTACATTACCTAAAAAGTAAAATGGATTAAAATAATTCAAGTAAATATCATAATGACCTAAAATTTTAATCCATTGAAACTAATGCAATGTTCAGACGAACTCAATTGACTAAGAACAAAAATGGACTAGAATAAATCTACAAAAGACTTAAATGATGTAAAACTTTAAGCCATTAAAACTTATGCACTAATTAGACAAGCTAGTTTGCCTAAAATAAAAAAATTGTTTGGAATATGCACTTACAACCCAAATGGATGGACACTTATGCACTTAATCCATTAGACTATGCACTTACAACAAAAATTGACTAAAATCTTAATCCTTGGGGACTTAAGCACTTACATAATGAACTACATTTCCTAAGAACAAAAATGGATTAGAATAAACCTATTGTAGCCCAAAAAGACTTTAAATCTTAACCCATTAAGACTTGTGTATTTATTGGATGAACTACATTGCATAAGAACCAAAATTGATAGGAATAAACCTATTGAAGACTGACATCAACTTAAATTTTAAACCATTGAGACGTATGCACTTAATGGACAAACAACATTGCCAAAGAACCATAATAGATTTGAATAAACATATTAAGGACCAAAATAACATAAAATTGTAAACCATTGATTTTAATGCAGTTATTAGACAAATGATGTTGCCTAAGAACCAAAATAGATAATAATAATAATAAAGCTACAAAAGAGTAAAATGACCTTATATCTTAATTTGTTGAAACCTATGCACATATTTAATGAACTAGTTTTCCTAAGAACTAAAATGGAGAAGAATAAACATATTAATTACGAAAATGTCCTTCAATCTTAATCAATAGAGACTTTTGCACTTATTGGATGAACTACATTGCTAGAAACCAAAATGAATTAGAATAAACCAATAAATGACCAAAATAACGTAAAGTCTTAATCCATTAAAACTAATGCATTTTCAGACAAAGTAATTTGATTAGGACCCAAAATAGACAACAATAAACCAACAAAAGACTAAAATGATTTAATATCTTAATACATTGAAACCAATGCATTTTTCAAACGAATTACATTGCTAAGCACCAAAATGGACTACAATAAACCTACAAAAGATTAAATTGATCTAAAATGTAAATCCATTGAGACTTGTGCACCTACTAGACGAACTAGTTTACCTAAGTATAAAAAATGGATTAGAATAAACCTAAAAAAAACCAAAATAAACCAAAATCTTAATCTATTGAGACTTATGCACTTATTGAATAAACTAGATTGCCTTAAGAGAAAAAAAAGATTAGAATAAATCTATTAAAAACTAAAATGACCTTAAATCTTAATACATTTAGACTAAAGCACTTATTCGAATAACTACATTTCCTAAAAAACAAAATTGATTAGAAACATCTTATTTAAGACCAAAATGACCTAAAATACTAATTCATTAAGATTTATGCACTTATTAGACGACCTGCATAGACTAAGAACCAAAATGGACTAGAATAAGCCTACAAAAGACTAAAATGATACAATATTATAATTAATTGAGACTATTGCACTTATTGGATGAACTAGTTTGCCTAATCACCAAAACGAATTAGAATAAATTTATTGAAGACTAAAATGACCTTAAACCTTAATCCATAGAGACTTAAGCACATATTGGACGAATAACACAACCTATAAAACCAAAATGGATTAAATGAAAACAATTAAAGTTTCAAATCTTAATCCATTGAAAATAATGCACCTTTCATATGAATTAAAATGTCTAAAAATCTAATCGGATTAGAATAAACCTATTAAAGACAAATATGACCTAAAATATTAATCCATTGAAACTAGTGTACTTATCAGGCGAACTTCAATGACTTGGAAACACAATGGACTAGAATAAACCTAGAAAAGACTTAGATGATCTAAGACTTAAGTACTTATTGAACGAACTAGTTTGCCTATGAAACAAAATAAATTAAAATAAATATATTAAATACCAAAATGACCAAAAATCTTAATCCACTGAGACTTAGGAATTTACTGGATGAACTACATTGGCTAAGAACCAAAATGGATAAGAATAAATCTACTGAAGACTCAAATCATGGTAAATCTTAATCCGTTGAGACTTATGCACTTATTGGACGAACTACATTGCCTAAGAAATAAAATGGATTAGAATAAACCAAGTATAGATAAAAAAACATAAAATCTTAATCCATTGAAACTAATGCACTTGTAAGACAAACTAATTGACTAAGAAAAAATAGACTAAAATAAACCTACAAAAGACTAAAATGATATAAAATTTTAATCCATTTAGGATTATGCACTAATTGGACGAACTAGTTTGCCAAAGAACCAAAATGGATTAGAATAAACATATTAGTACAAAACTTAACTAAAATATTAATAATTGAGGCTTATGCATTTATTGGATGACATATGTTGCCTAAGAAGAAAAATAGATTAAAAAAACCTATTAAATACTAAAATGATCTTAAATCTTAATCAATTGAGACTTATGCACTTATTTGATGACCTACATTATCTAAAAACCATAATGTATTAGAATAAACCTATTAAAGACCAAACTTACCTAGAATCGTAATCCATTCAAACATAAGCAATAACTAGACAAACTACATTGCTATAGAACCAAATTGGATCAGAACAAACCTATTAAACACCAATATGACCTATAATCTTAATATATTTAGACTTATGAACTTATTGTAAAAAAATAGATTGCCTTGGAACCAAAATAGATTAGAATAAACATATTTAAGATCATAATGACCTAAAATCTTAATCCATTGAAACTAGTGGATTTTTCAGACGAACAACATTGCCTAAAAACAAAAATGGATTAGAATAAACACATTAAAGACTAAAATCACCTTAAATCTTAATCCATTAATACTTATGCACCTATTGGACGAAATACATTGCATAAAAAACAAAATGGATAAGAATAAATCAAGTAAATATCATAATGACAAAAAAATCTTAATCCGTAGAAATTAATACACTTTTCACACGAACTACATTGATTAAGAACAAAAATGGACTAGATTAAACTTACAAAATACTAAAATGATGTAAAACCTTAAGCTATTATGACTTTTGCAATAATTGGATGAACTAGTTTGCCTAAAAATCAAAATGGATTAGAAATAACATAATAAATACCATAATGACCTAAAATCTTAATTCATAGAGACATATGCAGTTACTAGGTGAACGACATCGCCTCAAAAACAAAATGGATTAAAATAAACCTATTGAAGACTAAAATGAATTTAAATCTTAATCTAATGTGACTGATGCACTTATTAGACAAACAACATTAACTAAGAACCAAAATGAGTTAGAATAAACCTAGTAAAGATCAAAATGAAGTAACATCTAACTCCATTAAAACTAATTTGCTTATCAGGTGAATTACATTGACATAGAATAAAAACCTACTTGAATAAAAGTAGAGAAGACTAAAATGACTTCAAATCTCAATCAATTGAGACATATGCAGTTATTGGACAAACTAGGTTTCCTAAAAAAAATGGAATAAAATAAACATATTAAAGACCAAAATGAACTAAAATATTAATCAATGAGAATTATGCACTTATTGGATGAACTACATTACCTAAGAACCAAAATGGATTAGAATAAACCTTTTAAAGACTCTTAAACCATTGAGACTTAGGCCTATATCGAACAAAGTACATTGGCTAAGAATCACAATGCATTTAAATAACCATATTAAGGACCATAATGACGTAAAATCTTAAACCATTGAAATTGATGCACTGATTAGAGGAACTACGTTGCCTAAGAACAAAAATGGATTAGAATAAACTTATTAAAGACAAAAATGACCTAAAATCAAAATCCATTGAAAGTAATACACTTTTCTAAAGAAATATATTGACTAAGAACAAAAATGGACTTGAATAAACCTACAAAAGGCTAAAATGATTTAAAGGTTTAATCCATTTTGGAAATCTTAATCAAATTTTAATCCTTTACGATATCAACTCTTAATCAATTGAGACATATGCACTTATTTGACGAACTATTTTCCTTAAAAACGAAAATGAATTAGAATAAACATATCAAATACCATAATGACCTAAAGTCTTAATCCATTGAAACTAATACATTTTCACACGAACTACATTGATTAAAAACAAAAATGGACTACAATAAACTTACAAAAGACAAAAATGATGTAAAAATTTAAGCTTTTAGGACTTATGCAATAATTGGACGCACTAGTTTGCCTAAAAACCAAAATGGATTAGAAATAACATATTAAATACCTGAATGACTTGAAATCCTAATTCATAGAGACATATGCAACTACTGGGTGAACTACATCGCCTAAAAACAAAAATGGATTAAAATAAACCTATTGAAGACTAAAATGACTTTAAATCTTAATCTAATGTAACTTATGGACTTATTAGACAAACAACATTAACTAAGAACAAAAATAGATTAGAATAAACCTAGTAAAGATCAAAATGAACTAAAATCGTACTCCATTAAAACTAATTTGCTTATCAGGTGAATTACATTGACTTAGAATAAAAACTTACTAGAATAAAAGTAGAAAATACTAAAATGAATTCAAATCTCAATCAATTGAGAAATATGCACTTATTGGGCAAACTAGGTTTCTTTAAAACAAAAATGAAATAGAATACACATATTAAAGACCAAATGAACTGAAATATTAATCCGTCGAGACTTATGCACTTATTGGATTGACTATATTGCGTAACAAAATAATGGATTAGAATTAATCTATTAAAGACTAAAATGACCTTACATCTTAATCCATGGAGACTAATGCTCTTATTCGACAAACTACATTGCGTAATAAACACATTGGATTAGAAGCAATCTATTAAAGACAAAAATGACCTAAAATACTATTTCATTGACACTTATATACTTATTAGACGAATTGCATAGACTAACAACTAAAATTGACTAGAATAAACCTACAAAAGACTAAAATGATATAATATCATAACCCTTTGAGACTTATGCACTTATTGGATGAACTAGTTTGGCTGATAACCAAAATGGATTAGAATACACCTATTGAAGACTAAAATGACCATAAATCTTATTCCATTGAGACATATGTACTTATTGGACGAATTACATTGTCTATGAACCAAAATGGATTAGATTAACCCAATTAAAGTCCCAAATGGCGTAAAATCTTAATCAATTGAAACTAATGCACTTTTCATACGAACTATATTGCCTAAGAACTTAAATGGACTAGAATAATCCTATTAAAGACAAAAATGACCTAAAATCTTTATACATTGAAACTAGTGCACTTAATAGAGAAGTACATTGTCTATAAACCAAAATGGAATAGAATAAACCTAGTAAAAATCAAAATGACCTAAAATCACAATCCATTCAACTAATGCATTTATCAGGCGAACAACAATGACTTAGAATAAAACAAGAAAAGAATTACATGAACTAAGACTTATTCAATTATTGGACGAACTAGATTGCCTAAGAACCAAAATAGATTAGAATAAACTAATTAAATACCAAAATGACCATAAATCTTAATCCATTGAGACTTATGGACTTATTGGACGAACTAGTTTGCATAAGAACATAAATGGATTAGAACAACCATATTAAAGAACAAAGTGAGATAACATCTTAATCAAAATGCATAAACCTAAAAAACAAAATTAATTAGAATAAAGCTATTGAAGACTAAAATGAACTTAAATCTTAATCCTTTAAGGCTTATGAACTTATTGGATGAAATGGATTGCCTAAGAAAGAAAATAGATTAGAGTAAACCAAGTAAATATCATAATGACCAAAATCTAAATCCATTGAAACTAATTCACTTTTCAGGCGAACTACATTGACTAAGAACAAAAATGAACTAGAATAAACCTACAAAAGACTAAAATGATCTAAAATTTTAAGCTATTAAGACTTTTGCAGTAATTGACCGAACTTGTTTTCCTAAAATCTATTGAAGACTAAAATGACCTAAAATCTTATTAGACCGAACTAGTTTACTTATTAGACAAACTACATTGACTACGAACCAAAATGGATTAGAATAATGCTAGTAAAAATCAAAATGACCTAAAATGTTAATCCATTAAGACTTATGGACGTATTAGGTGAACTTTATTGCCTAAGAACCAACATAGATTAGAATAAACCTATTGAAGACAAAAATGACCTTAAATCTTAATCTATTGACAGTTATGCAGTTATTGGATAAACTACATTGCCAAAGAAACTAAATCGAATAGAAGAAACATTTTAAAGAACACAATAACAAAAGATCTTAATCCATTGAAACTAATGGACTTTTCAGACAATCTACATTGCCTTAGAAAAAAAATATGATGAGAATAAACCTATGAAAGACATAAATAACCTAAATTCTTAATCCATTTAAACTTGTGCAAATAATAGATGAATAACATCGACAAAGACCAAATTAGATTAGAATAAACCTAGTAAATATCAAAATAAACTAAATTAATCCATTAAAACTAATGCACTTTTCAGGCAAACTACATTTCCTTAAGAACCAAAAAGGATTAGAACAAATTATTAAAGACTTAAAATACCTTAAATCTCAATCCTATGAGACTTATGCACTTATTGGACGAACTAGATTGCATTAGAACCAAAATGGATTCCAATAAACCTATTGAAGACCTAAATGACTTAAAATACTAATTCATTGAGACTTATGAACTTTTTAGACAAACTACATTGACAAAGAACCAAAATAATCTAGCACAAACATATAAAAGAAATAAATGACCACATATCTTAATCCATTTATACTTATGCGTTTATTAGATGAAGAACATTGGCTAAGAACAAAAATGGATTAGAATAAACCTATTGAAGACTAAAATGACCTAAAATCTTAATACATTGAATCTAGTGCACTTATTAGACAAACTACATTGACTATGAACCAAAATGGATTAGAATAATCCAAGTTAAAATCAAAATGGCCTAAAATGTTAATCCATTAAGACTTATGCACGTATTGGGTGAACTTTATTGCCTACGAACTAAAACGGATTAGAATAAACCTATTGAAGATGAAAATAACTTTAAATCTTAATCCATAGAGACTTATGCACTTATTAAATGAACTACATGATTTTAGAAACAAAATAGATTAGAATAAACTAATTAAAGACTAAAATGACCTTAAATTTTAATTCGTTGAAACTTATGCACTAATTGGACGGACTAGATTGACTAAGATTCACAATGAATTAGAATAAATCTAATAAAGACCTAATGGCTTAAAATTCTAATTCATTAAGA
This sequence comes from Cicer judaicum, assembly GCA_037974835.1. Taxonomy (NCBI): domain Eukaryota; kingdom Viridiplantae; phylum Streptophyta; class Magnoliopsida; order Fabales; family Fabaceae; genus Cicer; species Cicer judaicum. Next base: position 1,569,707 of record JBBPBS010000206.1, read on the forward strand.
CTTATGAACTTTTTATACGAACTACATTGTTTAAGAACCAAAATAATCTAGAATAAACCTAATATAGACCAAAATGACCTAAAATGTTAACTCATTGAAACTTGTGCACTTATGGGATGATCTACATTGCCTAAGATTCACAATGGATTATATTAAATCTAATAATGACCAAAATGACTTAAAATACAAATTGATTGAGACTTATGCACATATTAGAGGAAGTACCTTTCCAAGGAACAAAAATGGATTTGAATAAACCTAATAAAGACTAAAATGACCTAAAATCTTAATCCATTGAAAACTAATGCACTTTTTAGACGAAATACATTGACTAAGAACTAAAGGATTTGAATAAACGTATAAAATACCAAAATGACCTAAAATCTTAATCAATTGAGACTTAGGTAGTTATTGGATGAACTAGTTTGCCTAAAAACTAAAATGGATTAGAATAAACCTATAAAACACCAAAATGACTTAAAATCTTAATCCATTGAGGCATATGAACTACATAGACAAACTTGTTTCCCTGAGAACCAAAATGGACTAGAATAAACCTACAAAAAATTTAAATTATCTAAAATCTTAATTCATTAAATTATGAGACGAACTAGTTTGCCTAAATACCAAAATGAATTTGTATAAACCTATAAAAGACCAAAATGACCTAATATTTTAATCCATTGATACCTATGCACTTATTGGATGAACTATATTCCCCGAGAAAAAAAAAGGATTACAATAAACCTATTGAAGACTAAAATAACCTTAAATTTTAAACCATTGGCTCTTATGCACATATTAAACGAACTACATTGGCTATGAAACAATATGAATTAGAATAAACCTTTTATTGGACGAACTACATGACCTAAGATTTAAAATGGATCATAATTAACCTCATAAAGAATAAAATGACTTAAAATACTAATTGATTGAGCCCTATAAACATATTAGACGTACTACATTTCCTAAGAACTAAACAAGATTAGAATAAACTGATTAAAGACAAAAATGACCTTAAATCTTAATTCATTCAGACTTATACACTTATTTGACAAACTACATTGCCTCAAAACTAAAAGTTATTAGAATAACCACACTAAAGACTAAAATGACCTAAAATCTTAGTCCAATGAAACTGATTCAATTTTAAGACGATGTACTTTGACTTAGAACCAAATAGGACTAAAATAAACCTACCAAAAACTAAAATGACCTAAAATCTTGATTCATTAAAACTTATGCACTTAATGGACAAACTAGTTATCTTAAGAACCAAAATGGATTTGAATAAACCTATTGAAGACTAAAATGACCTTAAATCTTAATCGATTAAAACTAGTGCACTTTTCAGAAGAACTACATTGACTAAAAACTAATGGACTAGAATTAACCTAAAAAAAAACTAAAAAGATCTATTATCTTAATCCATTGAGACTTATGAACTTATTCGACAAACTACTTTCCCTTTGAACCATATAGGAATAGAATAAAGATATTGAAGACTAAAATGACCATAAATCTTAATCCATTTAGACTTATACACTTATTACAGAAACTACATTTCCTGAGAACCAAAAAGATTAGAATAAACGTATAAAAAATGGAAATGACCTAAATTCTTAATCCATTGAGACTTATGTACTTATTGGATGATATAGTTTGCCTAAGAACCAAAATGGATTATAATAAACCTATCATAGACCAAAATTTCCTAATATTTTAATCCATTGATACTTATGCTCTTAGTGGATGAACTACATCGCCAAAGAAAAAATTGCATTAGAATAAACCTATTAAAGACTAAAATGACCTAATATCGTAATACATTAAAACTTATGCACTTATTGGACGAACTACATTGCCCAAGAAACAAAATGGATTAGAGTAAACCTTTTATAGAACAAAATGACTTAAAATCTTAATCTATTAAGATTATGCACTTAATGGACAAACTAAATTGCCTTAGAACCACAATGGATTAGAATAAACCTATAAAAGTTCCAAATGACCTAAAATCATTACCCATTGAAACTAATATAGTTTTTAGATGACCTACATTAACTAAGATGAAAAATGGACTAGAATAAATTTACAAAAGACTAAAATGATCAAAAATCTTAATCCATTTAGACTTACGCACATATTGGACAAACTGCTTTGTCTTAGAACCAAAACAAATTAGAATAAATCTATTAAAGACCAAAATGACTTAAAATATTAATCTATTTAAACTTATGCACTTATTGGATGTACTACATGCCTAAGAACAAAAATGAATTAGAGGAAACCTATTGAAGACTAAAATGACTTTTAATCTTAATCTATTTGGACTTATACACTTATTAGACAAACTATAATGCCTACGAAATAAATGATTAGAATAAACTTATTTAAAACAAAAATGACGTAAAATCTTTATGAATTTATACTTTTGGATTTATTCGCCTAGCTATATTGCCTCAGAATCAAATTGAATTAGAGTAAACCTTTTAAAGACCAAATTGACCTAAGATTTTAATCCATTGAAACTAATGCACTTTTCAGTTAAACTTCGTTGACTACACACCAAAATGGGTAAGAATAAACCTACAAAAGACTAAAATGACCTAAAATCATAATTCATTGAGACTTATGAACTTATTTGATCGTAATAGTTTGCCTAAGAACCAAAATGGATATGAATAAACCTATAAAATACCCATATGACCTAAAATCATGATTCATTGAGACTTATGCACTCATTGAATGAACTAGTTTGTTTAAGAACCAAATGGACTTAAGTAAACTTAAAAAAGACTAAAATGATAAAAAAAATCTTAATCCATATAGACTTATGCACTTATTGGTAGAACTAGTTTGCCTAAGAACACAAATGTATTAGAATACACCTATTGAAGACAAAAATAAGCTTAAAACTTAATCTACAGAGACTTATGCACTTATTAGATGAACTACATTAATTAAGACATAAAATGGATTAAAATAAACCAATTAAAGACTAAAATGACCTTAAATTTTATTTTGTTGAACGTTATGCACTTATTGAACGAACTACATTGCTTAAGAAACAAAATGGATTAAAGAAACAAAAATCACCTAACATCTTAATTCTTTCAGACTAATGCTCTTAATGGAGAAACTACATTTCCTTAGAACCAAAATGGATTAGAATAATCCTATTTAAGACCAAAATGACCTAAAATCTTAACCCATTGAAACTAAGGTATTTTTTTTATGAACTACATTAACTAAAAACCAAAATGGACTGGAATAAACTTACAAAAGTCTAAAGTGATCTAAAATCGTAATCCATTGACACTTGCACACTTATTGGAAAAACTAGTTTGCCTCAGAACAAAAATGGATTAGAATAAATCTATTAAAATAGAAAATGACAAAAAATCTTATTCCATTGAGACTAAAGCACTTATTGGACGAATTACATTGTGTAATAACCAAAATGGATTAGAATAAGCCATTTGAAAACCCAAAATAGCTTAAATTTTTATCGATTGAGACTAATGCACTTGTTTGACAAACTACATTGTCGCATAACCAAAATTGATTAGAATAAACTCTTTAAAAAACAAAATGACATAAAATCTAAATCCATTGAAATTAAAGCACTTTTCAAACAAACTACATTGACTAAGAACCATTACGTACTAGAATAAACCTACAAAAGACTAAATTGATAAAAAAAAAATATTAATCCACTGAGATATATGCACTTATTGGATGAATTAGTTTTCCTAAGAACTAAAATGGATTAGAATAATCCTATAAAAAAAATATGACATTATATCTTAACTCGTTGAAACTTATTCAATTATTGGAAGAACTACATTTTCAATGAAAAAATAATGATTAAAGTAAACCTTTTAAAGATAAAAAAGACATAAATCTGAATTCATTCGGACTTATACACTTGTAGAATTCGAACAGGGTGACCATGTATTTCTGAGGGTCACACCTACTACTGGAGTTGGTATAGCATTGAAATCGAAGAAGTTGACTCCGAAATTCATTGGACCATATCAGATTTCTCCACGAATTGGGCCTGTTGCTTATCGGATTGCATTGCCTCCGATACTGTCCAATATTCATGACGTGTTTCATGTATCACAGTTGAGGAAATATCTTGCAGATCCATCTCATGTAATCGAACCAAACACGATTCAACTGAAGGATAACCTGTCATTCGAAGTACCACCTGTGAGAATTGACGATAGGAAGATTAAGCGATTGAGGACCAAGGATGTTTCGTTGGTCAAGGTGATTTGGAACCCAATTACTGGAGATGCGACTTGGGAATTGGAGAGCAAGATGAGAGAACAACACCTAGAGATATTTATCGACACGTAGTTTCGAGGACGAAACTAATTTTAGGGGGGTAGTAATGTAAGACCCATAATTTTGAATTATACTTTATGTATTTTAGTTGATTTTGGTATTGAACTCGGAGGCTTTTCAGCCAAGTTATTAATATTTTGTGAGCTTAAATGCCCAAAAATATATTTTGATACCGCGATTAAAATTGTTCGTCGATAAATAAATTAAATTAAGTGCGGTGAATCCTTTATGAAGGATTAAATTTTGAGCAGTTTCATTAAAAATGTCTCGGACTGCTAAAAATTACATTTGTCAATTGAGTTGCGACGAGAGTAGATATTTTTAACAAAAAGTGGTTTGGGAAGTTATGGGTGAAATGGTAATTTTAATAAATATCTAGATATTTTGAGATATTTGTTAATTATAATTAATATATATAAATATATATATGTTTGTGTGGAGGGAAAAAGAAAGGAAATAGAAAGAAAAGAAATAGAAAGGAAGGAAAAAGGAAGAAAGGAAAAGAGAAAGAAAGAAAGAAAACATTTCTGTCATCTTCCTCGCCCTGCCTCGCGTGAAACTCCCTCCCTTCTTCTTCCATTTTCGTTTTCTTTGCTTCCTTTTAGTTCAAGAAAAGAAACCCAAGGCTTAGTGGGTGAGAAAGATCAAATTCCCAGCTTCTTCCTTCTTCCCAGATTCGAAAACGGAGTTAGGGATTTCAAAACCGTCAAACACAAACCTCCCCGTTTCACTATATCTAAGCTTCATTTCGCGAAGAGATAGAAGGGAAAGTTTCTCACTACCACGCTACGGTGCTAGGGAACCAACTTTGGAAGAGACGTTGCGAGCGGAGATTTTACCAAATTTACTCGCGGTACCATAATCGCACGTTAAAGCTAACGTGAAGGTAAGGGCTCCTTCCACTTTTTAGTTTGCATTTAGGGACTTATCTGTGGTTGTGTGGATAAGAATTTTGTTAGGGTTAGAGTGTTGATTTGGGGGAAAATGAATCTAAGGCTTTATGGGTAAAATCTTAGAGTTAGGTTTTGGTGATACTAATGAATGTTTCGTGGAAAATGAATTTAACTCATTTATGCATGATTTTGAGTAAAGGAAATTTGATGTGTTTGAGTGGTATGTTGTGATAATATGTGTACGGTTGGATTTTGTGGAGAAATGAATTGTTGTGTTTTGGTGCAAATTGTGGATTGAATTTGTGAATATGTTGGAGTATGTTCTGTGTGGAATTTTAAAACCATTAGAGTTAAACGAGTATTAAGAATGGGGAATCTCTTAATATCCGTGTTTACTTAATGTTGTTGTGAAAACCATTAGAGTTAAACGAGTATTAAGAATGGGGAATCTCTTAATGTCTGTGTTTACTTAATGTTGTCGTGAAAACCATTAGAGTTAAACGAGTATTAAGAATGGGGAATCTCTTAATGTCTGCGTTTACTTAATGTTTGTTATGAAAATCGTTTAAGTTAAATGAGTATTAAAAATGGGGAATCTTTTAATATCTGCATTTGCTTAACGATTGTTGTGGATAGAATCAATGTATGCTCATGCATTTCATTTTGGTAAATCGTGCTGACCCGTGATAGGTGGCACCTCGGTAAACAGTACTGACCCGTGATAGGTGGTACGTTTATGATTTACGTTTTTGGTAAATTATGCTGACCCATGATAGGTGGCACCTCGGTAAATAGTACTTTGGCCTGTTATAGGCGGTACGTTTATGATTTACGTTTTTGGTAAATTATGCTGACCCGTGATAGGTGGCACCTCGGTAAATAGTACTTTGGCCTGTGATAGGCGGTACATTTATGATTTACTCTTTTTCTTTTAGTAAATCCTGCTGACGCGTGATAGGTGGCACCTCGGTAAACAGTACTGACCCGTGATAGGTGGTACGTTTACGATTTACGCTTTTTAGTAAATCATGCTGACCCGTGATAGGTGGCACCTCGGTAATTTGTACTTTGGCCTGCGATAGGCAGTTCAATTATGATTTACGGCCCTTCGAGGAGGGTTTTGGTTTTGAATTCTGAGTCCCTGCATTTTGGCATATACGCATTGCATTAGGGTGCTTGACGCACAAGTCGTGTTTGATTCAAGTGTATGATTGAGTGTTTTAACTTGAGATGTCATTGTGATTGTGATGATTTTACTAAGTGTTATGTTTTGGAACAAATCATGTGAAGGTGTAATTGATTGTAAAACTATTTCAAAACTCAAGTTGTTGTGGTAATTGTGTGGAAATTGCTAAGTGTTATGTTTTGGAGTTGTGTGTGAATGTGTTTGAGTTAGTTTATGTAGTTTTAAGAAAAACATGCAGGGAAATCGATTCCCAAATCGATTCTATTAAAAGCTATTCCTAAAATCGATTTGCCAATCGATTGGATGCATTACAGAAGCTCAGCCATTTTGACCAAATCGATTTGGAAATCGATTGGCTTTAATACAGGGGCTCAGTCATTCATTCAATCGATTTCCCAATCGATTGAATTAAGCCCAGAGTACAGTTTTCAAGAAAAACCCTCAGGAAATCGATTTCCCAATCGATTGATTTAAGCCCAGAGTTCAGTTTTCACTAAAACCCTTCATCCAAATCGATTTCCCAATCGATTGGCTTAATGGAAATTCTTATTTTGAGTTAGATGATCGATTGCTCAATTGGTTCATCAATGGGTTGGCCAGTTGTTTATTACCTGATTGATTTAAGACTTATTTTGACTTCATTTTTATTTGGCAAGCATTATATGAACTTTTAGCATATGGAAAACCCTTTTAAGGTGCATGCTAAGTTAAAAGGTTATTTGTGCATTTAAAAACATAAATGTTATGTGTTAACTGTAATTTCGGTTGGTGACCCTTTACAACTATTGTGGAAATCTGGGCTTTGCCCTCAGATGAGAGATAGGATGATCCTACCGGTTCGTACCTTGCGGAAGGGGATGTAGATGGGAATGCCTGACTGGAGCTATGTTAGGAGGATCTTACAGGGCACGTGGAGCTCACTAAGGGTGTTTAGTTTGTTTTGTAGAATGATCAGATTAGGTTGACATAGAGGGAATGTAACACCCCGTTTTTCAAAACGAGGGCGTATTTTTTTTTAAAGAAATTAAAATACAACAGAGCAATAAATAAGGTAAAACCTTTGGATAAATAATTAAGTCATTAAAATTTACAAGCAGCGGAAAAGTTTTTCAAAATATAAATCCAAAGCATGTCCTGATGTCAACAATAGTACAGGTACATCCTTTCAACTTAACATAAAGGTAGCCCAAAAGAAAGACATAAGTGTCATGAGTGACAACCTAGTCTGATCATTCTATACATAACAAAAAAACTATACGCCTTGAGTAATCTCCACGCGCCCTGTGAGATTCTCCTAACGTAGCTCCAATCAAGCACTCCCATCCACATTCCCGTCCGGAGGGTACGAACTGGTGGGATCATCCTGACTCTCATCTGAGGGCAAAGCCCAGATTTCCACAATAGTTGTAAAGGGTCACCAACCGAAATTAACAGTTAACACATAACATTTAAGTTTTTAAATGCATGCAATACCTTTTCAACTTAGCATGCACCTTAAAAGGATTTTCCATATGCTAAAAGTTCATACAATGCTTGCCAAATGTAAATGAAATCAAATAGAGTTCTCAATCAATCAAGTAATATACAACTGAACAAAACATAGATAAATTAATTGAGCAATCGATTATCTAACTCAAAATAGGAATTTCCACTAAACCAATCGATTGGGAAATCGATTAAGTGGATAATTAAGCCCCTATATTAAAGCCAATCGATTTCCAAATCGATTTCCTGAAGGTTTTTAGTGAAGTTTGAACTCTGGGCTTAATACAATCACCAATTGATTGGGCAATTGATGGAAAGTATAGCTGAGCCACTGACTTAATGCCAATCGATTGGGCAATTGATTGATAGCATAGCTGGGCCACTGACTTAATGCCAATCGATTAGGCAATTGATTGACAACATAGCTGAGCCATTGACTTAATGCCAATCGATTGGGTAATTGATTGGGCAATTGATTGGGCAATTGATTTGACAGCATAGCTGAGCCACTGACTTAATGCCAATCGATTGGGCAATTGATTGGGTAATTGATTGACATCATAACTGAGCCACTGACTTAATGCCAATCGATTGGGCAATTGATTGGGCAATTGATTGACAGCATAGCTGAGCCACTATTGATTTCCCTACATATTCTTCCAAAAATACATAAACTAACTCGATCACATTCATACACAAATCCACATCTTAACACTTAGCACCGATAACGCAATCGCTACAACAACACCAGTTTCGAAATAGTACTGCAACCAAACATGCTATCACCAAATTCCAAAACCTAACACTTAACACTTATAACACAATTACTACGACCTCATGAGTTTCGAAATGGTATTGCAATGAAACATGTTATCACCAAATTCCAAAGCATAACACTTAACACTCATAACACAATACTACAACATCATGAGTTTCGAAATAGTATTGCAATCAAACATGTTATCACCAAATTCCAAAACATAACACTTAACACTTATAACACAATACCCACACGGACAAGATGAACCAACAATTCACAATTTAACAGGGTGTAGTCTCTCACGGAAAAACACGTGTGCAGTCTCTCACGGACAAACACCTGTGCAGTCTCTCACAGACAAACACCTGTGCAGTCTCTCACAGACAAACACAATTCACCAGGGTGTAGTCTCTCACGGACAAACACTTGTGCAGTCTCTCACGGACAAACACAATTCACCAAGAAACGTAAGTCGTAAACGTACCACCTATCACGGGTCAGCACTGTTTACCGAGGTGCCACCTATCACGGGTCAGCACAACTTACCAAACGTAAATCATAGACTTACCACCTATCACGGGTCAGTACAGTTTACCGAGGTGCCACCTATCACGGGTCAGCATGATTTACCATAACAAACAATAAGTAACCAAGACATTAAGAGATTCCCCATTCTTAACGCCCAGTTAACTTAAACAATTTTCAAAACAACTTTAAGTAACCAAGACATTAAGAGATTCGCCATTCTTAATGCCCAATTAACTTAAACGATTTTCAAAACAACATTAAGTAAATGAGTCATTAAGAGATTCCCCATTATTAACTCTCATTTAACTTAAACGATTTTTACAAACGAATACACATTAAGTAAACAAGACATTAAGTGATCCCCCATTCTTAATACTCGTTTAACTTAATGGTTTTCAAATTCCACACAATGCAGACTCAAACATATTCACAAATTTATTACACTATTCATTTCTCCACAAAATCATTTTCACGACGACATTAAGTAAACGCAGATGTCAAGAGATTCCCCATTCTTAATACTCATTTGACTTAACGATTTTCACAACAACCATAAGCAAACAGACATATTAAGAGATTCCCCATTCTTAATATACTTTTGACTTAAACGATTTCCACAACAAGACATTCAGTAAACAAGTCGTTAACAAATTCCCCATTCTTAATACTCATTTAACTGAAATGATTTTTCAAAAACAAACGTTAAGCAACCAAGACATTAAGAGATTCCCCATTCTTAACGCCCAGTTAACTTAAACGATTTTCAAACAACATTAAGTAAACGAGACATTAAGAGATTCCCCATTCTTAATTCTCGTTTAACTTAAACGATTTTCATAAACTCATATTAAGTAAACAAGACATTAAGAGATTCCCCATTCTTAATACTCGTTTCACTTAATGGTTTTCAAATTCCAAACAAAACAAACTCAAACATACTTTCACATTCAATCCATAATTCACACCAAAACACATCAATCAACAAACATCAAGTATGAACACGCCGAATACGACGACACAAATTAACACAATCCATCATTCAAACACAACAAGTTTCATATACTCGAAATCATACATAAATGGGTTTAAAATTCATTCTCCACTAAACATTACTTTAACCGTAACCAAATTCTTTTCCACATAACCACAAGTAAGTCCCTAAATGCAAACTAAAAGTTTGGAAGGAGCCCTTAGCTTCACGTTAGCTTCCACGTTCAATTACGGTACCGCGAGTAAATCCGGTAAAATCTCCGCTCGCAATGCCGCTTCCAAAGTTGGTCCACTAGCACCGTAGCACGAAGGTGAGCAACTTACCCTTCTATCTCTTCGTGAAACGAAGCTTAGATCTAGAAGAAACGGGAAGATTTGTGTTTGACGGTTTTGAAATCCCTAAACCGTTTTTCTTCGTTTTCGGATCAAAGAGGGAGAGTGAAGTTGAGAAGTCCTTGTCCTATCACCCACTATCACTTTTCGAACTCAAAGGAAGCAAGAGCAACAAAAATGGGTGAAGAAGATGGAAATTTTTTGCTTTTCTCTCCTTTCTCTTTCTTTCCTTTGTTTTTCCTTTTTCCCTTTTTCTTTCCTTCCCATTTCTTTATATATAAACATATATATATATATATATATATATTTATATATATATATTAATAATAATAAACAAATATCTCCAAATCTTTAGATATTTATTAAATTACCCTTTCACCCATAACGCATTAAACTCTTCGCAAAAGATTCATCGCAGTAAATTTAATTTATTTATCGACGAGTAATTCTAATCAGGCATCAAAATATCTTTTTGGACATATAAACTCCAAAATATTAATAAGTTTGGCTAAAAAGCCTCCGAGTTCAAAACAAAAAATACACCAAATTACATAGAGTACACTTTAAAATTATGAGTCTTACATTACTACCCCCCTAAAATTAGTTTCGTCCTCGAAACTATGCGTCGATAAATAACTCTGGGTGTTGTTCTCTCATCTTACTCTCCAGTTCCCAAGTCGCATCTCCAGTAACTGGGTTCCAAATCACCTTGACTAATGAAACATCCTTGGTTCTCAGTCGCTTGATCTTCCTGTCATCAATTCTCACAAGTGGTACTTCGAATGATAAGTTATCCTTTAGCTGGATTGTGTCTGGTTCGATCACATGAGATGGATCTGCAAGATATTTCCTCAACTGTGACACATGAAACACATCATGAATATTGGACAGTATCGGAGGCAATGCAAACCGGTAAGCAACATGCCCAATTCGTGCAGAAATTTGATATGGTCCGATGAATTTCGGAGTCAACTTCTTTGGTTTCAAGGCTCTACCAACTCCAGTAGTAGGTGTGACTCTTAGAAATACATGGTCACCCTGTTTGAATTCTAACAGTCTGCGACGCTTGTCCGCGTAACTCTTCTAACGATCTTTTGAAGTCTTCATTTTCTCCTTGATCTTCTTTACCTTAGCTGTAGTCTGTTGCACCATCTCTGGTTCGACAATCATATTCTCACCGTCCTAATACCAACACAAGGGCGTTTGACACTTGCGCCCATATAAAGCCTCATATGGTGCCATTCCAATACTTGCGTGGAAATTATTGTTGTAGGTGAACTCAATCGTAGCTTCGTTCCCAAGGCTTCGTGCAATGCTCCCCAAAAATGTGATGTGAACTTAGCAGTAAAGCAGACACAGACAACTTCAAACGATTTACACAATCCATAGCAATGAAGGAATGGGTTGCCCCCGAATCAGAAAGTGTAGTTAGGGGGTTACTTGTAATCGCACAGTCATATTGAATCAGATTGCTAGATAAATTTCCAACTTCAGCGCCGACGCAATAAACATGTCCTCTAGCAGTAGGAAGAGTAATCCTAGCTACATTCACCATTGGTTCCACCTTCGGAGCCTTGCAGTTCTTTGCCAAGTGCCCTGGTTTATGGCAATTGTAGTAAGTAGGACTGTTAAAGGTACAAGCATAAGCATAATGTCCCTCATCTCCACATCGGAAACATCGTATACCTTGTTCCACTTGTCTCCCAAAGTCTTGGTTCCCTGGGTTATTCTGTCCCCCGTTGTTATCATGTGGTCGATTATAAGGTTTAGCATCTTGTTTTCCCTTGTTCTGATACTTCACCCGACTAGGTCCTCCTGAGTTAAAATTCCCTCATCGGCTAGCTCTCTTATTCTTCATATCCTCAACTTCTCTACATTTTTCCACAAGAACTTGGAAACGTTGAATTCCCAAGGGTAAGACAAAGTCTTGAATCTCATACTTTAGTCTGTCTTGGAAACAATGACACAAGAATGGCTCGTCAATCTCTTCACGGAAAAATCTGAAATGCCTTGATAGTGATTCAAACTTAGCAGCATATTCGCCCACGGTCATGTTCCCCTGATGTAGTTTCAGGAAATCATCACCCAGTCTAGTCCTGGTACTCATCGGGAAGTATTTGTCTAAAAACTTCCATTTGAAAGATTCCCAGTTCACCTCCTCGTGAGCTTATCTCGTCAACAACCTTGTACTCCTCCACCAGTACTCAGCATCTCCTAGTAGCATATAAGTGGCATAGTTGACCCTCACTCCCGCCTGACAGTTAATCATTTTGAAGATCTTCTCCACTTCTTGGATCCATTGATCCGCTTTCTCTGAATTCTCATCCCCCTCAAACTCTGGAGGATTGTAACGACGAAAGTCTTTTAATCCTCTTGACTCTGCAGCACGGATCTCTCTTTCCCTCTTTTCGAGATCACGTTGAGTCTTGGCAGCAGTCTGTGCAGCAACAGAAACAGCCATGTTATTCATAGCCTCCTCCATTCGATCACCCCTATTGGCATTGGCTCTCGTAACGTCATTCCTCCTTGGCAGCATGGTTTCCCTATAAAACCATCATCAAGTAGAGTCTTAACACTACTTCAATAATTCCAAGAATAACTTCCAACCACATCAGCACATAACAATTGTTATGAACTAGACAACTCAACCCACCTAAACCGACACATGATCAGACAACAACTCCTAACCTACAATCTAGAACTAGAGGTTCCATAGCCCCCAAAGAAAACCAAACCGAAGCTCTGATACCACAAATGTAACACCCCATTTTTCAAAGCGAGGGTGTATTTTTTTTTAAAGAAATTAAAATACAACATAGAAATAAATAAGGTAAAACCTTTGGATAAATAATTAAGTCATTAAAATTTACAAGCAGCGGAAAATTTTTTCAAAATATAAATCCAAAGCATGTCCTGATGTCAACAATAGTACAAGTACATCCTTTCAACTTAACATAAAGGTAGCCCAAAAGAAAGACATAAGTGTCCTGAGTGACAACCTAGTCTAATCATTCTATACATAACAAAAAAACTATACGCCTTGAGTAATCTCAACGCGCCCCGTGAGATTCTCCTAACATAGCTCCAATCAAGCACTCCCATCCACATTCCCGTCCGGAGGGTACGAACTGGTGGGATCATCCTGACTCTCATCTGAGGGCAAAGTCCAGATTTCTACAATAGTTGTAAAGGGTCACCAACCGAAATTAACAGTTAACACATAACATTTAAGTTTTTAAATGCACAAAATACCTTTTCAACTTAGCATGCACCTTAAAAGGATTTTCCATATGCTAAAAGTTCATACAATGCTTGCCAAATGTAAATGAAATCAAATAGAGTTCTCGATCCATCAAGTAATACACAACTGAACAAAACATTGATAAATTAATTAAGCAATCGATTATCTAACTCAAAATAAGAATTTCCACTAAACCAATCGATTGGGAAATCGATTAAGTGGATAATTGAGCCCCTGTATTAAAGCCAATCGATTTCCAAATCGATTTCCTGAAGGTTTTTCGTGAAGTTTGAACTCTAGGCTTAATTCAATCACCAATTGATTGGGAATTGATTGAAAGCATAGTTGAGCCACTGACTTAATGCCAATCGATTGGGCAATTGATTGACAGTATAGCTGAGCCACTGACTTAATGCCAATCGATTGGGCAATTGATTTCCCTACATATTCTTCCAAAAATACATAAACTAACTCGATCACATTCATACACAAATCCACATCTTAACACTTAGCACTGATAACGCAATCGCTACAACAACACCAGTTTCGAAATAGTATTGCAACCAAACATGCTATCACCAAATTCAAAAACCTTACGCTTAACACTTATAACACAATTACTACGACCTCATGAGTTTCGAAATGGTATTGCAATCAAACATGTTATTACCAAATTCCAAAGCATAACACTTAACAATCATAACACAGTACTACAATATCATGAGTTTCGAAATAGTATTGCAATCAAACATGTTATCACCAAATTCCAAAACATAACACTTAACACTTATAACACAATACCCCCATGGACAAGATGAACCAACAATTCACAATTTAACAGGGTGTAGTCTCTCACGGACAAACACCTGTGCTGTCTCTCACGGACAAACACAATTCACCAGGGTATAGTCTCTCACGGACAAACACCTGTGGAGTCTCTCACGGACAAACACCTGTGCAGTCTCTCACGGACAAACACCTGTGCAGTCTCTCACGGACAAACACAATTCACCAAGAAACGTAAGTCGTAAACGTACCAAACGTAAATCGTAAACATACCACCTATCACGGGTCAGTACAGTTTACTGAGGTGCCACCTATCACGGGTCAGCACGATTTACCATAACAAACAATAAGTAACCAAGACATTAAGAGATTCCCCATTCTTAACGCCCAGTTAACTTAAACGATTTTCAAAACAACATTAAGTAAATGAGTCATTAAGAGATTCCCCATTCTTAATACTTATTTAACTTAAACGATTTTCAAAACAAATATTAAGTGAACGAGACATTCAGAGATTCCCCATTCTTAATTCTCATTTAACTTAAACGATTTTCACAAACGAACACACATTAAGTAAACAAGACATTAAGAGATTCCCCATTCTTAATACTCGTTTAACTTAATGGTTTTCAAATTCCACACAATACAGACTCAAACATATTCACAAATTTATTACACTATTCACGCCAAAACACGACAATTCATTTCTCCACAAAATCATTTTCACGACGACATTAAGTAAACGCAGATATCAAGCGATTCCCCATTTTTAATACTCATTTGACTTAACGATTTTCACAACCACCATAAGCAAACAGACATATTAAGAGATTCCCCATTCTTAATATACTTTTGACTTAAACCATTTCCACAACAAGACATTCAGTAAACAAGTCATTAAGAGATTCCCCATTCTTAATACTTATTTAACTGAAACGATTTTTCAAAAACAAACGTTAAGCAACCAAGACATTAAGAGATTCCCCATTCTGAACGCCCAGTTAACTTAAACGATTTTCAAACAACATTAAGTAAACGAGACATAAAGAGATTCCCCATTCTTAATTCTCATTTAACTTAAACGATTTTCACAAACTCACATTAAGTAAACAAGACATTAAGAGATTCCCCATTCTTAAGACTCGTTTCACTTAATGGTTTTCAAATTCCAAACAAAACAAACTCAAACATACTTTCACATTCAATCCATAATTTACACCAAAACACATCAATCAACAAACATCAAGTATGAACACGCCTAATAGGACGACACAAATTAACACAATCCATCATTCAAACACAACAAGTTTCATATACTCGAAATCATACATAAATGGGTTTAAAATTCATTCTCCACTAAACATTACTTTAACCCTAAGAAAATTCTTTTCCACACAACCACAAGTAAGTCCCTAAATGCAAACTAAAAGTTTGGAAGGAGCCCTTACCTTCACGTTAGCTTCCACGTTCGATTACGGTACCGCGAGTAAATCCGGTAAAATCTCTGCTCGCAATGTCGCTTCCAAAGTTGGTCCACTAGCACCGTAGCACGAAGGTGAGCAACTTTCCCTTCTATCTCTTTGTGAAACGAAGCTTAGATCTAGAAGAAACGGGAAGATTTGTGTTTGACGGTTTTGAAATCCCTAAACCGTTTTTCTTCGTTTTCGGATCAAAGAGGGAGAGTGAAGTTGAGAAGTCGTTGTCCTATCACCCACTATCACTTTTCGAACTCAAAGGAAGCAAGAGCAACGAAAATGGATGAAGATGGAGGAAGGAGGAAAGTGAACACACGAGGCAGCAGGGAAGGAAGAAGATGGAAATTTTTTGCTTTTCTCTCCTTTCTCTTTCTTTCCTTTGTTTTTCCTTTTTCCCTTTTTCTTTCCTTCCCATTTCTTTATATATAAACATATATATATATATATATATATTAATTAACAAATATCTCCAAATCTTTAGATATTTATGAAATTACCCTTTCACCCATAACGCATTAAACTCTTCGCAAAAGATTCACCGCAGTAAATTTAATTTATTTATCGACGAGTAATTCTAATCAGGCATCAAAATATCTTTTTGGTCATATAAACTCCAAAATATTAATAACTTTGGCTAAAAAGCCTTCGAGTTCAAAACCAAAAATACACCAAATTACATAGAGTACACTTTAAAATTATGGGTCTTACAGGGATTAGAATAGACCTTTTAAAATACAAAATGAGCTAAAATCTAAACCGACTGAAACTAATGAAACTTTTAGAGGAACTACATTAACTAAGAACTAAAATGGACTTGGATAAACTTAAAAAGACTAAAATGATCTAAAATCATATTCCCATGAGAACTACTCGCTTAGTAGACAAACTAGTTTGCCTAAGAACCCAAATGGATTTGAATAAATCTATTAAAGGCCAAAATAAACTAGAATCCAAATCCATTGAGACATATGCACTTATCTGATGAACAAAACTGCATAAGAACCAATTTGGATAAGAATAAATCTATTGAAGACTAAAATGACCTTAATTCTTAATCAATTGAGAGTTGTGCACTTGTTAGAAGATCTACATTGCCTTAGAATCAAAATGGATTAGAATGAACCTTTTGAAGACCGAAATGACATAAAATCTAATTGCATTGAAACTAAAGCACTTTTCAGACAAACTACATTAACTAAGAATCAAAATGCATTAGAATAAACCTATTAAAGACTAAATCGACTTTAAATCTTAATCCTTTGAGACTTATGCACTTATTAGATGAACTATATGGTCTAAGAAAAAAAAACGATTAGAATTAACCTATTAAATACTAAAATGACCTTATCTCATAATTCGTTGAAACTTATGCACTTATTTATTGAACTATGTTGCCTAAGAACCAAAATGGATTAGAATAAACATATTAAAAAGTAAATTGACCTAAAATCTTAATCGATTGAAACCAATGCACTTCTCAAATGAATTAAATTGACCAAGAAAAAGTGGACTAGAACAAACTTTTAAAATACTTAAAAGTCTAAGATTAGTATCAATAGAATCAAAATAGATTAGTATAAGCATGTTGAAGACTAATATGACTTTAAATCTTAATCGATTAAAACTAGTGCACTTTTTGGATAAAGTACATTGAATAAGAACTAAAATGTATTGCAATAAAACTACAAAAGACTTAAATGATCTAATTTCTTAATGCAATGAAACTTATTGTAACTACCCATTTTCTAGCATCGCGAGTGTATTGTTTTTTTTTTCAAAACAAATTCATAATAACAAAGAAATAAATAGGGAAATACCTTTGGATAAATATTAAAGTCATAACACAACGACAAATAAGTCAACATAATTTAAAAGCAGCGGAATAGTTTTTGAAATACGAATCCAAAGTATTTACACATCAAAAAGTGGTATATGGAACCCATCAAAAATAAAATGTCAAGCTGACAATATTGGAATAGGTACAGTCTTCAAAATTAAAATATACACATCCCAAAAGAAAGACATCCAGTCCCTATACGTCAACCTAATCTGATCATTCTACAAAAACTATACATCCCGAGTGATCTTCATGCGCCCCGCAAGATCCTCCTAACACAGCTACAGTCAGGTGTGTCCAACTACATTCCCATCCAAAAGGTACTAACCGGTAGGATGGTCCTGGATCTCATCAGAGGGCAAGCCCAAATTTCCACAATAGTTGTAAAGGGTCACCAACTGAAATTAAGAATTAACACATAACATTTGAGTTTTTAAATGCACAAAATAACCTTTCAACTTAGCATGCACCTTAAAAAGGTTTCCATATGCCAAACATGCATAATCAAAGTTGAAAAATGAAGATTTTAACATAACTGCATTGTTGTATTCGAATACAGCATCTTTGTACTCGAATACAAGGCAGTTTCAGAAGATATTAAAAGATTCCTCATTTTAATACCCATTTAACTCTAACAATTCGGACGACAATCATTAAGTAAATGCAGATATTAAAAGATTCCCCATTTTTAATACCCATTTAACTCTAACGATTTTCACTACAAACATTAAGTAAACATAGATATTAAAAGATTTCCCATTTTTAATACTCATTTTAAGTCTAATGATTTTCACGACAAATATTAAGTTAACGTAGATATTAAAAGATTCCCTATTTTTAATACTCGTTTAACTCTAATGATTTTCAAATTCCACACAGAACATAATCATACATATTCTCAAATTCAATCCACAATTCACACCAAATCTCATCAATTCATTTTTCCACAAAATCCATATAAACACATCTCAAAATTTATAAATATTAATTATGAAGACGTCAAACATAACAACCACAAATTTATCACAATCCACCACTCAAACACGTCAAATTTCATTTCGTCAATACTACACATAAATGAGTTAAATTCATTTTCCATGAAACACTCATCAATATCACCAAAACCCAACTCTAAAATTTCACCTATAAAAGCATTAATTTCATTTTCCACACAACCACATATAAGTACCTAAATGCAAACTAAAAGTTTGGAAAGAGCCCTTACCTTAACGTTAGCTTTAACGAGCGATTACGGTATTGCGAGTAATTTTGATAAAATCTCCGCTCGTGACGTTGCTTCCAAAGTTAGTTCACTAGCACCGTAGCGTGGAGGTGAACAACTTTCCCTTCTATCACTTCTTGAAACGAAGCATAAATCTAGTAGAAAAGTGAAGGTTTGTGATTGACGGTTTTCAAAACTCCTAACACCGTTTTTCTTCGTTTTCGAATCAAAGAAGAAGACGTAAGTTGAGAGCTCTTTTCTTTCTCACCCACTAAGCCTTAGGTTTCTTTTCTTGAAGTAGAAGGAGGAAAAACAAAATGGAAGGAAGTAGGAAGAAGAATGTGTAACACCCCGATTTTTAAAAGCGAGAGTGTATTTTTTTTTTCAAACCAAATTCATAAAACAAAGAAATAAATAAGGAAATACCTTTGGATAAATATTTAAGTCATAACACAACGACAATTAAGTCGACATAATTTACAAGCAGCGGAATAGTTTTTGAAATACGAATTCAAAGTATTTACACATCAAAAAGTGGTACATGAGACCCATCGAAAATAAAATGTCATGCTGACAATATTGATATAGGTACAATCTTCCAATTTAAAATAAACACAATCCAAAAGAAAGACCTCTAGTCCCTATACGTCAACCTAATCTGATCATTCTACAAAAAACTATACATCCTAAGTGATCTTCACACGCCCCGCAAGATCCTCCTAACATAGCTCTAGTCAGGTGTTTCCATCTACATTCCCATCCACAGGGTACGAACCGGTAGGATGGTCCTGGTTCTCATCTGAGGGAAAAGCCCAGATTTCCACAATAGTGTATAGGGTCACCAACTGAAATTAACAATTAACACATACTATTTAAGTTTTTAAATGCAAAAAATAACCTTTCAACATAGCATGCACCTTAAAAGGGTTTCCATATGTTAAACATTCATATAATACTTGCCAAGTAAAAATGAAATCAAAAATAAGGTTTTAATCATTCAAGTAATAAATCAACTGTCGAATCAATTGATGAATCAATTGGGCAATCGATTGTCTAACTCAGAATAAAAGTTTTAACCAAGTAAATCGATTGGGAAATCGATTTCCTAAAGGTTTATAGTGAAACCTGTATTCTAGGATTAAATCAATCGATTGGACAATCAATTTGCACATCCATTGAGAAATCGATTTTGTGATTCACAGAACAAAGATTTTGCTGATTTAATCGATTGGGAAATCGATTTTGTGATTCACAGAACAAAGATTTTACTTATTTAATCGATTGGGAAATCGATTTTGTGATTCACATAACAATGGTTTTGCTGATTTAATCGATTGGGAAATTGATTTCTTAAATGGTTTTATCAGACCTGTGTCCTATGATTAAGTAAATCGATTGAACAATCAATTGAAATAAATAGCTGAGCCACTGTAACAAGCCAAATCAATTTTAACTAAATAGCTAAGCTACTGTAACAAGCCAAATCGATTAGTTCAATATATTTGCAAGATTCAAGAAAACAAGAAACGTAATAATCGATTAGGCAGTCGATTGAGCTGGTATCACATTTTAACATAATCGATTGGGAAATTGATTTTTCTGAAGTTTTTCTAAACTACATAAACTGAATCAATCACACTTACACACAATTCCAAAACATAAAACATAGCAATTACAACACAATCACCACGACATCTTGAGTTTCGAAATAGTTTTGCAATCAATCACACTTACACACAATTC
Source organism: Cicer judaicum (assembly GCA_037974835.1). Lineage (NCBI taxonomy): Eukaryota > Viridiplantae > Streptophyta > Magnoliopsida > Fabales > Fabaceae > Cicer > Cicer judaicum. The sequence goes on from JBBPBS010000206.1 coordinate 1,590,545, forward strand.
CAAAACATCCACACTTGGCAATTATAACACAATTACCACGACAACTTAAGTTCAAACACTCTGTAAGACCCTTAATTTTAAATCCTAAATTATACAATTTTAGGGTATTTTGTGTAGAGTTTCTTAGGCTGTTAGCCCAATTTTTGGTATTTAGTGAGTTAAATGCCAAAAACATATTTTTGGAAATTGGATTAAAATTATTGGTCAGAGAATAATTTATTTACGTTACGAAGAATTTAATACCGAACAATTTTGTTAAAAATATCTCTATTTGTAGAAAATTTTATTTGTCAATTGAGTTGTGACGAGAGTAGATATTTTTATCAAAATAGTTTGAGATGAGAATGAAGTGAGGTGTGTAAGAGTTGGTAGATATTCGTTTGAGTTTGGTTTTAAATATAACATAAATGTATATATATATATATATATATATTATTATAAGTATATATATATATATATATATATATATATATATATGTGTGGTTAGAAAGGAAAAGAGGAAAAGAAAAGAAACAGAGGAAGCAGAATCTCTCCCAGCTCTTTCATTCCTCCCGGATTTGAAAACAGAGTTAGGTATTTCAAAACCGTCAAACACAAACCTCCCCATTTCATCTAGATCTAAGCTTCGTTTCGCAAAGAGATAGAAGGGAAAGTTGCTCACTACCACGCTACGGTGCTAGGGAACCAACTTTGGAAGCGACGTTGTGAGCAGAGATTTTACCGGATTTACTCGCGGTACCGTAATCACACGTTAAATCTAACATGAAGGTAAGGGCTCCTTCCAAACTTTTAGTTTGCATTTAGGGTCTTATCTGTGGTTGTTTGGAAAGGAATTTGGTTAGGGTTAAAGTTTTAATTTGGGGAAAATGAATCTAAGGCTTTTTGGGTAAAATCTTAGAGTTGGGTTTTGGTTATATTGATGAATGTTTCATGGAAAATGAATTTAAACTCATTTATGTATGATTTTGAGTAAATGAAACTTGTTGTGTTTGAGTGGTGGGTTGTGTTGATTTGAGTTCGTCGTATTTGACGTGTTCTTAATTAATACTGATGAAATTTGATATGTGTATGGTTGGATTTTTTTGGAGAAATGTATTGATGTGTGTTGGTGTGAATCGTGGATTGAATTTGATAATATGTTTGAGTTTGCTTTGTGTGGAATTTTAAAAGCATTAAGTTAAATGAGTATTAGGAATGGGGAATCTCTTAATGTCTTTACTTAATGTTTGTTTTGAAAATCGTTTGAGTTAAAAGAGTATTAAGAATGGGGAATCTCTTAATATTTCTATTTGCTTAATGTGTGTTTTTTTGTGAAAATCGTTTAAGTTAAATGAGTATTAAGAATGGGGAATCTATTAATGTCTTGTTTACTTAATGTTTGTTTTGAAAATTGTTTGAGTTAAACGAGTATTAAGAATGGGGAATCTCTTAATATTTCTATTTGCTTAATGTGTGTTTGTTTGTGAAAATCGTTTAAGTTAAATGAGGATTAAGAATGGGGAATCTCTTAATGTCTTGTTTACATAATGTGTGTTTATTGGTGAAAATCGTTTAAGTTAAATGAGTATTAAGAATGGGGAATCTCTTAATGTCTTGTTTACTTAATGTTTGTTTTGGTAAATCGTGCTGACCCGTGATAGGTGGCACCTCGGTAAATAGTACTGCCCCATGATAGGTGGTACGTTTTCAATTTAGGTTTCTAGTAAATTGTGTTTGTCCGTGAGAGACTACACCCTGGTAAATTGTGTTTGTCCGTGAGAGACTGCACAGGTGTTTGTTCGTGAGAGACTACACCCTGGTAAATTGTGTTTGTCCGTGAGAGACTGCACAGATGTTTGTCCGTGAGAGACTACACCCTAGTAAATTGTGTTTGTCGGTGAGAGACTGCACAGGTGTTTGTCCGTGAGAGACTACACCCTGGTAAATTGTGTTTGTCTATGAGAGACTGCACAGGTGTTTGTCCGTGAGAGACTACACCCTGGTAAATTGTGTTTGTCCGTGAGAGACTACACCTTGGTAAATTGTGATTTGTTGGTTCATTTTGTCTGTGTGGGGATTGTCGCATCAAGATGATTCCATGTGATTTGTTGGTTCATCTTGTCCACGTGGTGATTGTGTTGAAAATGCTAAGTGTTATGTTTTGGAATTGCGTGTAAGTGTGGTTGATTTTAAAACCTTTTCGAAACTTAAATTGTCGTGGTGATTTTGTTATAATTGCCAAGTGTGGATGTTTTGGAATTGTTTGTAAGTGTGATGCATTGCAAAACCATTTCAAAACTCAAGATGTCGTAGTTATTGCACTATAATTGTGAAGTATGATTGTTTGGATTTGTGAGTAAGTGTTGATTGGTTTTGATACCCTTTAAAAAGCTGAATTTTGCTGTTTTTTTGTGGCTGTCTGCTGTGTATTCCAATAAAGGAAGCTGTATTCGAATACAGACATCCTGTTTTTGCCACTGACTTACTGTGTAGTCGAATACAGACTGCTGTAGTCGAATACAGACATGTTGTTTTGCTACTGACTTGCTGTGTAGTCGAATACAGACTGTTGTATTCGAATACAGACATGTTGTTTTTGCTGCTGAATGCTGAAACAGCCTTGTAAACGAATACAGAGATGCTGAGAGACAGGATGATCCTACCGGTTCGTACCCTGCGGATGGGGATGTAGATGGGAATGCCTGACTGGAGCTATGTTAGGAGGATCCTACGGGGCGCGTGGAGATCACTCAGGGTGTTTAGTTTGTTTTGTAGAATGATCAGATTAGGTTGACATAGAGGGAATATATGTCTTTCTCTTGTATTGTGTTTATTTTAAACTGGAAGAATGTAGCTATACTAATATTGTCAACATAACTTGTTATTTTCAATGGGAGTACATGTACCACTTTTCATATGTAAATATTTCGGATTCATATTTCGAGAAACTTTTCCGCTGCTTGTAAATTATAATGACTTAATTATTTATCCAAATGTGTTACCTTATTTATTTCTATGTTTTATTTTAATTAGTTTTGAAAAAAAAATACACCCTCGCTTTCAAAATCGGGGTGTTACATTGTGGTATCAGAGATTTGGTTTGGTTTTCTTTGGGGGCTGTGGAGCCTTTGGTTATAGACTGTAGGTCAACCTGTAGGTTGTGAGTCATTATCTGATCATGCGTCGGGGTAATTGGTCTGAGTTGTCAGATCAGGGGTAGTTATTATGTGTTGTTATATTCAAAACATAGTTTTGGAATTATTCGAAGTGGTGTTAACACTTATTCTTGATGTTGTTTTTTTGGAAACACTACCTCTAAGAAGGAACGAAGTTGCAGGGATGAACGTCAGTAAAGATGATCAAATGGTTGAAGCTACAAATAACATGGATGTTTCTGTTGTTGCACGAACTGCTGCAAAGACTCTGCAGGATTTGAAGAAGAGGAAAAGAGAGATTTGTGTTATTAAGTCAAGAGGATTGAAAGATGTTCGTCGTTACCATCCTCCAAAGTTCAAGGGTGATGAGAACTCAGAAAAGAGTTGATTAGTGGATTCAAGAAGTGGAAAATATCTTCGAGATGACAGATTGTCAGATAGAGTTGAAGCAGATCATTAAAGGCATGGAATTTATGAAATGGTTCCAAGGACACAGAAGCTCTGTGTTGGTGTAAACTCGAAGATGATGAGTATGGATGGATTAACATTAGACTAATAAGGGCTTTCAAGTAAAGATCTAAGTTGAGGACTCTTGTTAAGAAAAGTATTAGATGTTTTCCTGGTAGATTTCAGGATGAAACTGGATGAAGTTTGACAATTGTCAAGGAGATGTGAACATCATGGAATTGTTGAGAAGATAAGGCTTCCATTTGGAATAACATTTGGTGCTTAGATGTCAATGAAAGAGACTGGTATTGAAGTCAAGGGAGCGTTGCACATTAGGAGTAAATACTCCCTTGGTTAGATAAAATACGCTTTGAGGAACAGTCGATACCTTGAGGGATAAAGTCGAGCATTCGAGTTAGACTACATTCACAACTTGGATTATTAAGTATGGATAGGGATATTGGATGAATCTATAGACACGTATGTGTGAATGTTGAGCGATGTTCAGAAAAACATAATGAGTTAAGCCTTGATGTATTGAACTCTATGTTACCATTAAGTGGAATTTGAAGTATCGAGTACGAGAATACTTGAGATTGCGGTAATATAAGTTTGAGAGTCTAGAAAAGGATGGAAATTACTAAGAGGATGTTAATATTTTGATAGGTTGGAAGGATTATTTGAGATTTGATTTGGGGCCCTAAGATGGTTGATTTTATTAGTTGATGATTTAATATCCACAAAGTTGGATGGAGGACAAGTAATGCTTAAAACATTCATAATCGAAGGAGTTGAGGCAGGCAAGTGATAAATGATTCATGTTAAGGATGGAAGTGTTTGGAGATTTTGAAGATCAAATTTGAGAATCCTATTAAATGATAGAAAGTGAAAAAAAAAAGAGATGGAATGAATGATTTGTGATTTAGTTGTTAGTCTTGGGAAATCAAGCGTTGAGGTTTAAAATGAGTGTTGTAGTGACTAGATGAACAATGAAAGGTATGTGGGTCTTTGAGACATTTTACTGCAAAATTGTGGACGATAAAGTTATAGATAATTATTTCTTAGGAAATACTTATGGGGAATGTGTGAGAAATAATTCTTTAGGATGTTCGATTGTTAGAATTCTTTCAGTTTGTATCTCGATGAAGGTTGTGAAGGAATAAGAATCCAGCAAGTGAAACAAATATTTGAAAATGTGCTAAGAAATTTGTTGGAGCAGCACATAGAGATGTAGCTTATGACAATTAAAGATTCAGGAAAGGAATTATCTCACCTATAATTCAGACATTATTATTATAAAGGTATGCCAAGATATAAAGACATTACTTGAGTACATGTCATGGGGATTATTATTGTGTTCGTCAATCAAAGGAGTTAAATGTTTGTTTGATAGGAAACAATTGAACATGAAATGGAAAAGTTTGGTGGGAATTAGTAAGCCTTGATTTATTGGAATCACTATAATGAAGATGTATCAAGGTTCGAGGTAGAAATGTAAGGTTTGTATAAATGGAAAAGTGATGGAGTGAATACAATGCGGTTGACCTGTCATAATGAAAGGATAATCATCAAGTTGAAAATGAAGGACACAACGGAATTAAGAAGTATCAGAATGAATGTTGGCAGTAGAGGTAGGAGGATTATTTTCGAGTTTGTGCATAATTGCGAAGTATGTAAGAAATTTTCTAGTGAAGCGTGAATTTGAGGTGTTAGGCGTGAGACAAATGTAGACCTTTATCTGTGGATTAAATTCAAGTTGGATTTTAATGGAAAACGTGACACTTGAAATGAAGTACTAAACTGAAAGGAAGTTTGTGTGTCCCAAGTGGTATAGTCTTTGGCATGATTTCGAAAATATTTAAGGAAGCTTTGATCCCCAAGCATATGTGGTGATGGAATTGTTAAATTTATAACTGGAATAACATACTAATAAGAACACTACAGTTGACGTAGTTGTACGACTTAAGAAAATCGAGGATTTTTGGACAAGGGAGAAATTTAGGAGTTCTTGGATGTAGTGATTGTTCTGTGCTCAGTGTGTTGGGGTCATTCTAAGTGTTTCAGTTTGGTACCAAGTGGATGCAAATGAGACTACGTGACATATGTATGAGATATTTTACTTCGTCGACAAGATCAAAGTTATAGGAAAATAAGGGAAACTCAATGGACCTTGAGAAGATTGTTGACTGCTTGTACATTAAGATAACCTCAGTTGTAAGTTGCAAGGAGCGCTATTATAGTTCGGTTAAGATAGTCTAAGCCACTATCATGGTTGTTGGTTATTTATTGACAAATTGAGGGACTGATCATCCTTAATCTCTTCTTGATAGTAGACAAAATCATGTTGAATGGAATGGATGAGCCTTACCGACTATGGATGTGTGTAGAGTTATTAAGCACCCTATGAAAAAGGGTAGGCAACATTTTCTTCGAGTAGGCCGGGTGAAACAAGTTGCGACTTGTATGTTGAATCAGAGTACAAACCTAGTGTGGATTGTTACTCATAGTTTATGTTTCGAGGACGAAACTAATTTTAGGGGGGTAGTAATGTAAGACCCTTAATTTTAAATCCTAAATTATACAATTTTAGGGTATTTTGTGTAGAGTTTCTTAGGCTGTTAGCCCAATTTTTGGTATTTAGTGAGTTAAATGCCAAAAATATATTTTTGGAAATTGGATTAAAATTATTTGTCGAAGAATAATTTATTTACATTACGAAGAATTTAATACCGAACAATTTTATTAAAAATATCTCTATTTGCAAAAAAATTTATTTGTCAATTGAGTTGTGACGAGAGTAGATATTTTTATCAAAATAGTTTGAGATGAGAATGAAGTGAGGTGTGTAAGAGTTGGTAGATATTCGTTTGAGTTTGGTTTTAAATATAATATAAATGTATATATATATATATATATATTATTATTATTATAAGTATATATATATATATATGTGGTTAGAAAGGAAAAGAAACGAAACAGAGGAAGCATAATCGCTCCCATCCTCGCAAACGCATCATCCTTCTTCCGCCATTCTTCTTGTTTTGCTTTCTTTTTCTTTCTTTGGCTTCGAGAATTGAAACCCAAGGCTAGTGGGTGAGAAAGATCAAGTTCCCAGCTCCTTCCTTCCTCCCGGATTCGAAAACAGAGTTAGGGATTTCAAAACCGTCAAACACAAACCTCCCCATTTCATCTAGATCTAAGCTTTGTTTCGCGAAGAGGTAGAAGGGAAAGTTGCTCACTACCACGCTACGGTGCTAGGGAACCAACTTTGGAAGCGACGTTGCGAGCGGAGATTTTACCGGATTTACTCGCGGTATTGTAATCGCACGTTAAATCTAACGCGAAGGTAAAAGCTACTTCCAAACTTTTAGTTTGTTTTTAGGGTCTTATCTGTGGTTGTGTGGAAAGAAATTTGGTTAGGGTTAAAGTTTTAATTTGGGGAAAATGAATCTAAGGCTTTATGGGTAAAATCTTAGAGTTGGGTTTTGGTTGTATTGATGAATGTTTCATGGAAAATGAATTTAAAATCATTTATGTATGATTTTGAGTAAATGAAACTTGTTGTGTTTGTGTGGTGGGTTGTGTTGATTTGTGTTCGTCGTATTTGACGTGTTCTTAATTAATAACGATGAAATTTGATATGTGTTTGAATCGTGGATTGAATTTGATAATATGTTTGAGTTTGCTTTGTGTGGAATTTGAAAATCATTAAGTTAAATGAGTATTAAGAATGGACAATCTCTTAATGTCTTGTTTACTTAATATTTGTTTTGAAAATCGTTTGAGTTAAAAGAGTATTAAGAATGGGGAATCTCTTAATATTTCTATTTGCTTAATGTGTGTTTTTTTGTGAAAATCGTTTAAGTTAAATGAGTATTAAGAATGGGGAATCTCTTAATGTCTTGTTTACTTAATGTTTGTTTTGAAAATCGTTTGAGTTAAAAGCGTATTAAGAATGGGGAATCTCTTAATATTTCTATTTGCTTAATGTGTTTTTGTTTGTGAAAATCGTTTCAGTTAAATGAGTATTAAGAATGGGGAATCTCTTAATGTCTTGTTTACTTAATGTTTGTTATGGTAAATTGTGTTGACCCGTGATTGGTGGCACCTCGGTAAATAGTACTGACCCGTGATAAGTGGTACGTTTAGGATTTACGTTTTTGGTAAATTGTGTTTGTCCGTGAGAGACTGCACAGGTGTTTGTCCGTGAGAGACTACACCCTGGTAAATTGTGTTTGTCCGTGAGAGACTGCACATGTGTTTTTCCGTGAGAGACTACACCCTGGTAAGTTGTGGTTGTCCGTGAGAGACTATGCAGGTGTTTGTCCGTGAGAGACTGCACAGGTGTTTGTCCGTGAGAGACTACACCCTGGTAAATTTTGTTTGTGCGTGAGAGACTGCACAGGTGTTTGTCCGTGAGAGACTACACCCTGGTAAATTGTGTTTGTCCGTGAGGGACTGCACATGTGTTTGTCCGTGAGAGACTACACCCTGGTAAATTGTGATTTGTTGGTTCATTTTGTCTGTGTGGGGATTGTCGCGTCAAGATGATTCCATGTGATTTGTTGGTTCATCTTGTCCGCGTGGTGATTGTGTTGAAAATGCTAAGTGTTATTTTTGGAATTGCGTGTAAGTGTGGTTGATTGCAAAACCTTTTCGAAACATAAATTGTCGTGGTGATTTTGTTATAATTGCCAAGTGTGGATGTTTTGGAATTGTTTGTAAGTGTGATTCATTGCAAAACCATTTCAAAACTCAAGATGTGGTAGTGATTGCGCTATAATTGTTAAGTATGATTGTTTGGATTTGTGAGTGAGTGTTGATTGGTTTCGATACCCTTTAAAAAGCTGAATTTTGCTGTTTTTCTGCGGCTGTCTGCTGTGTATTCCAATACAGGAAGCTGTATTCGAATACAGACATCCTATTTTTGCCACTGACTTACTGTGTAGTCGAATACAGACTGCTGTAGTCGAATTTAGACATGCGATTTTGCTACTGACTTGTTGTGTAGTCAAAAACAGACTGTTGTATTCGAATACAAACATGTTGTTTTTGCTGCTGAATGCTGAAACAGCCTTGTATACGAATACAGAGATGCTGTATTCGAATACAACAATGCTGTATTGTTAAAAGCATCAATTTTCAACTTTGTTTATGCATGTTTAGCATATGGAAACCTTTTTAAGGTGCATGCTAAGTTGAAAGGTTATTTGTGCATTTAAAAACTTAAATGTTATGTGTTAACTGTTAATTTCGGTTGGTGACCCTTTACAACTATTGTGGAAATCTGGGCTTTGCCCTCAGTTGAGAGATAGGACGATCCTACCGGGCGGTACCCTGCGGATGGGGATGTAGATGGGAATGCCTGACTGGAGCTATGTTAGGAGGATCCTACGGGGCGCGTGGAGATCACTCAGGGTGTGTAGTTTGTTTTGTAGAATGATCAGATTAGGTTGACATAGAGGGAACATATGTTTTTCTCTTGTATTGTGTTTATTTTAAATTGGAAGAATGTAGCTATATTAATATTGTCAGCATGACATGTTATTTTCAATGGGAGTACATGTACCACTTTTGATATGTAAATATTTCGGATTCATATTTCGAGAAACTTTTCCGCTGCTTGTAAATTATAATGACTTAATTATTTATGCAAAGGTGTTACCTTATTTATTTCTCTGTTTTATATTAATTTGTTTTGAAAAAAAAAAATACACCCTCGCTTTGAAAATCGGGGTGTTACACACTCAATCATAACCTTGAATCAAACACGACTCATGTGCCAAGCACCCTAATGCAATGCATTTATGACAAAATGCATGGACTCGGAATTCCAAACCAAAACCCTCCTCGAAGAGCCGTAAATCATAACTGTACTGCCTATCACAGGCTGAAGAACTAAATTACCGAGGTGCCACCTATCACGAGTCAGCACGATTTACTAAAAAGCGTAAATCATAAACGTACCGCCTATCACAGACCAGTACTGTTTACCGAGGTGCCACCTATCACGGGACATCACGATTTATTAAAAAGAAACGTAAATCGTAAATGTACCGCCTATCACAGGGCCGAAGTACTATTTACCGAGGTGCCACCTATCACGGGTCAGCACGATTTACCAAAAATGAAATGCATGAGCATACTTTGACTCTATCCACGACAATCGTTAAGTAAATGCGGATATTAAAAGATTCCCCATTTTTAATACTCATTTAACTCTAACAATTTTAACGACAATCATTAAGTAAAGAAAGATGTTAAAAGATTCCCCATTTTTAATACTCGTTTAACTCTAATGACTTTCAAATTCCCCACAGAGCATACTCAGACATATTCTCAAATTCAATCCACAATTCACACCAAATCACATCAGTTCATTTTTCCACAAAATCCACACAAACACATCTCAAAATTTGTAAGTGTTAATTATGAACACGTCAAATACGACAAACACAAATCATCCCAACCCACCACTAAAACACATCAAATTTCATTTCCTCAAAATCATACATAAATGAGTTAAATTCATTTTCCATGAAACACTCATCAATATCACCAAAACCCAACATTAGAATTTCACCCATAAGTCCCTAAATGCAAACTAAAAGTTTGGAAGGAGCCCTTACCTTAATGTTAGCTTTAACGTGCGATTACGGTACCGCAAGTAAATCCGGTAAAATCTCCGCTCGCGACGTCGCTTCCAAAGTTAGTTCACTAGTACCGTAGCATGGTGGTGAGCAACTTTCCTTTCTATCTCTTTGCAAAACGAAGCTTAGATCTAGATGAAACGTGGAAGATTGTGTTTGATGGTTTTAAAATCCATAACACCGTTTTTCTTTGATTTCGAATCAACGAGGAAGAATGAAGCTGAGAAATCCTTGTCTTCTCACCCACCAAGCCTTGGTTCCTTTTTTTGAGGCAACAGGAAGCAATGAAAATGAAATAAAAAGATGGAAGAAGATGATTAGGTCGCGAGGCAGGGAGGAGGAAGAAGAGCGAAGGAAATTCTTTTCTTTTTGTTTTCCTTTCTTCCTTTTTCCTTCCTTTCTATTTGTTTTCTTTCTATTTCCTTTTCTTTCCTTTCTATTTCCTTTTCTTTCCTTTCTATTTCCTTTTCTTTTCCCTCCAAACAAATATATATATTTATATATTAATTATAACTTAACAAATATCTCAAAATATCTAGATATTTATTAAAATTACCGTTTCAGCCATAACCTCTCCAACCCACTTTTTGTTAAAAATATCTATTATCGTCGCAACTCAATTGACAGATACAATTTTTAGCGACTCGAGATATTTTTAACAAAACTCCTCTGAATTAAATTCTTCGTAAAAGATTCACCGTAGTTAATTTAATTTATTTATCGACGAGTAACTTTAATCGAGTATCAAAATATCTTGTTGGTCATTTAAACTCCCAAAATATTAATAACTTTGGCTAAAAAGCCTCCGAGTTCAATACCAAAATACACTAAAATACATAAAGTATAATTTAAAATTATGGGTCTTACAGGTTCGCGAGAATGGAAGAGGCAGCATTTTCGTTTTCTCTTTTTCCTTCCTTTATTTGCTGTATTCTTTCTCTGTTCCTTCCTTTTCTAACTTCTTTCTAACATATATATATATATATATATATATATATATATATATATATATATATATATGTTACTTTATATTATTAATAATATATATATGTATTATAATTAAAATCAAACCCACAAATATCTAACAACTCTTACACTCATCACTTCACTCACATCTCAAACTATTTTGATAAAAATATCTACTCTCGTCGCAACTCAATTGACATAAACTTTTAGCAACGAGTGATATTTTTAAGAAAACTATCCGATATTAAATTCTTCGCAACGTAAATTAATTATTTTTTGACAAATAATTTTAACCGGATCATCAAAATGTTTCTGGCATTAAACTCACAAAATACCAAAAACTGGGCTAAAAGTCTAAGAAATTTCACACAAAATACGCTAAAATTGTATAATTTAGGATTTAAAATTAAGGATCTTACATTACTACCCTCCAAAAAGTAGTTTCGTCCTCGAAACTTAATGTACGAGTAACAATTCACACTAGGTTTGTACTCAAATTCAACATACAAGTCACAACTTGTTTCACCCGGCCTACTTGAAGAAAGTGTTGCTTACCCCTTTTCATAGGGTGCTTAATTACTCTACACACATCCATAGTCGATAAGGCTCGTCCGTTCCATTCAACATGATTTTGTCTACTATCAACAAGAGATTAAGGATGATAAGTCCCTCAATTTGTCAATAAATAACCAACAACCATGATAGTGGCTTAGACTATCTTAACCGAACTGTAATAGCGCTCCTTGCAACTTACAATTGAGGTTATCCTAATGTACAAGCAGTCAACAATCTTCTCAAAGTCCACTAAGTTTCCCTTATTTTCCTATAAATTGATCCTGTCGACGAAGTACAATTTCCCATAGCTATGTCACATAGCCTCATTTGCATCCACTTGGTACAAGACATCCATTTGGTACCAAACCGAAACACTAAGTATGACACCAACACACTGAGCACAAAACAATCACTACAGTCGAGGACTCCTAAATTTCTCCATTGTCCACAAATCCTCGATTTTTCTTTAGTCTTACAACTACGTCGACCGTAGTGTTCTTATCAGTATGTTATTCCAATTATAACTTTAATAATTCTATCCCCAAAGACTATACTACTTAGGACACACAACCTTCTTTTTAGTTTAGTACCTCATTTCAAGAGTCACATTTCCAACAAAATCCAACTTGAATTTAATTCACATATCAAGGTCTACATTTGTCTCATGCCTAACACCTCAAATTCACGCTTCACTAGAAAACTTGTTACATACTTTGCAATTATGTACAAACTCAAAAATAATTCTCCTACATCTGCTGTCAACATTCATTCTGATACTTCTCAATTTCGATGCATCCTTCATTTGCAACTTGATGATTATCCTTTCATTATGACAGGTCAAACGCATTGTATTCACTCCATCACTTTTCCATTTATACAAACCTTAAATTTCTACCTCGAACCTTGATATATCTTCATTATAGTGATTCCAATGAATCAAGGCTTACTAATTTCCACCAAACTTTTCCATTTCATGTTCAATTGTTTCCTATCAAACCAACATTTAACTCCTTTGATTGACGAACACAATAACAACCCCCATGACATGCACTCAAGTAATGCCTTTATATCATTGGCATACCTTTATAATAATAATAAAGTCTAAATTATAGGTGAGATAATTCCTTTCTTGAATCTTTAATTGTCATAAGCTACATCTCTGTGTGTTGCTCCAACAAATTTCTTGGCACATTTTCCAATATTTGGTTCACTCGCTAGATTCTTGTTCCTTCTCAACCTTCACCGAGATACAAACTGAAAGAATTCTAACAATCCAACGTCCTAAAGAATTATTTCTCAAACGTTCCCCATAAGCATTTCCTAAGAAATGATTATCTATAACTTCATCCTCATAAATTTTGCAGTAAAATATCTCAAAGACCAATATACCTTTCATTGTTCATCTAGTCACTAAAACACTCATTTTAAATCTCAACGATTAATTTCCGAAGACCAACAACTAAATCCTAAATCATTCGTTACATCTCTTCTTTTTCACTTTCTATCATTTAATAGGATTCTAAAATTTGATCCTCAAAATCTCCAAACACTTCCATGCTTAACATGAATTATTTATCACTTGCCTGCCTCAACTCCTTCGATTATGAAAGTTTTAAGCATTACTTGGTCCTCCATCCAACCTTGTGGATTTTAAATCATCAACTAAAACAAATCAACCATCTTAGGGTCCCAAATCAAATCTCGAATAATTCTTCCGACCTATCAAAATATTAACATAATCTTAGTAATTTCCATCCTTTAATAGACTCTCAAAACTTATATTACCGCAATCTCGAAGTATTCTCGCACTCAATACTTCAAATTCCACTTAATGGTAACATAGAGTTGAATACATCAAGGGTTAACTCATTATGTTTTTCTGAACATCGCTCAAAATTCACACTTACGTGTCTATAGTTTCATCCAATATCACTATCCATTTTACTATCTCCTAAACCACTAAGAGATTTGTCACTTATCAACAAAATATATAGTCTCACTCCTATACTCGTCATGAGATTCATACTAAATAATCCAAGTTGTGAATCTAGTCTAACTCGAACACTCGACTTTATCCCTCAAGGTATCGACTATTCCTCAAAGCGTATTTTATCTAACAAAAGGAGTATTTACTCCTAATGTGCAACACCCCTTAACTTCAATTCAAGTCTCTTTCATTGACACCTAAGCACCAAATGCTATTCCAAATGGAATCCCTGTCTTCTCAATACTTCCTTGATGTTCACATCTCTTTGACAGTTATCATACTTTATCCAGTTTCATCCTTAAATCTACCAGGAAAACATCTAATACTTTTCTTAATAAAAGTCTTCCACTTAGATCTTTACTTAAAATCCCTTATTAGTCTAATGTTAATCCATCCATACTTATCATCTTCCAATTAACACCAACACATAGCTTATGTGTCCTTTGAACCATTTCATAAATTCCATGCCTTCATGATCTGCTTCAACTCTGCTTGACAATCCGTCATCTCGAAGATCTTTTCCACTTCTTGAATCCATTAATCAACTTTTTTTTTGAGTTCTCATCACCCTTGAACTTTGGAGGATGGTAACGATGAAAATCTTTCAATTCTCTTGACTTAATAGCACATATCTCTCTTTCCCTCTTCTCTAGATCCCGTAGAGTCTTTGTAGATGTTTGTGCAACAACATAAACATCCATGTTATTCGTAGCTTCAACCATTTGATCATCCCTACTGACGTTCTTTCTTGCAACGTTCCTTCTTGGAGGCAGTGTTTCCCAAAAACCAACATCAAGAAGAGTGTCAATACCACTTTGAATAATTCAAAAAATAACTTCCAACTATATCAACACATAATAACTAACCCTGATCAATTACCCCGACGCATGATCAAATTACGACCCCAACCTACAGGTTGACCTATAACCTAAACCAACGGCTCCACAACCCCAAAGAAATCCAAACCAAAGGTCTGATACCACAATTGTAACAGCCCGTTTTCTAGCATCGCAAGTGTATTGTTTTTTTTAGAAACAAATTCATAATAACAAAGAAATAAATAAGGAAATACCTTTGGATAAATATTTAAGTCATAACACAACGACAAATAAGTCAACATAACATACAAGCAGCGGAATAGTTTTTGATATAAGAATCCAAAGTATTTACAAATAAAAAAGTAGTACATGGAACCCATCAAAAATAAAATGTCAAGCTGACAATATTGGTATAGGTACAGTCTTCCAAATTAAAATAAATACATCCCAAAAGAAAGACATCGAGTACCTATACGTGAACCTAATCTGATCATTCTACAAAAACTATACATCTCGAGTGATCATCACGCGTCTCACAATATCCTCCTAATACAGCTCCAGTCAGGTGTGTCGAACTACATTCCCATCCACATGGTACTAACCGGTAGGATGGTCCTAGTTCTCATATGAGGGAAAATCCCAAATTTCCACAATAGTTGTAAACGGTCACCAACCGAAATTAACAATTAACAAATAACATTTAAGTTTTTAAATGCACAAAATAACCTTTCAACTTAGCATGCACCTTAAAAGGGTTTCCCTATGCCAAACATGCATAAACAAAGTTGAAAAATGAAGTTTTTGACAAAACTGCACTGTTGTATTCGAATACAACATCTCTGTATTCAACTACATAGTAAGTCAGTAGAAAAACAACATGTCTGTATTCGAATACAATAGTCTGTATTCGACTACACAGTAAGTCAGTGGCAAAAGCAACATGTCTGTTTTGAATACAACCTTCTGTATTCGAATACACATCAGACAGCAGCAGAAAAACAGCAAAATTCAGGAAAATTCAGCTTTTTAAAGGGTTTCGAAACCAATCAACACTTACACACAAATCCAAACAATCACACACTTAGCAATTATAGCGCAATCACCACGACAACTTGAGTTCAAACACTCAATCATAATTTGAATCAAACACGACTCGCGTGCCAAGCACCCTAATGCAATGCGGATATGCCAAAATGCATAGACTCAGAATTCCAAACAAAAACCCTCCTCGAAGGGCCGCAAATCATAATTGTATCGCCTATCACAGGCCAAAGTACTAAATTATTGAGGTGCTACCTATCACGGGTCAGCACGATTTACAAAACACGTTCAGTCTATCACATACATTACAAGACGCAACATGGAATCATGGAATCATCTCGTGATCCATCAGGTCACCACTAACACCATGGCCCATCCGGCTGCCATGTATTATAAAATGCATGAGCATACATTGACTCTATCAACAACAATCGTTAAGTAAATGCAAATATTAAAAGATTCCCCATTTTTAATACCCATTTAACTCTAACAATTCGGACGACAATCATTAAGTAAATGCAGATATTAAAAGATTCCCCATTTTTAATACCCATTTAACTCTAACAATTCAGACGACAATCATTAAGTAAATGCAGATATTAAAAGATAACCCATTTTTAATACCCATTTAACTCTAACATTTCGGACAACAATCATTAAGTAAACATAGATATTAAAAGATTCTCAATTTTTAATACCCTTTTAACTCTAACAATTCGGACGACGATTATTAAGTAAATACAGATATTAAAAGATTCCCTATTTTTAATACCCATTTAAGTCTAACAATTTAGACGACGATCATTAAGTAAATTCAGATATTAAAAGATTCTCCATTTTTAATACCCATTTAACTATAATAATATGGACGACAATCATTAAGTAAATGCAGATATTAAAATATTCCTCATTTTTAATATCCATTTAACTCTAACAATTTTCACTACAAACATTATGTAAACATAGATATTAAAAGATTCCCCATTTTTAATAGTCGTTTAACTCTAATGATTTTCTCGACAAACATTAAGTAAACATAGATATTAAAAGATTCCCCATTTTTAATACTCGTTTAACTCTAATAATTTTCAAATTCCACACAATACATACTCAGACATATTCTCAAATTCAATCCACAATTCACACCAAATCACATCAATTCATTTTTCCACAAAATTCACATAAACACATCTCAAAATTTATAAATATTAATCATGAACATGTCAAACACGACAACCACAAAATTATCACAACCCACCACTCAAACACGTCAAATTTCATTTCCTCAAAACCACACATAAATGTGTTAAATTTATTTTCCACGAAACACTCATCAATATCACCAAAACCCAACTCTAAAATTTCACCCATAAAAGCTTTAAATTCATTTTCCCCAAACCAACACTTTAACCCTAACAAATTTCTTTTCCACACAACCACAAATAAGTCCCTAAATGCAAACTAAAAGTTTGGAAGGAACCCTTACCTTAACATTAGATTTAATGAGTGATCACGGTACCGCGGGTAATTCCGATAAAATCTCCGCTCGTGGCGTCGTTCCAAAGTTAGTTCACTAGCACCGTAGCATGGAGGTGAGCAACTTTCCCTTCTATCACTTCTTGAAATGAAGCTTAGATCTAGTAGAAAAGTGAGGGTTTGTGATTGACGGTTTTCAAAACCCCTAACACAGTTTTTCTTCGTTGTCGAATCAAAGAAGAAGAAGGAAGTTGAGAGCTCTTTTCTTTATCACCCACTAAGCCTTTGGGTTCTTTTCTTGAAGCAAAAGGTGTAAGACCCATAATTTTAAATTACACTGTTTGTATTTGGTGTATTTGGAGTATGGAACTCGGAGGCTTTTTAGCCAAGTTATTAATATTGTGAGCTTAAATGCCCAAAAATATACTTTGATACCCCGATTAAAATTTTTCTTCGTTAAATAAAGTAAATTGACAGCTGTGGACCGTTTACGAAGAATTCAATACGTTATGGGTGAAATGGTAATTTTAATAAATATCTAGATTTGAACATATTTGTTAAAAATAAATAATATATATATATATATATATATTAAAATATATGTATATATGTTTGTGTGGGGGGAAAAAGAAAGAGTTAAGAAAGAAAAGAAGGAGAAAGAAAAGAAAGAAAAAGAAAAGAAAGAAAAGGAAAGGAAAAGCCAAAGAAAGGAAAACGTTCCTTCTTCTTCCTCTGCCGTGCGTAAACCCTTCTTTTCCCTTCCTCCATTTTCGTTTTTCCCAGCTTCATTTTGTTCAAAAATAGAGACCCAAGGCTTGGTGGGTGATAGGACAAGAGTTTCTCAACTTCACTCTTCCTCTTTGATTTGAAAAAGAAGAAAAACGGTATTAGGGATTCAAACACAAACCTTCCCATTTCATCTTGATCTAAGCTTCATTTCACGAAGAGATAGAAGGGAAAGTTTCTCACTACCACGCTACGGTGCTAGGGGACCAACTTTGGAAGCGGCGTTGCGAGCGCAGATTTCACCGGATTTGCTCACGATACTATAATCGCACGTTAAAGCTAACGTGAAGGTAAGGGCTCCTTCCAAACTTTTAGTTTGCATTTAGGGCCTTATATGTGGTTGTGTGGAAAAGAATCTTGTTAGGGTTGGAGTATTGATTTGGGGAAAATGTATCTAAGGTTTTATGGGTAAAATCTTAGAGTTACGTTTTGGTTATCTTGATGAATATATCGTGGAAAATGAATTTAAACTCATTTATGTATGATTTTGAGTAAATGAAACTTGTGTGTTTGAGTGGTGGATTGTGTTGATTTGTGTTCGTTGTTTTTGACGTGTTCTTAATCGATACTGATGAAATTTGATATGCGTATGGTTGGATTTTGTGGAAAAATGAATTGATGTGTTTTGATGTGGATTGATGATATGTTTGAGTTGTTTTGCGTGGAATTTGAAAACCATTAAGTTAAATGAGTATTAAGAATGGGAAATCTCTTAATGTCTTGTTTACTTAATGTGTGTTTGTGAAAATCGTTTTGAGTTAAAAGAATATTAAGAATGGGGAATCTCTTAATATCTCTATTTACTAACGTTTTTGGAAAATCGTTTAAGTCAAATGAGAATTAAGAATGGGGAATCTCTTAATTTCTTGTTTACTTAATGTTCGTTTTAAAAATCGTTTAAGTTAAGTGGGCGTTAAGAATGGGGAATCACTTAATGTTATGGTTACTTAATGTTTGTTTTGAAAATCGTTTAAGTTAACTGGGCGTTAAGAATGGGTGGGGAATCTCTTAATGTTTTGGTTACTTAATGTTGTTTTGAAAACCGTTTAAGTTAAAAGAATATTAAGAATGGCGAATTTCTTAATATGTCTGTTTGCTTAATGTTTGGCGTGAAAATCGTTTAAGTTAAATGAGTATTAAAAATGGGGAATCTTTTAATATCTGTGTTTACTTAACGATTGTTGTGGATGGAGTCAGTGTATGTTCATGCATTTCATTTGGTAAATTATGCTGACCCGTGATAGGTGGCACCTCGATAAACAGTACTGACCCGTTGTAACACCCCGTTTTTCAAAGCGAGGGTGTATTTTTTTTTTCAAAAGAAATTAAAATAAAACAGAGAAATAAATAAGGAAATACCTTTGGATAATTATTTAAGTCATTTCAATTTATAAGCAGCGGAAAAGTTTTTCGAAATATGAATCCAAAGGATTTACACCTCAAAAAAATGGTACATGGAACCCATCCAAAATAAACTGTCATGCTGACAATATTAGTAAAGATACAATTTTCCAATTTAAAATAAACGCATTTCAAAATAAACACATATGTTCCCTCTATGTCAACCTAATCTGATCATTCTACAAAACAAACTAAAAACTATACACCCTGAGTGATCTCCACGCGCCCCGTAAGATCCTCCTAACGTAGCTCTAGTCAAGCATTTACATCTATATCTCCATCCACAGGGTATGAACCGATAGGATAGTCCTGACTCTCATCTGGGGGCAAAGCCCAGATTTCCACAATAGTTGTAAAGGGTCACCAACCGAAATTAACAATTAACACATAACATTTAAGTTTTCAAATGCACAAAATACCCTTTTTAACTTAGCATTCATCTTAAAAGGTTTTCCATATGCTAAAAGTTCATACAATGCTTACCAAATGATAATGAAATCAAAATAAAGTTCTCAATCCATTAAGTAATACATAACTGATCAAAAAATTGATACATTAATTGAGCAATCGATTATCTAACTCAAAATGAGAATTTATACTGGGCCAATCGATTGGGCAAATCGATTTCCTGAAATTTTTTTTTTGAAAAATGAACTTTGAACTTACATCAATCGATTGGGGAAATCGATTGATGAAGGTCTGAGCCCCTGTATTGCCAAATCGATTGGGAAAATCGATTTCTTGTAAGACAGAGCCCCTGTATTGAATCCAATCGATTGGGCAAATCGATTTCGTGTAAGACAGAGCCCCTGTATTGAATCCAATCGATTGGGCAAATCGATTTCCTTAAAGACAGAGCCCCTGTATTGGATCCAATCGATTGGGCAAATCGATTTCCCTGTCAATTCTTCCAAAATTACATAATCAAACTCATTCACATTCATACACAACTCCGAATCTTAACACTTAGCAATTTCCACACATTCACTACAACATCATGAACTTCGAAATAGTTTTACATTCAACATGTTATCACATAATTCAAAAACATAACCCTTAGTAAAACCAACACAATCACAATGACATCTCAAGTTCAAATACTCAATAATAAACTTGAATCAACACACTTACACACAATTTCAAAACATACCGCTTAACGGTTACAACGCAATACCCACCCAGACAAGATGAACCAACAAATCGCATGGCATCACCTTGACTCGACAATCCCAACGCGGACAAGATGAACCAACAAATCACATGGTATCACCTTGACTCGGCAATCCAACACGGACAAGATGAACCAACAATTCACATGGCATCACCTTGACTCGACAATCCCAACACGGACAAGATGAACCAACAAATCACATGGCATCACCTTGACTCTATCGACTACAATCGTTAAGTAAATGCAATATTAAAAGATTCCCCGTTTTTAATATTCATTTAACTTAAACGATTTTCACAACAAACATTAAGTAAGTAAGACATTAAGAGATTCCCCATCCTTAATGCTCATTTAACTTAAACAATTTTCACAACACACATTAAGTAAACGAGACATTAAGAGATTCCCCATTCTTAATACTCGTTTAACTCTAATGGTTTTCAAATTTCAGACAACACAAACTCACACATATTATCCAATTCAATCCAAACCACATCAATTCATTTCTCCACAAAATTGTTTTCACGACAACATTAAGTAAACGCAGACGTTAAGAGATTCCCCATTCTTAATACTCGTTTAACTCTAATGGTTTTCAAATTCCACACAAAACAAATTCAAACATATTATCAATCCACAACAAAACACATCAATTCATTTCTCCACAAAATCCAATCATAAACATATCAAATCTCACAAGCATTAATCATGAACACGACAAATACGATGAACACAAATCATCACAACATACCACTCAAACACAACAAATTTCATTTACTCAAAATCATACATAAATGGGTTAACTTTATTTTCTCCAAATCAACTCCAACCCTAATAAAATTCTTTTCTACACAACCACTGTAACACCCCGTTTTTCAAAGCGAGAGTGTATTTTTATTTATTTATTTATTTTTTTAAAAGAAATTAAAATACATACATAATCAAATAAGGTAAAACCCTTGGATAAATAATTGAGTCATTATAATTTACAACCAGCGGAAAAAGTTTTCTTTTTCAAAAAAATAAATCCAAAGCATGCCCTGATGCCAACATTAGTACATGTACATCCTTCCAATATAAAATAAAAGTAGCCCAAAAGAAAGACATATGTGTCCTGAGTTACAACCTAGTCTGATCATTCTATACATATAAAAAATAAACTATATGCCTCGAGTAATCTCTACGTGCCCCGTGAGATCCCCCTAACGTAGCTCCAATCAAGCATTCCCATCCACATTCCCATCTGTAGGGTACAAACCAGTAGGACCGCCCTGACTCTCATCTGAGGGCAAAGCCCAAATTTCCACAATAGTTGTAAAGAGTCACCAACCGAAATTAACAGTTAACAAATAACATATAAGTTTTCAAATGCACAAAATACCCCTTTCAACTTAGCATGCATCTTAAAAAGTTTTCCATATGCTAAAAGCTCATACAATGCTTGCCAAATGATAATGAAATCAAAATAAAGTTCTTAATCCATCAAGTAATACATAACTGACCAATACAATGATAATCAATTGAGAAATCCATCATCTAACGCAAAATAAGATTCATTACTGTACCAATCGATTGGGCAAATCGATTTCTTGAAAATATTTAGTAAAAATTGAACCCCAGACTTGCCTCAATCGATTAGGGCAATCGATTTCGAGAAGGATTGAGCCCCTA
Source organism: Cicer judaicum (assembly GCA_037974835.1). NCBI lineage: Eukaryota > Viridiplantae > Streptophyta > Magnoliopsida > Fabales > Fabaceae > Cicer > Cicer judaicum. The sequence goes on from JBBPBS010000206.1 coordinate 1,612,648, forward strand.
TATTGTCCAATCGATTGGGTAAATCGATTTCGTGGAAGACGGAGTCCTTGTATTGGATCCAATCGATTGGGCAAATCGATTTTGAGAAAGACAAAGCCCCTGTGTTGAATCCAATCGATTGGGCAAATCGATTTTGGGAAAGACAAGGCCCCTGTGTTGAATCCAATTGACTCCAATAGAATCCAATCGATTTACCAAATCAATTTCTCAAATCATTTTGAAAAAAACATATCACAGAATCGATTGGGTAAATCGACTTCAGAAAGGACATAGCCCCTGTAACTCATCAAATCGATTGGGTAAATCGATTTCCCTGTGTATTCTTTCAAAAATTAATAAACCAACTCAATAACAATCTGAATCAAAACACACCTACACATTATTTCAAACCATAACACTTAGCCAAATCAACACAATCATACTTTGAATCGAAACACACTTACACATAATTTCAAACCATAACACTTAGCAAAATCAACACAATCATACTTTGAATCAAAACTCACTTACACATAATTTCAAACCATAACACTTAGCAAAATCAACACAATCATAATTTGAATCAACCACGACTCGTGTGCCAAGCACCCTAATGCAATGCGTATATGCCAGAATGCATGGACTTGGAATTCCAAACCAAAACCCTCCTCGAAGGGCCGTAAATCATAATTGTACCGCCTATCGCAGGCCAAAGTACCAATTACCGAGGTGCCACCTATCACGGGTCAGCACGATTTACTAAAAAGCGTAAATCGTAAACGTACCACCTATCACGGGTCAGTACTGTTTACCAAGGTGCCACCTACCACGGGTCAGCACGATTTACTAAAAGAAAAAGCATAAGTTGTAAAGTTACCGCCTATCACAGGCCAAAGTACTATTTAACAAGGTGCCACCTATCACGGGTCAGCACAACCTACCAAAAAGTAAATCGTAAACGTATCACCTATCACTGGTCAATACTGTTTACCGAGGTGCCACCTATCACGGGTCAGCATAATTTACCAGAATAAAATGCATGAACATACACTGACTCCATCCACAAGAATCGTTAAGTAAATGCAGGTATTAAAAGATTCCCCATTTTCAATACTCATTTAACTTAAACGATTTTCACGCCAAACATTAAGCAAACAGACATATTAAGAGATTCCCCATTCTTAATATACTTTTGACTTAAACGATTTCCACCACAAAACATTCAATAAAGAAGACATTAAGAGATTCCCCATTCTTAATACTCATTTAACTGAAACGGTTTTTTTCAAAACAAACATTAAGTAAACAAGACATTAAGAGATTCCCCATTCTTAATTCTCATTTAACTTAAACGATTTTCAAAACAACATTAAGTAACCGAGACATTAAGAGATTCCCCATTCTTAACGCCCAGTTAACTTAAACGATTTTTACAAACACACATTAAGTAAACAAGACATTAAGAGATTCCCCATTCTTAATACTCGTTTAACTTAATGGTTTTCAAATTCCACACAGAACAAAATCAAACATACTTTCACATTCAATCCATAATTCGCACCAAATCATTTTCCACACAAAACACATCTCAAGTCTCATCATTATCAATTAAGAATACGTCAAAAACAACGAACACGAATCAACATAATCCACCACTCAAACACACAAGTTTCATTCATTCAAAATCATACATAAATGAGTTTAAAATTCATTTTCCACGAAGCATTCATCAATGTAACCCAAAACCTAACTGTAAGGTTTTACCCATAAAGCCTTAGATACATTTTCCCCAAATCAATACTCCAACCCTAACAAAATTCTTTTCCACATAACCACAGATAAGGCCCTAAATGCAAACTAAAAGTTTGGAAGGAGCCCTTACCTTAACGTTAGCTTTAACGTCGATTTACGACACCACAATTAATTCCCGTAACAACTTTGCTCACGACGATGCTTCCAAAGTTAGCTTACTAGCACCGTAGTGTAGTGGTGAGCAACTTTCCCTTCTATCCCTTCGCGAAACGAAGCTTGGATCCAGAAGAAACGGCGAGATTTGTGTTTGACGGTTTTGAAATCCCTAAACCGTTTTCCTTCGTTTTCGGATCAAAGAGGAAGAGTGGAGTTGAGAAATCCTTGTCCTATCACCCACTATCAATTTTCAAATCCAAAGGAAAGAAAAGGAAGCAAAAACGAGCAACAATGGAGGAAGGGAGAAAATGATGATGCGTGAGGCAGAGAGAGGAAGGAGGCGGAAAATGTTTTCTGTTTTCCTTCAGTTTTCCTTTCTTCCTTTTTCTTTCCTTTCTATTTCTTTTTCTCCCATTTCCTTCCTTTCCTTTTCTTTATATATAAACATATATATTAATTATAATTAACAAACATCTTAAAATCTTTAGATATTTATTAAATTACCCTTTCACTCATAACACATTAAACTCTTCGTAAAAGATTCACCGTAGTTAATTTAATTTATTTATCGATGAGTAATTCTAATCGGGCATCAAAATATCTTTTTGGTCATATAAACTCCAAAATATTAATAACTGGGCTAAAAAGCCCCTGAGTTCAATACCAAAATCCATTAAAATACATAAGGTATAATTAAAATTATTACTACCCTCCTAAAATTAGTTTCGTCCTCGAAACTATGCGTCGATAAATAACTCTGGGTGTTGTTCTCTCATCTTGCTCTCTAGTTCCCAGGTTTCGTCTCCAGTAATTGGGTTCCAAATCACTTTAACCAACGAAACATCCTTGGTCCTCAATCGCTTAATCTTTCTGTCATCAATCCTCACAGGGGGCACTTCAAACGACATGTTATCCTTTAGCTGGATTTGTGTCTGGTTCGATCACATGAGATGGATCCGCAAGATATTTCCTCAACTGTGACACATGAAACACGTCATGAATATTGGACAGTATCGGAGGCAATGCAATCCGATTAGCAACTAGCCCAATTCGTGCAGAAATCTGATATGGCCCAATGAATTTCGGAGTCAACTTCTTCGACTTCAATGCTCTACCAACTCCAGTAGTAGGTGTGACTCTTAGAAACACACGGTCACCCTGTTCAAATTCTAACAGTCTGCGAAGCTTGTCCGCATAACTCTTATGACGATCTTGTGAAGTCTTCATTCTCTCCTTGATCTTCCTTACCTTAGCTGTAGTCTGTTGCACCATCTCTGGTCCGACAATCATATTTTCACCGTCCTTATACCAACACAAGGGCGTTTGACACTTGCGCCCATATAAAGCTTCATATGGTGTCATCCCAATACTTGCGTGGAAACTATTGTTGTAGGTGAATTCAATCAACGGAAGTACATCATCCCAACTTCCTCTATTATCTAATACACAGGCTCTCAATAGATCTTCCAAGGACTGATTCGTCCTTTGAGTCTGTCCGTTCGTTTGTGGATGGTAAGCTGAACTCAATCGTAGTTTCATTCCCAACGCTTCGTGCAATGCTCCCCAAAATGTGATGTGAACTTTGGATCACGATCTGATACAATACTCGATGGTACCCCGTGTAGCCTCACAATTTCAGCAATGTAAATCTCTGTTAGCTGATCTACCTTATAAGTGGTCTTTACTAGCAAAAAGTGTGCGGATTTAGTCAGTCGATCCACTATCACCCATATAGAATCATTCTTTCTCCTCGTCTTAGGCAATCCAGTTATAAAATCCATGGAAATGTTGTCCCACTTCCATTCAGGTATATCTAAAGGTTGCAACATCCCAGCAGGTCGCTGATGTTCCACCTTCGCTTTCTGACAAGTTAGGCAAGTCGATACATACTCCGCTACATGCCTCTTCATTCCTGGCCACCAATAATTCTGCCTCAAATCCTGATACATCTTAGTCGCTCCAGGATGAATACTCAACTTACTCTTATGAGCCTCTTCTAAAATTGCTTTCCTCATATCTGCAATTTCTGGTACACAAATCCTACCATTACATCGCAAAATATTATCTGATCCAATCTTGAATTCTATGGTCTTCCCTTGCACTATTAGGTTCCTTTTCTCTTGAATTAAGGCGTCATCTTGAGAATTTGCAATGTCTTCAAGTAGTCCACTCGAAATCTTAATCATTCCGAATTTCAAAATTCCCGGTGCAAACTCTACGTTCAAGTGTAGGTCTCTAAAAGCTTCCCACAACTCTTGTTGTCTAGCCATAATTGTAGAAGACACCGACACACTCCTTCTACTCAACGCGTCAGCCACTACATTGGCCTTCCCAGGGTGGTACTACAGTGTGAAATCAAAATCCTTGAGAGTTTCCATCCATCGCCTCTGGCGCATGTTCAATTCCTTCTGATCGAACAAATATTTCAAGCTTTTATGGTCACTGAACACTGTGAACGTGCACCCATATAAATAGTGCCTCCAGATCCTCAATGCAGAAACAACTGCCGCAAGCTCCAAATCATGAGTAGGATAGTTCCTCTCATGATTCTTCAATTGTCTTGAGGCATAAGCCACAGCTCTCTTGTGCTGCATCAGAACACATCCCAACCCTTGGTGAGATGCATCACAATAAACTTCATAGGGTTCATCTGATTGTGGTAACACCAACACTGGTGAGGTCGTCAATTTTCTCTTTAGTAATTGAAAATTTTCCTCACACTTCTCCGTCCATGCGAACGGTTGATCTTTTCTAGTAAGTTGTGTCAATGGAGTCATAATCTTAGCAAAACCTTCAATAAACCTCCTGTAGTACCCTGCCAGTCCTACAAAACTTTGTATGTCAGTGACAGTTTAAGGCTGTTTCCAAGCAAGAACCGCCTCGATCTTAACCGGATCTACAGCGATTCCTTCCTTGGTTATCACATGTCCTAAGAAATTCACTTTCTCTAGCCAAAATTCACACTTTGATAGATTGGCATACAATTGCTTCTCGCGTAAAATCTCAAGAACTTGACGTAAATGTTCTTTATGCTCCTCTTCAGTTCTTGAATAAATCAATATATCATCAATGAACACCACAACAAATTTATCAAGGAATGGATTAAAGATTCTATTCATGTAGTCCATGAAAATTGCTGGTGCATTGGTAACTCCAAACGGCATCACGAGATATTCATAATGTCCGTAACGGGTTCTAAAAGCAGTTTTCTGAATATCTCCTTCTCTTACTCGAATCTGATGGTAACCCGATTTCAGGTCAATCTTCGAAAATACCGCGGCCCCCCTTAATTGATCCATTAAATCATCAATGCGTGGCAAAGGATAACGATTCTTAATAGTTGCCTTATTAAGCTATCTGTAATCTACACATAACCGCGAGCTTTCGTCTTTCTTCTTAACTAGTAAAACAGGAGCTCCCCATGGCGATACACTTGGTCTAATAAATTTCTTCTTCAACAAATCTTCAATTTGGCCCTTGAGCTCATTTAATTCCGATGGTGACATTCGGTATGGCGCAATCGAAATTGGTCCCGTTCCTGGGTGCAAATCAATGAAAAACTCCACTTCTCTTACCGGTGGAAATCCTGGAATTTCTATTGGGAATACATCCCGGTACTCATTGACAAGAGTCATATCTTCTATGTTCACATTTATCCTTGCCTCCATATTAGCCAGAGACAAAAACTCACGAGTCCCTTCATTTAGCGACACTTGGAGTTTGTTAGTGGCTAAATACTTAATAACTCCTGGTTCGGGGAAAAGAACCAATTTACGAGCACAATCCAAGATCACATAATGATAAGACATCCAATCCATACTAAGAATGACCTCGAGTGATTGTAGAGGTAAACAAATCAAATTAACCAAGAAATCCCTATTCTGAATAGTCATTTGACAATGTAAACATGCAAAATTTACGGTCAAAGTCTTAGCAAGTGTGGACACAACCAAATCAAAAGGTAAAGCAGATACAGATAACTTCAACCGATTCACACAATCCATAGCAATGAAGGAATGGGTTGCCCGCGAATCAAAAAGTGCATTTAGAGTGTTACCTGCAATCTCACAGTCACGTTGAATCAGATTGCCAGATGGATTCCCCTCTTCAGCACTCACACAATAAATGCGTCCTCTAGCAGTAGGACGAGTAACCCTAGCTACATTCACAACTGGTTCCACCTTTGCAGTCGTGCAATCCCTTGCCACGTGCCCTGGCTTCCGACAATTGTAGCAGGTGAGAACATTAGAGGTACAAGTACTAGCATAATGTCCCTCTTCCCTACATCGGAAACATCGAAGCACTTGTCCCAATTATCTTCCAAAATTCTGGTTTCCCGAGCGATTCTGCCCACTGTTGTTATTTTGTGGTCGGTTATAGGGTTTAGCAACTTGTTTCCCCTTGTTGTTTTGATAATTCACCCGACTGGGCCCTCCAGCACTAAAATTTCCTCCTCGGCTAGCCCTCTTATTCTTCATATCCTCAACTTCCCTACATTTTTCCACAAGGACTTGGAAACGTTGAATTCCTAAGGGCAAGACGGAGTCTTGAATCTCATACTTTAGTCTGTCTTGGAAACGATGACACATGAACGGTTCATCAATCTCTTCACGGAAAAACCTAAAGTGTCTTGATAGGGATTCAAACTTAGCGGCATATTCGCCCACGGTCATGTTTCCCTGCTGCAGTTTCGGGAAATCATCACCCAGTTTAGTCCTGGTGCTCATCGGGAAGTATTTGTCTAAAAACTTCCTTTTGAACGATTCCCAATTCACCTCCTCGTGGGCCGACCTCATCAACAAACTTGTACTCCTCTACCAGTACTCCGCATCCCCTAATAGCATATAAGTGGCATAGTTGACCTTCACTGCCGCCTGACAGTTAATCATTTCGAAGATCTTCTCCACTTATTGGATCCACTGATCCGTTTTCTCCGAATTCTCATCCCCCTTAAACTTGGGAGGATTGTAACGACGGAAATCTTCCAAACTTCTTGACTCTGCAGCACGGATCTCTCTTTCCCTCTTTTCGAGATCACGTTGAGTCTTAGCAGCAGTCTGTTCAACAACAGCAGCAGCCATGTTATTCATAGCCTCCACCATTCGATCATCCCTGTTAGCATTGGCTCTCGGAGCGTCATCCCTTCTTGGCGGCATGGTTTCCCTATAAAACCATCATCAAGTAGAATCTTAACAGTACTTCAAATAATTCTAAAATTAGCTTCCGACCACATCAACACATAAAATTATTTCGGACTTGACCACTCAAACCACCTAAACCGACGCATGATCAGATGACAACTCCCAACCTATAGGTTGACCTACAATCTATAACCAAAGGTTCCACAGCTCCCAAAGAAAACCAAACCAAAGCTCTGATACCACAAATGTAACACCCCGTTTTTCAAAGCGAGAGTGTATTTTTTTTTTTAAAAAAAAATTAAAATACAATACATAATCAAATAAGGTAAAACCCTTGGATAAATAATTGAGTCATTATAATTTACAACCAGCGGGAAAAGTTTTCTTTTTCAAAAAAATAAATCCAAAGCATGTCCTGATGCCAACATTAGTACATGTACATCCTTCAAATATAAAATAAAAGTAGCCCAAAAGAAAGACATATGTGTCCTGAGTGACAACCTAGTCTGATCATTCTATACATAACAAAAAAAAAAAAACTATACGCCTCGAGTAATCTCTACGTGCCCCGTGAGATCCCCCTAACGTAGCTCCAATTAGGAATTCCCATCCACATTCCCATCCGTAGGGTACAAACCAGTAGGACCGCCTTGACTCTCATCTGAGGGCAAAGCCCAAATTTCCACAATAGTTGTAAAGAGTCACCAACCGAAATTAACAGTTAACAAATAACATATAAGTTTTCAAATGCACAAAATACCCCTTTCAACTTAGCATGCATCTTAAAAAGTTTTCCATATGCTAAAAGTTCATACAATGCTTGCCAAATGATAATGAAATCAAAATAAAGTTCTTAATCCATCAAGTAATACATAACTGACCAATACAATGATAATCAATTGAGAAATCCATCATCTAACGCAAAATAAGATTTCCTACTATGCCAATCGATTGGGCAAATCGATTTCTTGAAAATATTTAGTAAAAATTGAACCCCAGACTTGCCTCAATCGATTGGGGCAATCGATTTCAAGAAGGATTCAGCCCCTGTATTGTCCAATCGATTGGGTAAATCGATTTCGTGGAAGACAGAGTCCTTGTATTGGATCCAATCGATTGGGCAAATCGATTTTGAGAAAGACAAAGCCCCTGTGTTGAATCCAATCGATTGGGCAAATCGATTTTGGGAAAGACAAGGCCCCTGTGTTGAATCCAATTGACTCTAATAGAATCCAATCGATTTACCAAATCGATTTCTCAAATCATTTTGAAAAAAACATATCACAAAATCGATTGGGTAAATCGACTTCAGAAAGGACATAGCCCCTGTAACTCATCAAATCGATTGGGTAAATCGATTTCCCTGTGTATTCTTTCAAAAATTCATAAACCAACTCAATCACAATGTGAATCAAAACACACCTATACATTATTTCAAACCATAACACTTAGCCAAATCAACACAATCATACTTTGAATCGAAACACACTTACACATAATTTCAAACCATAACACTTAGCAAAATCAACACAATCATACTTTGAATCAAAACACACTTACTCATAATTTCAAACCATTACACTTAGCAAAATCAACACAATCATAATTTGAATCAACCACGACTCGTGTGCCAAGCACCCTAATGTAATGCGTATATGCCAGAATGCATGGACTCAGAATTCCAAACCAAAACCGTCCTCGAAGGGCCGTAAATCAGAATTATACTGCCTATCGCAGGCCAAAATACCAATTACCGAGGTGCCACCTATCACGAGTCAGTACTGTTTAACAAGGTGCCACCTATCACGGGTCAACACGATTTACTAAAAGAAAAAGCGTAAGTCGTAAAGGTACCGCCTATCACAGGCCAAAGTACTATTTACCAAGGTGCCACCTATCACGGGTCAGCACAACCTACTAAAAAGTAAATCGTAAACGTATCACCTATCACGGGTCAACACTGTTTATCGAGGTGCTACCTATCACGGATCAGCACAATTTACCAGAATGAAATGCATGAACATACACTGACTCCATCCACAAGAATCGTTAAGTAAATGCAGGTATTAAAAGATTCCCCATTTTCAATACTCATTTAACTTAAACGATTTTCACGCCAAACATTAAGCAAACAGACATATTAAGAGATTCCCCATTCTTAATATACTTTTGACTTAAACGATTTCCACCACAAAACATTCAATAAACAAGACATTAAGAGATTCCCCATTCTTAATACTTATTTAACTGAAACGATTTTTTTCAAAACAAACATTAAGTAAACAAGACATTAAGAGATTCCCCATTCTTAATTCTCATTTAACTTAAACGATTTTCAAAACAACATTAAGTAACCGAGACATTAAGAGATTCCCCATTCTTAACGCCCAGTTAACTTAAACGATTTTCACAAACACACATTAAGTAAACAAGACATTAAGAGATTTCCCATTCTTAATAGTCGTTTAACTTAATGGTTTTCAAATTCCACACAGAACAAAATCAAACATACTTTCACATTCAATCCATAATTCGCACCAAATCATTTTCCACACAAAACACATCTCAAGTCTCATCAGTATCAATTAAGAATACGTCAAAAACAACGAACACGAATTAACATAATCCACCACTCAAACATACAAGTTTGATTCATTCAAAATCATACATAAATGAGGTTAAAATTCATTTTCCACGAAGCATGCATCAATATAACCCAAAACCTAACTCTAAGGTTTTACCCATAAAGCCTTAGATACATTTTCCCCAAATCAATACTCCAACCCTAACAAAATTCTTTTCCACATAACCACAGATAAGGCCCTAAATGCAAACTAAAAGTTTGGAAGGAGCCCTTACCTTAACGTTAGCTTTAACGTCGATTTACGACACCACGATCAATTCTGGTAAAAACTTTGCTCGCGACGACGCTTCCAAAGTTAGCTCACTAGCACCGTAGTGTAGTGGTGAGCAACTTTCCCTTCTATCCCTTCGCGAAACGAAGCTTGGATCCAGAAGAAACGGCGAGATTTGTGCTTGACGGTTTTGAAATCCCTAAACCGTTTTCCTTCGTTTTCGAATCAAAGAGGAAGAGTGGAGTTGAGAAATCCTTGTCCTATCCCCCACTATCAATTTTCGAATCCAAAGGAAAGAAAAGGAAGCAAAAACGAGCAAAAATGGAGGAAGGGAGAAGATGATGATGTGTGAGGCAGAGAGAGGAAGGAGGCGGAAAATGTTTTCTGTTTTCCTTCAGTTTTCCTTTCTTCCTTTTTCTTTCTTTTCTATTTCTTTTTCTCCCATTTCCTTCCTTTCCTTTTCTTTATATATAAATATATATATTAATTATAATTAACAAACATCTTAAAATCTTTAGATATTTATTAAATTACCCTTTCACCCATAACGCATTAAACTCTTCGTAAAAGATTCACCGCAGTTAATTAATTTTTTTATCGATGAGTAATTCTAATCGGGCATCAAAATATCTTTTTGGTCATATAAACTCCAAAATATTAATAACTGGGCTAAAAAGCCCCTGAGTTCAATACCAAAATCCATTAAAATACATAAGGTATAATTAAAATTACGGGTCTTACAACCACAAGTAAGGCCCTAAATGCAATCTAAAAGTTTGGAAGGAGCCCTTACCTTGACGCCAGCTTTAACGTGCGATTACAGTGTCGTGGGTAAATCCGGTAAAATCTTCCGCTCGCAACGCCGCTGCCAAAGTTGGTTCCCTAGCACCATAGCGTGGAAGTGAGCAACTTTCCCTTCTATCTCTTCGCGAAACGAAGCTTAGATCTAGATGAAACAGGGAGGTTTGTGATTGAAATCCCTAACACCGTTTTTCTTCGTTTTCGAATTAACGAGGAAGTATGAAGCTGATAAATCCTTGCTTTCTTACGCACCAAGCCTTGGGTTTCTATTCTTGAAGAAAAAGAAAGAGAAAGGATGCAAAACTGAGAAGAAGAAAAAAAGGGAGAAGGAGATGGTTTTCGCGAGGTAGAGGAAGAAGAAGAAGTTGTTCTGCTTTCTTTCCTTCTAATTTCCTTTGTTTCTATTTCCTTTTCTTTCTTTTCTATCTCCTTTCTTTTTCCCTCCAAACAAACATATATATATATATATATTAATTATAACTTAACAAATATCTCAAAATATCTAGATATTTATTAAAATTACCATTTCACCCCTAACCTTTCCAACCACTTTTTGTTAAAAATATCTACTATCATCACAACTCAATTGACAGATACAATTTTTAGCAACTCGAGATATTTGTATAAAAGCTCCCCAGAATTAAATTCTTCGTAAACCTAAACAAATTATTCTTCGACAAATAATTTTAATCCTAATTTCCAAAAATATATTTTCGGCATTTAACTCACTAAATACCGAAAACTGGGCTAAAAGTCTAAGCAATTTAACACCAAATACCCAAAGACCCATAATTTTAAATTACACTATTTGTATTTGGTGTATTTGGAGTATGGAACTCGGAGGCTTTTTAGCCAAGTTATTAATATTTTGTGAGCTTAAATGCCCAAAAATATACTTTGATATCCCGATTAAAATTGTTCGTCGTTAAATATATGTTTGTGTGGGGGAAAAAGAAAGAGTTAAGAAAGAAAAGAAGGAGAAAGAAAAGAAAGAAAAAAAAAAAGAAAGAAAAGGAAAGAAAAAGCCAAAGAAAGGAAAACGTTCCTTCTTCTTCCTCTGCCGTGCGTAAACCCTTCTTTTCCCATCCTCCATTTTCGTTTTTCGCAGCTTCCTTTTGTTCAAAAATAGAGACCCAAGGCTTCGTGGGTGATATGACAACAGTTTCTCAACTTTACTCGTCCTCTTTTATTTGAAAATGAAGAAAAACGGTATTAGGGATTCAAACATAAACCTTCCCGTTTCATCTAGATCTACACTTCGTTTCGCGAAGAGATAGAAGGGAAAGTTGCTCACTACCACACTACGGTGCTAGGGGACCAACTTTGGAAGCGGCGTTGCGAGCGGAGATTTCACCGGATTTGCTCGCGGTACTGTAATTGCACGTTAAAGCTAACGTGAAGGTAAGGGCTCCTTCCAAACTTTTAGTTTGCATTTAGGGCCTTATCTGTGGTTGTGTGGAAAAGAATTTTGTTAGGGTTGGAGTATTGATTTGGGGAAAATGTATCTAAGGCTTTATGGGTTAAATCTTAGAGTTACGTTTTGGTTATCTTGATGAATGTATCGTGGAAAATGAATTTAAACTCATTTATGTATGATTTTGAGTAAATGAAACTTGTGTGTTTGAGTGGTGGATTGTGTTGATTTGTGTTCGTTGTTTTTGACATGTTCTTAATTGATACTGATGAAATTTGATATGCGTATGGTTGGATTTTGTGGAAAAATGAATTGATGTGTTTTGATGTGGATTGATGATATGTTTGGATTGTTTTGCGTGGAATTTGAAAACCATTAAGTTAAATGAAAATCGTTTAAGTTAACTGGGCGTTAAGAATGGGGAATCTCTTAATATTTTGGTTACTTAATGTTGTTTCGAAAACCGTTTAAGTTAAAAGAATATTAAGAATTGGGAATCTGTTAATATGTCTGTTTGCTTAATGTTTGGCGTGAAAATCATTTAAGTTAAATGAGTATTAAAAATGGGGAATCTTTTAATATCTGCGTTTACTTAACGATTGTTGTGGATGGAGTCAGTGTATGTTCATGCATTTCATCTGGTAAATTGTGATGACCCGTGATAGGTGGCACCTCGGTAAATAGTACGTCGGCCTGTGATAGGCGGTACATTTACGACTTACGCTCTTTCTTTTAGTAAATTGTGCTGACCCGTGATAGGTGGCACCTCGGTAAACAGTACTAACCCGTGATAGGTGGTACGTTTATGATTTACGCTTTTTAGTAAATCGTGCTGACCCGTGATAGGTGGCACCTCGGTAATTGGTACTTTGGCCTACGATAGGCGGTACACTTATGATTTACGGCCCTTCGAGGAGGGTTTTGGTTTGGAATTCCTAGTCCATGCATTTTGGCATATACGCATTGCATTAGGGTGCTTGACACACGAATCGTGTTTGTTTCAAGTGTATGATTGAGTGTTTGAACTTGAGATGACATTGTGATTGTGATGATTGTACCAAGTGTCTATGTTTTGGAACAAATTGTGTGTAAGTGAAATTGATTCTAAAACTATTTCGAAACTCATGATGTTGTAGTGATTGTGTTATAAATGCTAAGTGTTATGTCTTGGAATTATGTGATAACAGGTTTATTGCAATACTATTTCGAAACCCATGATGTTGTAGTAATTGTGTTATATGTGTTAAGTGTTATGTTTTGGAATTTGGTGATTGCATGTTTGATTGCGAAACTATTTCGAAGCCCAATTTGTCGTGGTGATCACGTTGGAATTGCTAAGTGTTAAGATTTGGGATTATGTATAAATGTGATTGAGTTAGTGTATGTATTTTTGGAAGATTTCGCAGGGAAATCGATTTCCCCAATCGATTGGAGTAGTTACAAGGACTTCTCTAAATTGATCAAATCGATTTGTCAAATCGATTTTGTAATTTGTCTTTCAAAACCCTTTAAGAAAATCGATTGAATGAATCGATTGATATGTCTCCTGTTGTCTTGAAATTTGAAAATGCATTGAAGAAATCGATTGACCAAATCGATTTGGCCTTCCAAGAACTCAGCCATTTTTCACGAAATCGATTTGCCCAATCGATTGGATTCATTACAAGGGCTCTGTCCTTCAGGAAATCGATTTGCCCAATCGATTGGATCCAATACAAGGGCTCTGACTTACACGAAATTGGTTTGCCCAATCGATTTGGCAATGCAGGGGTTCAGACCTTCATAAATCGATTTGCCCAATCGATTGAAGTGAGTTCAAAGTTCAGTTTCACTAAAATAAATCCAGGAAATCGATTTGGCAAATCGATTGGCTCAGTGTAAATCCTCATTTTGAGTTAGATAACCGATTGCTCAATTGATGTCTCAATGTTTTGGTCAGTTATGTATTACTTGATTGATTGAGGACTTTATTTTGATTTCATTTACTTTTGGCACGCATTATATGAACTTTTAGCATATGGAAAATCCATTCAAGGTGAATGCTTAGTGGAAAGGTTGTTTATGCATTTAAAATCTTAAATGTTATGTGTTAAATGTTAATTTCGGTTGGTGACCCTTTACAATTATTGTGGAAATTTGGGCTTTGCCCTCAGATGAGAGCCAGGACAATCCTACCGGTTCGTACCTTGTGGATAGGAATGCTTGACTGGAGCTATGTTAGGAGGATCCTACGGGGCGCGTGGAGATCACTCAGAGTGTTTAGTGTTTTATAAAATGATCAGACTAGGTTGACACAGAGGGAACGGATGTCTTTTTTTTGGGTTGCGTTTATTTTTAAATATGGAAGACTGTACCACTTTTGTTATGTAAATATTTTGAATTCATGGAGTGAGAACTTTTTCCGCTGCTTGTAAATTATTATGACTTAATTAATTATCCAAAGGTGTTACCTTATTTATTTATCTGGTTTATTTTAATTTGTTTTGGAAAAAAAAATACACACTCGCTTTGAAAAACGGGGTGTTACAAAAGGAGGAAAAACAAAATGGAAGGATGTAGAAAGAAGAAGAAGGGTTCGCGAGAATGGAAGAGGCAGCATTTTCGTTTTCTCTTTTTCCTTCCTCTGTTTGCCGTATTGTTTCTCTATTCCTTCCTTTTCTAACTGTTTCTAACATATATATATATATATGTTACTTTATATTATTAATAATATATATATATATATATATTATAATTAAAATCAAACCCACAAATATCTAACAACTCTTACACACATCACTTCACTCAAATCTCAAACTATTTTGATAAAAATATCTACTGTCGTCGCAACTCAATTGACATAAACTTTTAGCAACGAGTGATATTTTTAAGAAAACTGTCCGGTATTAAATTCTTCGCAACGTAAATTAATTATTTTTTGACAAATAGTTTTAACCGGATCATCAAAATGTTTCTGGCATTAAACTCACAAAATACCAAAAACTGGGCTAAAAGTCTAAGAAACTTAACACAAAATATGCTAAAATTGTATAATTTAGGATTTAAAATGAAGGGTTTTACACTTATGAACTTATTGAACGAACTAGTTTGCCTAAGAACCAAAATAGATTATAATAAACCTATAAAACACCAAAATGACCTAACACCTTAATCTATTGATACTTATGCACTTATTCAATGAACTAGATTGCCTAAGAACAAAAATCGATTAGAATAAACCTTTTGAAGAATAAAATAACCTTATATCTTAAACCATTATTAGAATAAACCTTAAAACAACTAAATGTATCTAAAATCCTACTTCGTTGAGAGTTATGCATTTATTGGACTAACTAGTTTGCCTATAAACCAAAATGAATTAGAAAAAACCTATAAAAGGCCAATCACATGTTATCTTAGTCCATTGAGACTGATGCTCTTAATGGATAAACTACATTGCCTCAGATAAAAATGCTTTAAAATAAACATATTAATGGCCAAACAATTTTAACTAAGAACCAAAAAAATCTAAAATATTAATCTATTGAGACTTACACACTTAATGGACAAATTAGTTTGCCTAAGATCCAAAATGAATTAGAAGAAATTTATTAAAGACAAAAATGACCTAAAACCTTTATCCTATGAGACTTATGCCCTTATTGGACGAACTACATTGCCTAAGAACCAAAATAGATTAGAAAAACCTATTGAAGAAAAAAATGACCTTAAATTTTAATCCATTCAAATTTATACACTTACTAAACGAACTACATTATCTAAGAACCAAAATGGATTAAAATAAACCTTTAAAACACCAAAATGGCCTTATATCTTAATCAATTCATACTTATGCTATTATTGGATGAACTACATTAGAAGGACTACAGTTCCTAAGAACCCAATAGTACTAGAATGAACAAATTAAAGACTAAAATGACCTTAAATCTTAATCCATTTAGACTTATACACTTATTGGACAAACTACATTTTGTGAGAAGCAAAGTTGATTAATATAAACCTATTAAAGACAAAAATTGCCTAAAATATTGATACATTGAAAATAATGAACTTTATAGATTAACTTCATTGCCTTAAAACAATAATCGATGAGAATAAACCTATTGAAAACCAAAATGGCCTAAAATCTTAATCTGTGGAAACAAATACACTTTTCAAACGAACTACATTGACTAAGAATCAAAACGGATAAGAATAAATCTATTAAAGACAAAAATGACCTAAAATCTTAATCCAATGAGACATATGCGCTTATTAGACGAACTACATTGCATAAGAACTAAAATGGATTAGAATAAATTTATTGAAGATTAAAATGACCTTAAATCTTAATCCATTAGGACTTATACACTTATTAGACGAACTACATTTCCTAAGAACCAAAACGGATTAGAAAAAACTTATATAAAACGAAAGTGATGTAAAATCTTTATCAATTCAAACGTATTCACTTATTGGACAAACTCCATTGCCTAAGAAATCAAATGAATTAGACTAAACTTATTAATGTCTAAAATGACCTTATATATTAATCCATTTTGACTTATGTACTTATTAGACGAACTATGTTGTCTAAGAAATGAAATGGATTACAATAAATCTATTAAAGACTAAAATGACATTATAGGTTAATACATTGAGACTTATGCACTTATTGGATAAACGATATTGCCAAAGAAACAAAATGGATTAGGGTAAACCTAATTAAGATCAAAATGACCAAAAATCTTAATCCAGTCAGACTTATGAACTTAATGATCTTTAATCTTAAACCGTTGAGACTTATGCACTTTTCTAAAGAACTACATTGACAAAAAGAAAACACTAGAATAAACCTATAAAAGACTTAAAAGAGCTAAAATCTTTATCCATTGAGACATATGCTCTTATTGGAGGAACTAGTTTGCTTATGAACCAAAATGGATTAGTATTAGCTTGTTGAAGACTAATATGACCTTAAATCTTAATCGATTGAAACTAGTGCACTTTTCAGACCAAATACATAGACTATGAACTAAAATGGACTATAATTAACCTACGAAAGATTAAAATTATCTAATAACTTAATCCATTCAAACATATACACTTATTCGACGAAGTAGTTTTCCTATGAACCAAAGTGGACTTAAATAAACCTAAAAAAGAGAAAAACGATCAAAAACCTTAATCCATTAGGATGTATGAAGTTATTAGACGAACTAGTTTCCCTAATAACCAAAATGCATTACAATAAACCTTCAAAAAGACCAAAATGACCTAATATCTTAATCCATTGATACTTATGCACTTATTGGATGAACTACAATGCCTAAGAAATAAAATGGATAAGAGTAAACTTATTAAGAGCAAAACGATCTTAAATCTTAATACATTCATACTTATGCATTTATTGGACAAAATAGGTTGCCTAAGAACCAAAATACATTACAATAAACCTATAAAATTCCAAAATGATCTAACATCTTAATCCATTAAGACTTAATTCATTTAAAGTTATGCAAGTATTAGACTAACTAATTTTCCTATTAACCAAAATGAATTACAAAAAACCTATAAAAGACCAAAATGACATGTTATCTTAATCCATTGATATGTATGTTCTTACTGGATAAACTATATTGCAAAATAAACAAAATGGATTAGAAGAAACCTATTAAAGACAAAAATGACCTTAAATCTTAATCCATTCCGACATATACACTTAATGGACAAACTACATTGCCTCACAACCAAAATGATTTAAAATAAATCTATTAAAGACCAAAATGACCTACAATCAAAACCCATTGAAACTAATGCACTTTTTAGACAAACAACATTAACTGAGAACAAAAAAATCTAAAATATTAATTTATTGAGGCTTATGCACTTAATGGAAAAACTAGTTTGCCTAAGCCATAATGGATTGGGATGAGTTTTAATTATCTAGAATCTTAATTCATTGCGACTAATGCACGTATTGGACGGAGTAGTTTTCCTAACAACATAAATGGATTAGAACACACCTATAAAAGACCAAAATGACCTTAAATTTTAATTCATTGATTCTTGTTCATTTATTGGATAAACTACTTTTCCAAATACCCAAAATAGATTAGAGTAAACCATTTAAACACTAAAATGACCTTAAATCTTAACCATTGAAATTTTTGCACTTATTGGATGAACTACATAGTGTAACACCCCGATTTTCAAAGTGAGGGTGTATTTTATTTTATTTTAAAAAGAAATTAAAATGAAACAAAGAATAATTAAGTAAAATACATTTGGATAATTATTTAAGCCATTATAATTTGTACGCAGCGGAATAGTTTTTTTTAAATCTGAATCCAAAGCATTTACACAATAACAAGTGATGCATGGAACTCGTCAAAATAAGATGTCATACTGACAATATTAGTAAAGATACAATCTTTCAATTTAAAATAAAACGCAATTCAAAATAAAGACATATGTTCCCTCTATGTCAACCTAATCTGATCATTCTACCAAAAAGCTATACACCCTGAGTAATCACCACGCGCCCCGTAGGATCCTCCTAACATAGCTCCAGTCAAGCATTCCCATCCACAGGGTACGAACCGGTAGGATTGTCCTGGCTCTCATCTGAGGGCAAAGCCCAGATTTCCACAATAGTTGTAAAGGGTCACCAACCGAAATTAACAGTTAACACATAACATTTAAGTTCTTAAATGCACAAATAACCTTTTCAACTTAGCATGCATCTTAAAAGGATTTTCTATATGCTAAAAGTTCATATAATGCTTGCCAAATGTAAGTGAAATCAAAATAAAGTTCTCAACCCATCAAGTAGTACATAACTGACCAAAACATTGATACATCAATTGAGCAATCGATTATCTAACTCAAAATAAGAATTTACACTTAGATAATCGATTGGCAAATCGATTTCCTAAAGGTTTTTGGTGAAAACTAAACTCTGGGCTTAAATCAATCGATTGGGAAATCGATTGAATAAAGAACTAAGCCCCTGTGTTAAAGCCAATCGATTTCCAAATCGATTTCTTAAATGGTTTTGAAAAACAGATTTCAAAATCGATTAGCAAATCGATTTTGTCAAATTAGCGAAGTCCCTGTAATTCATCAAATCGATTGGGAAATCGATTTCCCTGCCTATTCTTCCAAAAATTCATAAACTAACTCAATCACATTCATATACAACTCCAAATCTTAACACTTAGCAATTCCCACACAACACCACGACAAATTGGGTTTCGAAATAGTTTTACAATCCATCACACTTACACACGATAATCAATACATAGCACTTAGCAATTTAAACACAGTTACCATGACAACTTGAGTTTCAAACACTCAATCATACACTTGAATCAAAACACGACTCATGTGCCAAGCACCCTAATGCAATGCGTATATGCCAAAATGCATGGACTCGGAATTCCAAACCAAAACCCTCCTCGAAGGGCCGTAAATCATAATTGTACCGCCTATCGCAGGCCAAAGTACCAATTACCGAGGTGCCACCCAGCACGATCTACTAAAAAATGTAAATCGTAAACGTACCACCTATCACGGGTCAATACTGTTTACCGAGGTGCCACCTATCACGGGTCAGCACAATTTACCAAAATGAAATGCATGAGCATACACTGACTCGATCCACAACAATCGTTAAATAAATGCAGATATTAAAATATTCCCCATTTTTAATACTCATTTAACTTAACCGATTTTCACACCAAACATTAAGCAAACAGACATATTAAGAGATTCCCCATTCTTAATATTCTGTTAACTTAAATGATTTCCAAAACAACATTAAGTAACCAAGACATTAAGAGATTCCCCATTCTTAATATCCAGTTAACTTAAACGATTTCCAAAAACAACATTAAGTAACCAAGACATTAAGAGATTCCTCATTCTTAATATCTAGTTAACTTAAACGATTTTCACAAACACACATTAAGTAAACAAGACATTAAGAGATTCCCCATTCTTAATACGCGTTTAACTTAATGGTTTTCAAATTCCACACAAAATAGCTCAAACATATTAACAAATTCAATCCACGATTCACACCAAAACATAACCATTCATTTCTCCACAAAATCGTTTTCACGACAACATTTAGTAAACGCAGACATTAAGAGATTCCTCATTCTTAATACTCGTTTAACTCTAATGGTTTTCCAATTCCACGTAGAACAACTCAAACATTTTATCAACTCCAATCATAAACATATCAAATTTCATCAGTATTAATTAAGAACCGTCAAATACGACGAATACAGATCAACACAACATACCACTCAAACACATCAAAATTTCATTTACTCAAAACATACACAAATGAGTTAAATTCATTTTCCCCAAATCAATACTTTAACCCTAACAATATTCTTTTCCACACAACCACACATAAGTCCCTAAATGCAAACTAAAAGTTTGGAAGGAGCCCTTACCTTCACGTTAGCTTTAACGTGCGATTACGGTACCGCGAATAAAGCCAGTAAAATCTTCGCTCGCAATATCGCTTCCAAAGTTGGTCCCCTAGCACCGTAGCGTGGTAGTGAGCAACTTTCCCTTCTATCTCTTCATGAAACAAAGCTTAGATCTAGATGAAACATTGAGGTTTGTGTTTGACGGTTTTGAAATCCCTAATACCGTTTTTCTTCGTTTTCGAAACAACGAGGAAGTATGAAGCTGAGAAAACTTTGCTCTCTTACCCAGTAATCCTTGGGTTTCTATTCTTGAAGCCAAAGAACGAAAAAGGAAGCAAAAACAATGAAGAAGAAAAAGGGGGATGGAGGGGTTCGCGCGGGCAGAGGAAGAAGAAGGAAAATGTTTTGTTTCTTTCTCCCCTTTCTCTTTTCTTCCTTTTTCCTTCCTTTATATTTCTTTTCTTTCTATTTCCTTCCTTTCCTTTTTGTTTACTTATATACATATATATTACTAATAATAATAATATATAATATATATATATATAATAATTAAACCTAAATAAATAAATATCTAACAACTCTCACATCCCTCACTTCACTCACATCACAAACTATTTTGATAAAAATATCTGCTCTCGTCGCAACTCAATTGTCGAATGCAATTTTCAGCAACCTGAGATATTTTGAACAAAACTGCCCAGAATTAAATTCTTCGTAATCTAACTAAATTATTCTTCGACAAATAATTTTAATCCAATTTCCAAAAATATATTTTCGGCCTTTAACTCACTAAATACCGAAAACTGGGTTAAAAGCCTAAGCAACTTAACACAAAATACCCTAAAATTGTATAACTTAGGATTTAAAATTACGGGTCTTACATATAGCCTAATACTCGAAATGGATTAAATATACCTAATGACTTGAAATACCAAATCCTAAGAAACAAAATGGATTATAATAAACAAATTAAAGAGAAAAATGACCTTAAATCATAATCTATTCTGACTTATACAATTATTGGACAAACTACATTGCCTAAGAACCAAAGTTGGTTAGAAGAAAACTATTAAAGACCAAAATGACTTCAAATTTTAATCCATTGAACCTAATGCACTTTCAAGACGAACTACATTTACTACGAACCAAAATAGACTAGAATAAACCTACAAAAGACTAAAAAATCTTATTGGACAATCCATTGACACTTATGCACTTAATGGAAGAACTACATTTTTTAGGAACCAAAATGGATTAGAATAAACCTATTAAACCTATAAATGACCTAAAATCTTAATCCATTGTGACTTATGCACTTAAAGCACTTAATGCACAAAAATTAAATAGAATAAACCAAGTAAAAATAAAAATGAACTAAAATCTTAATCCATTGAAACTAATTCACTTTTAAGATAAACTACATTGACTAAGAACCATAAATGGTAAAACTGCATTTCCTAAGAACCAAGGAATTGTGATGCTGCTCCAGAATCTTATCTACGAATCTGCACTGTCTCAGAAGACTGCCCACTATGACCACCCCTTTGAGACATGAGTCTTTGTTGCCCCTGATAACCAAACATAGATCCACCACCGCGTTTTGAGTAGTTACTGTAAGATCCTTCAATCCTTTGCTTCTTATGTGAATCTTGTCTATTGCCTCCCTTTTCCTTCTGTCGTTGCTCAATCAAAAGGGCCAAACTCAAAACCTCAGCAAAAGTAGAACAATTAGATCCAACTACCGATCTAAATAAGTAATCCTTCAATCCTCTGACGAATCTCTTAACACACATCTCCTCAGTGATAGGATAAGGAGCATGTCTAGAGAGCTGTGTAAAATGAGCACTATACTCTGAAACTGTCATAGCCTCCGTTTGCTCCAAACGCTCGAACTCATGAGCTAATCCATCTCTAACACTCTCTAGAAGGAAACGAGCCATAAACAACTGAGAGAACTCTCTCCATGCTAACTGAGGTGACCCCACTTGTCTACTACGTGACACTATATCAAGCCAATCAAGTGCCACACCTATTAGCTGAAATGATGTCAATTCTACTGCTCTTACCTCAGAACAACCCAATGCTCTCCAATGCCGCTCTAGACTGTCAATGAATTGTTGTGGATCCTCATTTGCACTAGACCTAGAAAAAGTAGGGGGTTTAAGCTTCATGAAGTTTGCTAAAGTGACCTCAATACCCCTCATTGCAGCAGTCGTTTGATGCTTGGTTTATCTAACCTCTTGTTGACCATTGACATTTTCATGTCTTTGATCACCCTCATGTTGTTGTCCGACGACAACCCCAACACGTTGTTGCACAACCTGTTGTAATCCCTACAAACCAGCAACAAACTCTTCCATGGCTGGATTTTTGTGCCTCCTCCTAGGTACCTCAACATCAGCATTCAAACCATGTCTGCCAACATTAGCTCTACGCCTGTTTCGAGCATAAACTGAAACACGACCTCGTTGACGAGCGCCTTGAGCTTGGGAAATTGACTCATAAAAAATTTCCCTTATAGTAAGATTCCTAGTCTTTGGTGGCATTCTCACCTATTTAAAGAACATTGATCAAAGATTGAATAAGACGACAAGAAATTGTGGAGAGATAGTGATGATCAATTTAAACACAGATTTAGACAACAAACGAGACTCTCATAGAGTGCTAATAGCCCGTATAAGTAAGTTGTGCCCGGGTTCACAATTTACTAACAAGAATCCATTATCACCCTATGTTTGCAGCTATTAGGACCTACAACCGAGCTCTGATATTAACTTTGTCACGACCCAAAAATTTGATTTCGTGACCGGCGCACAGGCTATACTCCTAGCCTGGCAAGCCTATCAATTAACTTACAATTTAAACAACTAAATCGCTTTTTAAACATTTAAATATATATATATATATGCTTTTTACTTGAAATTTCGACAGAGTATCCTCTGTAAATTCAACATTTCCAAAATTTGAAATCCCTGTCAAATTCTCAATCCAGTCACAATTCAAATAATATAATCAAGTTTCTTAATACACTTCCCCACAAACTAAATAGACTTTCTAAACTCCAAAATAGCTGCAATTACATAGACTCAATAACTGTTACAAAAAATGGTCCTCGATCAAAGAGGCCTACCAAAAAGAAGTATGTTGAGACTTGAATCAAATAACAGATTCCTACTCACTAAGAAACATATAGGGTTAGAATAAACCTAGTAAAGATCAAAATGACCTAAAATCCAAATCCTTTGAAACGAATGGACATTTCAGATGAACTACATTTACTTTTAATCAAAAAGAATGAGAACAAACATACAAAAGACTAAAATCCTCCAAAATCTTAAGCCGTAGAGACCTATGCACTTTTTCGATGAAGTACTTTTCCTAGATCCAAAATACTTATTAAAGATGAAATGGACAAACTACATTTCCTAGGAACCAAAATGGATTAGAATAAACCTTTTAAAGATGAAAACAACCTAAATTCTTAATCTATTGTGACTTATGCACTTAATGCACAAAAATTATTTAGAATAAATAAAGCAAATATCAAAATAACTTAAAATATTAATCCATTGAAACTAATGCACTTTTCATACGAACTGCATTTACTAAGAATTAGGATGAGCTAGAATAAACCTACAAAAGATTAAAATGATCTAAAATCCTAATCCATTGAAAGTTGTACATTTATTGGATGAACTACTTTGTCTAAGTAGAAAATTATATTACAACAAAGCTATTAAACACCAAAATGACCTTAATTCTTAATCTATTTAGACTTAAGTCTTTAATGGACGAAATAAATTCCTAAGAACAAATATGGATTGTAATAAAACAATATTTTGCCTAAAACCCAACATGGAGTACAATAAACCTGTTAAACACCTAAATGACCTAAACTCTTAATTTATTGAGACATATACACTAAATAGTAGAACTACATTTCCTAAGAACAAAGATGAATTAGAATAAACCTATTAGAGACGAAAATGACATAAAATCTTAATCCATTGGAACGAGTGCACTTATTAGACGAAAAACATTGACTAAGAAACATAATGGATTAGAATAAACATAGTAAAGATGATAATGACCTACATATTGGAAAATGTGCCAAGAAATTTGTTGGAGCTGCACATAGATATGTAACTTATGACAATTAAAGATTCAAGAAAGGAATTATCTCAACTATAATTCAGACATTATTATTATAAAGGTATGCCAACGATATAAAGGCATTACTTGAGTGCATGTCATGGGAGTTGTTATTGTGTTCATCAATCAAAGGAGTTAAATGTTTGTTTGATATGAAACAATTGAACATGAAATGGAAAATTTTGGTGGAAATTAGTAAGCCTTGATTTATTGGAATCACTATAATGAAGATGCATCAAGGTTCGAGGTAGAAATTTAAGGTTTGTATAAATGGAAAAGTGATGGAGTGAATACAATGCGTTTGACCTGTCATAATAAAAGGGTAATCATCAAGTTGCAAATGAAGGACACATTGAAATTGAGAAGTATCAGAATGAATGTTGGCAGTAGATGTAGGAGAATTATTTTCGAGTTTGCGCATATTTGCGAAGTATGTAAGAAATTTTCTAGTGAAGAGTGAATTTGAGGATATAGGCATGAGACAAATATAGACCTTGATATGTGAATTAAATTCAAGTTGGATTTTGTTGGAAATGTGACTCTTGAAATGAGGTGCTAAACTGAAAAAGGGTTGTGTGTCCTAAGCAGTATAGTCTTGGGCACGATTTCTAAAATTGTTGAGGAAGCTTGGATCACCAAAAAGATGTGGGGATAGAATTATTAAAGTTATAATTGGAATAACATACTGATAAGAACACTACGGTTGACATAGTTGTAAGACCAAAGAAAAATCGAGGATTTGTGGACAATGGAGAAATCTAGGAATCCTCGATTGTAGTGATTGTTTTGTGCTCAATGTCCTGGTGTCATACTTAGTGTTTCAGTTTATTACCAAATGGATGTTTTGTAACAAGTGGATGCAATGAGGCTATGTGACATAGCTATGGGAAATTGTACTTCGTCGACATGATCAAAATTATAGGAAAATAAGGGAAACTCAGTGGACTTTGAGAAGATTATTGACTGCTTGTACATTAGGATAACCTCAGTGGTAAGTTGCAAGGAGCGCTATTACAGTTCGGTTAAGATAGTCTAAGCCACTATCATGGTTATTGGTTATTTATAGACAAATTAAGGGACTGATCATCCTTAATCTCTTGATGGTAGTAGACAAAATCATGTTGAATGGAACGGACGAGCCTTACCGACTATGGATGGGTGTAGAGTTATTAAGCACCCTATGAAAAGGGGTAGGCAACACTTTCTTCAAGTAGGCCGGGTGAAACAAGTTGTGACTTGTATGTTGAATTGGAGTACAAACCTAGTGTGGATTGTTACTCGTACTGTAAGTTTCGAGGACGAAACTTCTTTTTGGAGGGTAGTAATGTAAGACCCTTAATTTTAAATACTAAATTATACAATTTTAGGGTATTTTGTGTAGAATTTCTTAGGCTTTTAGCCCCATTTTTGGTATTTAGTGAGTTAAATGCCAAAAATATATTTTTAGAAATTGGATTAAAATTATTTGTCGGAAAATAATTTATTTACGTTACGAAGAATTTAATACCGGACAGTTTAGTTAAAAATATCACTCGTTGCTGAAAATTTATCTTTTAATTAAGTTGCGACGAGAGTAGATATTTTTATCAAAATGATTTGAGAAGTGAGTGAAGTGATGTGTGTTAGAATTGTAAGATATTTGTTGAATTTATTTTAATTATATATATATATATATTATTAATATAAAATAACATATGTATATATATATGTTAGAATGGAGTACAAGAAAGGAAAAAAAACGTAAATAGATGAAGAAAGAAACGTTCCTTCCAATCTCGCGCCCTTCTTTTTCTTCCTTCTTTGGCTTCAAGAAAACCAAGTGTGAGTGAAAGGCAAACATTCCCCTACTACTCGACTTCATCTCTCTGTCCTCTTTCTTCTTCTCGGATTCGAAAACAGTGTTAGGGATTTCAAAACCGTCATACACAAACCGCCACATTTCGTCTATATCTAAGCTTCGTTTTGAGAAGAGATAAAAGGGAAAGTTGCTCACCATCACGCTACGTTGCTAGTGAACTAACTTTAAAAGCGACGTCGCGAATGGAAATTTTATCGGAATTACTCGCAGTACGGTAATCGCTCGTTAAAGCTATCGTTAAGGTAAGGGATCCTTCCAAACTTTTAGTTGGCATTTAGGGACTTATATGTGGTTGAGTGGAAACGAAAGTTGTTAGGGTTGAAGTGTTGATTTGGGGAAAATGAATTTAATGCTTTTATGGGTGAAATTTTAGAGTTGGTTTTTGGTGATATTGATGAGTGTTTCGTGGAAAATGAATTTAACTCATTTATGTGTGGTTTTGAGGAAATGAAATTTGATATGTTTGAGTGGTGGATTGTGATGATTTGTGGTTGTCGTGTTTGACGTGTTCATAATTAATACTTATAAATTTTGAGATGTGTTTGTGTGGATTTTGTGGAATAATGATTTGATGTGATTTGGTATGAATTGTGGATTGAATTTGAGAATATGTTTGAGTATGTTCTGGGTGGAATTTGAAAATCATTAGAGTTAAACGAGTATTAAAAATGGGGAATCTTTTAATATCTCTGTTTACTTAATGTTTGTAGTGAAAATCGTTAGAGTTAAATGAGTATTAAGAATGGGAAATCTCTTAATATCTACGTTTACTTAATGATTGTCGTGAAAATTGTTAGAGTTAAATGAGTATTAAAAATGGGGAATCTTTTAATATCTGCATTTACTTAACGATTCTCGAGGATAGAGTTAGAGTATGCTCATGCATTTCATTTTTAGTGCTGACCCGTGATAGGTGGCACCTCGGTAAATAGTACTTTGGCCTATGATAAGCGGTACATTTACGATTTACGTTTTTGGTAAATCGTGCTGACCCGTGATAAGTGGCACCTCGGTAAATAGTACTTTGGAGTGTGATAGGCGGTACTTTTACGATTTACGTTTTTTCTTTTAGTAAATTGTGCTGACCCGTGACAGGTGGCACCTCGGTAAACAGTACTGGTCTGTGATAGGCGGTACGTTTACGATTTACGCTTTTTAGTAAATCGAGCTGACCCGTGATAGGTGACACCTCGGTAATTTAGTACTTTGGCCTGTGATAGGCGGTACGATTATGATTTACGGCCCTTCGAGGAGGGTTTTGGTTTGGAATTCCGTGTCTATGCATTTTGGCATATACCCATTGCATTAGGGTGCTTGGCACACGAGTCGTGTTTGATTCAAGATTATGATTGAGTGTTTGAACTCAAGTTGTCGTGGTGATTGTTCTATAATTACTAAGTGTTATGTTTTGGAATTGTGTGTGAGTGTGATTGATTGCAAAACCATTTCAAAACTTAAGTTGTAGTGGTGATTGTGTCATAATTTCCAGGTGTGGATGTTTTGGAATTGTGTGATAGTGGGTTTGATTGCAAAACCATTTCGAAACTTAAAGTTGTCGTGGTAATTGTGTTATAATTGTTAAGTGTGGATGTTTTGGAATTGTGTGTAAGTGTGATTGATTGCAAAACTATTTCGAAACTCAAGATGTTGTGGTGATTGCGCTATAATTGCTAAGTGTGGTTGTTTGGATTTGTGTGTAAGTGTTGATTGATTTCGAACCCTTTAAAAAGTTGAAAAATGCTGAACTTTGTTGTTTTTCTGCTGCTGTCTTATGTGTATTCGAATACAGCAAGTTGTATTCGAATACAGACATGTTGTTTTGCCACTGACTTACTGTGTAGTCGAATACAGACTGTTGTAGTCGAATACAGACATGCTGTTTTTGGTGTTGAACGCTAAAACAACCTTGTATTCGAATACAGAGATGCTGTATTCAAATACAACAGTGTTGTTTTGTTAAAAACTTCAATTTTCAACTTTGTTTATGCATGTTTAGCATATGGAAACCCTTTTAAGGTGCATGCTAAGTTGAAAGGTTATTTTGTGCATTTAAAAACTTAAATGTTATGTGTTAATTGTTAATTTCGGTTGGTGACCCTTTACACTATTGTGGAAATCTGGGCTTTGCCCTCATCTGAGAACCAGGACCATCCTACCGGTTCGTACCCTGTGGATGGGAATGTAGTTGGAAACACCTGACTAGAGCTATATTAAGAGGATCTTGCGGGGCGCGTGAAGATCACTCAGGTTGTATAGTTTTTCTTGTAGAATGATTAGATTAGGTTGACGTATAGGGACTAGAGGTCTTTCTTTTGGATTGTGTTTATTTTAAATTGCAAGACTGTACCTATACCAATATTTGTCAGCATGACATTTTTATTTTCGATGGGTCCCATGTACCACTTTTTGATGTGTAAATACTTTGGATTCGTATTTCAAAAACTATTCCGCTGCTTGTTAATTATGTCGACTTAATTGTTGTTGGGTTATGACTTCAATATTTATCCAAAGGTATTTCCTTATTTATTCCTTTGTTTTTTTTTTAAAAAAAAAATACACTCTCGCTTATTAAAATCGGGGTGTTACATTGTGGTATCAGGCTTTGGTTGTGATTTCTTTTGGGCTGTGGAGTTTTTTGTTATAGATTGTAGGTCAACCTATAGCTTTGGAGTCGTTATCTGATCATGCGTAAGGGTAATTGGTATGAGTTTTTAGATCAGGTTGAGTTATTATGTGTTGATATAGTCGAAAGTTAGTTTTGAAATTATTCAAAGTAGCGTTAACACTCTTCATGATGTTGGTTTTGGGGAAACACTACCTCCAAGAAGGAACAACGTTGCAAGAATGAACGTCAGTGGGGATGATCAAATGGTTGAAACTACAAATAATATGGATGTTTCTGTTGTTGCACAGACAATTGCAAAGACTTTGCGGGATCTAGAGGAGAGGGAAAGAGAGATATGTGCTATTGAGTCAAGAGGATTGAAAGATTTTTGTCGTTACCATCCTCCAAAGTTCAAGCGTGATGAGAACTCAGGAAAAAAGCTGATTAGTGGATTCAAGAAATGGAAAAGATCTTCGAGATGACGAATTTTCAGGCAGAGTTGAAGCAAATCATGACGACATGGAATTTATGAAATGGTTCCAAGGACACAGAAGCTATGTGTTGGTGTTAACTCGAAGATGATGAGTATGGATGAATTAACATTAGACTAATACGAGATTTCAAGTAAAGATCTAAGTGGAGGACTTTTGTTAAGAAAAGTATTAGATGTTTTCCTTGTAGATTTCAGGATGAAACTGGATGAAGTTTGACAACTGTCAAAGAGATGAGAACATCATGGAATTGTTGAGAAGATGAGGCTTCCATTTGGAATAGCATTTGGTGCTTAGGTGTTAATGAAAGAGACTGGTATTGAAGTTAAGGGAGCGCTGCACATTAGGAGTAAATACTCCTTTGGTTAGATAAAATACGCTTTGAGGAATAGTCGATACCTTGAGGGATAACGTCGAGCATTCGAGTTAGACTAGATTCGCAACTTGGATTATTAAGTATGAACCTCATGACGAGTATAGGAGTGAGACTATATATTTTGTTGATAAGTTACAAATCTCTTTGTGGTTTAGGAGATAGTAAGTATGGATAGTGATATTGGATGAATCTATAGACACATAAGTGTGAATTTTGAGCGATGTTCGAAAAAACATAATGAGTTAAGCCTTGATGTATTTAACTCTATGTTACGATTAAGTGGAATTTGAAGTATCGAGTACGAGAATACTTCAAGATTGCGGTAATATATGTTTTGACAGTCTATTAAAGGATGGAAATTACTAAGAGGATGTTAATATTTTGATAGGTCGGAAGGATTATTCGAGATTTGATTTGGGACCCTAAGATGGTTGATTTTTTTTAGTTGATGATTTAAAATCTGCAAGGTTGGCTGGAGGACCAAGTAATGCTTAAAACTTTCATAATCGAAGGAGTTGAGGCAGGCAAGTGATAAATAATTCATGTTAAGGATGGAAGTGTTTGGAGATTTTGAGGATCAAATTTTAGAATCCTATTAAATGATAGAAGGTGAAAAAGAAGAGATGTAACGAAGGATTTATGATTTAGTTGTTGGTCTTGGGAAATCAAGCGTTGAATTTTAAAATAAGTGTTTTAGTGACTAGATGAACAATGAAAGGTATGTGGGTCTTTGAGATATTTTACTGCAAAATTTATGAAGATGAAGTTATAGATAATTATTTCTTAGGAAATGCTTATGAGGAACGTTTGAGAAATAATTCTTTAGGACGTTTGATTATTAGGATTCTTTCAGTTTGTATCTCGGTGAAGGTTGAGAAGGAATAAGAATCCAGCGAGTGAACCAAATATTGGAAAATGTGCCAAGAAATTTGTTGGAGCAACATATAGAGATGTAGCTTATGACAATTAAAGATTCAAGAAAGGAATTATCTCAACTATAATTCAGACATTATTATTATAAAGGTATGCCAATGATATAAAGGAATTACTTGAGTGCATGTCATGGGAGTTGTTATTGTGTTCGTCAATCAGAGGAGTTAAATGTTTGTTTGATAGGAAACAATTGAACATGAAATGGAAAAGTTTGGTGGAAATTAGTGAGCCTTGATTTATTGGAACCACTATAATGAAGATGCATCAAGGTTCGAGGTAGAAATTTAAGGTTTGTATAAATGGAAAAGTGATGGAGTGAATACAATGTGTTTGATCTGTCATAATGAAAGGATAATCATCAAGATGCAAATGAAGGACACATTGAAATTGAGAAGTATCAGAATGAATGTTGCCAGTAGATATAGGAGAATTATTTTTGAGTTTGCGCATATTTGCGAAGTATGTAAGAAATTTTCTAGTGAAGAGTGAATTTGAGGATTTAGGCATGAGACAAATGTAGACCTTGATATGTGAATTAAATTCAAGTTGGATTTTGTTGGAAATGTGACTCTTGAAATGAAGTGCTAAACTGAAAAAGGGTTGTGTGTCCTAAGTAGTATAGTCTTGGGATTGATTTAGAAAATATTTGAGGAAGCTTGGATGACCAAACATATGTGGGGATAGAATTATTAAAGTTATAATTGGAATAACATACTGATAAGAACACTACGGTTGACATAGTTGTAAGACCAAAGAAAAATCGAGGATTTGTGGACAATGGAGAAATCTAGTAATCCTCGACTATAGTGATTGTTTTGTGCTCAGTGTCTTGGTGTCATACTTAGTGTTTCAGTTTGTTACCAAATGGATGTTTTGTACCAAGTGGATGAAAATGATGCTGTCACATAGCTATGGGAAATTGTACTTCGTCGACATGATCAAAATTATAGGAAAATAAGGGAAACTCAGTGGACTTTGAGAAGATTATTGACTGCTTGTACATTAGGATAACCTCAGTGGTAAGTTGCAAGGAGCGCTATTACAGTTCGGTTAAGATAGTCTAAGCCACTATCATGGTTATTGGTTATTTATAGACAAATTAAGGGACTGATCATCCTTAATCTCTTGATGGTAGTAGACAAAATCATGTTGAATGGAACGGACGAGCCTTACCGACTATGGATGGGTGTAGAGTTATTAAGCACCCTATGAAAAGGGGTAGGCAACACTTTCTTCAAGTAGGCCGGGTGAAACAAGTTGTGACTTGTATGTTGAATTGGAGTACAAACCTAGTGTGGATTGTTACTCGTACTGTAAGTTTCGAGGACGAAACATCTTTTTGGAGGGTAGTAATGTAAGACCCTTAATTTTAAATCCTAAATTATACAATTTTAGGGTATTTTGTGTAGAATTTCTTAGGCTTTTAGCCCCGTTTTTGGTATTTAGTGAGTTAAATGCCAAAAATATATTTTTGGAAATTGGATTAAAATTATTTGTCGGAAAATAATTTATTTACGTTACGAAGAATTTAATACCGGACAGTTTAGTTAAAAATATCACTCGTTGCTGAAAATTTATCTTTCAATTAAGTTGTGACGAGAGTAGATATTTTTATCAAAATGATTTGAGAAGTGAGTGAAGTGATGTGTTTAAGAATTGTAAGATATTTGTTGAATTGATTTTAATTATTTATATATATATATATTGATATGTTTAAGTGGTGGATTGTGATGATTTGTGGTTGTCGTGTTTGACGTGTTCATAATTAATACTTATAAATTTTGAGATGTGTTTGTGTGGATTTTGTGGAATAATGAATTGATGTGATTTGGTGTGAATTGTGGATTGAATTTGAGAATATGTTTGAGTATGTTCTGGGTGGAATTTGAAAATCATTAGAGTTAAACGAGTATTAAAAATGGGGAATCTTTTAATATCTCTATTTACTTAATGTTTGCAGTGAAAATCGTTAGAGTTAAATGAGTATTAAGAATGGGGAATCTCTTAATATTTACGTTTACTTAGTGATTGTCGTGAAAATTGTTAGAGTTAAATGAGTATTAAAAATGGGAAATCTTTTAATGTCTGCATTTACTTAACGATTGTCGTGGATAGAGTTAGAGTATGCTCATGCATTTCATTTTTGGTAAATCATGCTGACCCGTGATAAGTGGCACCTCGGTAAATAGAACTCTGCCCTGTGATAGGCGGTACATTTACGATTTACGTTTTCGGTAAATCGTTTTGACTCGTGATAGGTGGCACCTCGGTAAATAGTATTTTGGCCTATGATAGGCGGTACTTTTACGATTTACGTTTTTTATTTTAGTAAATCGTGCTGACCCGTGATAGGTGGCACCTCGGTAAACAGTACTGGTCTGTGATAGGCGATACGTTTACGATTTACGCTTTTTAGTAAATCGTGCTGACCCGTGATAAATGTCACCTCGGTAATTTAGTAATTTGGCCTGTGATAGGCGGTACGATTATGATTTACGGCCCTTCGAGGAAGGTTTTGGTTTGGAATTCCGAGTCCATGCATTTTGGCATATACGCATTGCATTAGGGTGCCTGGCACACGACTCGTGTTTGATTCAATATTATGATTCAGTGTTTGAACTCAAGTTGTCGTGGTGATTGTGCTAGAATTACTAAGTGTTATGTTTTGGAATTGTGTGTGAGTGTGATTGATTGCAAAACCATTTCAAAACTTAAATTTTCGTAGTGATTGTGTTATATTTGCCAGGTGTGGATGTTTTGGAAATGTGTGATAGTGTGTTTGATTGCAAAACCATTTTGAAACTCAAGATGTCGTGGTGATTACGCTATGATTGCTAAGTTTGGTTGTTTGGATTTGTGTGTAAGTGTTGGATGATTTCAAACCCTTTAAAAAGCTGAAAAATGCTGAATTTTGCTGTTTTTTTGCGGTTGTCTGATGTGTATTCGAATACAGCAACTTGTATTCGAATACAGACATGTTGTTTTGCGACTGACTTACTAAGTGTTGTTTTGTTAAAAACTTCAATTTTCAACTTTGTTTATGCATCTTTAGCATATGGAAACCCTTTTAAGGTGCATGCTAAGTTGAAAGGTTATTTTGTGCATTTAAAAACTTAAATGTTATGTGTTAATTGTTAATTTCGGTTGGTGACCCTTTACACTATTGTGGAAATCTGGACTTTGCCCTCATCTGAGAACCAGGACCATTTTACCGGTTTGTACCCTATGGATGGGAATGTAGTTGGAAACACTTGACTGGAGCTATATTAAGAGGATCTTGCGGGGCGGGTGAAGATCACTCAAGATGTATAGTTTTTCTTGTAGAATGATCAGATTAGGTTGACGTATAGGGACTAGAGGTCTTTCTTTTAGATTGTGTTTATTTTAAATTGGAAAACTATACCTATACCAATATTTTTCAGCATGATATTTTATTTTCGATGGGTCCCATGTACCACTTTTTGATGTGTAAATACTTTGGATTCGTATTTCAAAAACTATTATGCTGCTTGTAAATTATGTCGACTTAATTGTTGTTGGGTTATGACTTAAATATTTATCCAAAGGTATATCCTTATTTATTCCTTTGTTTTTTTTATAAAAAAAAAAAATACACTCTCGCTTATAAAAATCGGGGTGTTACAAAATGCATTGAAATTTATACACTTATTTGACGGACTACTTTGCCTAAAACCCAATTTGTATTACATTAAACCTATTAAACACCAAAATGATCTAAAATCTTAGTCTATTGAGACATATGCACTAA
Organism: Cicer judaicum; assembly: GCA_037974835.1. Lineage (NCBI taxonomy): Eukaryota > Viridiplantae > Streptophyta > Magnoliopsida > Fabales > Fabaceae > Cicer > Cicer judaicum. The sequence goes on from JBBPBS010000206.1 coordinate 1,647,356, forward strand.
ATGGTAGAACTACATTTCCTAAGAACCAAGATGAATTAGAATAATCCTATTAAAGACCAAAATGACTTAAATTCTAATCCTTTGAAACGAATGCACTTTTTGTAAAATAATTATGTTTTTGATGAAAACAAAGACCAAGAAAAGTGATCAAGTTGTAAGCACAAAAAGAAGTTAACAATCAAGTAAACTATTGTCAATATGCTAGAAGACTTATAATTTAAGCTACATGATGCAATCTAAGATTTTTATATTTCAAATGCAGACGAGAACATTCTATTTTAGCATATGCATCAAACGAATTTTCAAAGTGTCAAAATGTATGAATGATGTTTCAAAATCAAGTTTTTGACAAATGTTAAGGTTGTATTCGACTACAACAAGTTGTAGTCGAATACAAACCCACATTAGTATCAAAAACTACATATTTGTATTCGACTACATGATGTTGTAGCCGAATACAAATACTAAGTTAGTAGCTAAAACTGCACTTTTGTATTCGACTATAATAGGTTGTAGTTGAATACAAAATCAAGTCAATAGAAAAATTAAGTTATTTGTATTAGACTATAAGGATTTGTATTCGAATACAAGGTTAAAATTTTGAAATAAAACAAAACGTTATAGAGGTGTATTGGTGTAAACTTAGGATGTAGCCGAGTAGAACAGCGAAGCAATGCAATTTTTCAGTTCAATTTCAAACTAGATTATTGCATATGTTCATCAAACCTCTAGGAACAATTGCGACTGATATGAAGTGATGTCTAAGGAGTATAAATACTTCTTAGTTTCATATTTAACTTAACAATCTTAACAAGAATCTTAGAACAACTTTGAACAAACTGTCTAAAATATTTTGAATTATTCAAAGTCATGCTTTCAAATTTCAAGTACATGTTTTACGTTGTCATATCATTGAGAAACGTTCTCTGTTGTACTTTGTAAGACCCTTAGATTTTAAATTCTAAATTATGCAAATTTTAGTGTGTTTTGTGTTGAATTATTGAGGCATTTAGCCAATTTTATTTCATTTTGTGAATTAAATATCAAAAATATATTCTATTAGAATTAATAATATGTTTAATATTTATATATATTTTAATATATATTTTGAGACCTGATTAAAATCATTTGTCGAAAAATAATTTATTTACGTTACGAATAATTTAATAACGAGCAATTTTGTTAAAAATATCTCTTGTTGCTTAAAATGTTGCCTGTCAATTGAGTTTGACGAGAGTAGATATTTTTATTAAATTAGATTGAGATAAGATGAAGTGTTGTTTGTAAGAGTATTTAGATATTTGTAGGATTGATTTAATTATAATATATATATATATATGTATAAAGGCAAGGATAAGGAGAGGAAAGGGAAAAATCAGAGCAGCCAAGCGTTTCCTCCTTTCTTTCTTCCTGCTTTGCCAAAATCCATTGTTAGTGGTTCAAAATTATGAAACACAAACTCTCACTTTTCTTCGACTTCTAAGCTTTATTTCGTGAAGTTTCAGAAGAGAAAGTTGCTCATTGCCACTCTACGGTGCTAGTAAGCTAACGTTTGAAGTGACGACGTGAGAGAAGTTTTTATCAAAATTAATCGCGGTGCCGTAATTGTTTGTTAGAGCTACAACGGAGGTAAAGGCTCATTCCAAAATTTAATTAGCTTATGTGTGAATTAGTTGAAATTGAATTTAGTTTGTTTTGAGGTGTTTTGTGTAGTGATTAATGTTAAGTATGGATTGTATGTTCATAATTAATATTATGAATTTTTTTCTGATGCAATTTATGTGTATTGATAAAATTTGATGTGTTTGAGTTACATAATGAGTTATTTTCAAATAAATGAGTTTGAACGGAAGTTGAAATTTTACGAAAAATTTAGAGTTGTTAAAGTTGTGAAAAAGTTCAAATTTTAACTAAGTCAAAGAGTTTGAGCAAAAAGATAGATTGAAATTAAAAATGGTTAGAGTTTAAAATGTTACTCTTTTAATTACTCTTTGATTGAGTTTAAAAAGAAAAAAAGTTTAGAGTATTTTATTAACTCAAAAATTTCGGTGCTTTAATAGTCGAGTGTGTGCATGTGAAATTTGGACAATATTTATTTTATTTAGTTTTAAGTAAATAATAATATAGATTATTTGGTTTTATAAGTTTAGTGTGTGAGAAAGATTTAATTTTAGGAATTTTGTTGTGTGTGGATTAATTTGATTATGAACAAATTGTTATAAATATTTATGTTTATGTAGTTAGCTCCTTGAGTCTCAAAAAGGAATCGAGACTGTTGGCACCGAGTTAGCGGTGGGGAGAACTCTAATATATTAATGTTGTTGTGGTGATTTATGGTTGGTAATTTTGGAGATTAAATATAGTGATTTATGGTTGAAAATTTTGGAGATTGAGTTTGATGATTAATGTTTGAAGATGTGGAGTTTTGAGTTTGGTGATTTATGGTTGAAATTTGTGGAAAATAAATTTGGTGATTAATGTTTGAAAATTTTGGAGATTAATATGGGTGATTTATGTTGAATTTGGGGAGAATTAAATTTAATTTGATTATGTGTTCATAATTGATATTATGAATGTTTGATATGTGTTTGAAGTGTGAGTTGTGGTAATTTACGGTTGGTGTGATTTATGTGTTCATAATGATTATTATGAATTTTTGGAGATGTGATTTATGTGGGTTTACGGAAAATGAATTTGGTGGGTTATGTGTGAAAATTTGGAGTTTTGAAAATGGGCGATTTATGAGCAAATTTGGTGTGAAATCGCAGAGATAGAATTTGATGTGTTTGAGTATGCTCTGTGGTGAATTTGAAAAATCATCAGTGTTAAATAAGTATTAAAAAAAGGGAATCTTTTAATAGCTGCATTTACTTAATGATTGTGGTTAAAAGAGTAAGAGTATGCTCATGCATTTCATAGTACATGGTGACCGCGATGGGGCCATGGTGATAGTGGTAACCGTGATGGGCCACGAGATAATGCCATGTGAATTGTTGGTTCCTCTTATCCTTGTGGGGATTGTCGTGTCATGCTGATCTATGAGATATTGCACTCTAGAATGTGTTGATCTGTGAGCGATTGCACTCTAGAAAATCGTGTTGGTATGTGAGCGATTGCACGCTAGTAAATCGTGATGATCTGTGAGAGATTGCACTCTAGAATATGATGATCTGTGAGCATTGCACTCTAGAAAATCGTGTTGGTCTGTGAGCGACCGCACTCTTGTATGTCATGTTGGTCTATGAGCGACTGTATGCTAGTAAATCGTGCTGATTTGTGAGAGATTACACTCTAGAATGTGTTGATCTGTGAGCGATTTCACTCTAGAAAATTGTGTTGGTCTGTGAGCGACTGCACTCTTGTATATCATGCTGGTATGTGAGCGACTACACGCTAGTAAATCGTGCTGATCTGTGAGAGATGGCACCTTGGTAATTAGTACTGGTCTGTGAAAGGTTGTACAATTATGATTTACGCCCTTCGAGGAGGGTTTTGGTTTGGAATTCCGGAATCATGCATTTTGGCATATATGCATTGCGTTAGAGTGTTTGGCATGCGAGTTATGTTTGTTATAATATGATGATTGTATATACATATTCAGTTGTTGTTGTGATTTGTCGTAATTGCTTTGAGGTGTGAAGTTGTGATTAAGTTTTAATGTACTTATGTGTTCATAATTGATGTTATGAATATTCGATGTGTGATTGAAGTGTAAATTTATGGATATTAATTTGGTGTTAATTATGTGTTCATAATTGATAATGTTAATGTTTGAAGTGTTAATTGATTCAGAGCCATTTTAGAACTTAAAACTGCATTTTCTCAGTTGTATTCGGCTACGACAGTGCAGTGTGTCAAAACTTCTTTTTTCAAACATTGTTTATACATTTTTGGACATATGAAAACCCTTTCGATGAGTATGCTAAGATGAAAGGTTATTTTGTGCATTTAAAGTTTAAATGCTAAGTGATATTTGTTAATTTCGGTTGGTAACCGTTACTAACCGTTTATTATTATTGTGGAAATCTGGGTTTTGCCCTCAGATTGAGAACCAGGATCGTCCTACCAGATAGAACCTTGGACATGGTCACGTAGTTAGACATACATGACTGAAGCTGTGTCAGGAGGAATCTTGCGGGGCGCGTTGAGATCGCCCGAGTTGTAGCATGATCAAATTAGGTGGTTATATAAGGACTTGATGTCTTTCTTTTGTGATTGTATTTATTTCATTTTGGAAGATTGTATCTATGCTTAAACTGTTTGATGAATTTTCTTTTGATGGGACCATGTTCCACTTTTTGACGTGACGTGGGAAAAGTAGAGATTCTAGGGGCAGTGCTTTTATGCAGGTGTCTGCTGAGAATACCCAGCGGTATGAGCTTGTCTGATAGGTCTCATAGCCCCGGTGTATTTTTCTATTTAAATACTTTGGATTTTTGTTTCAAAAACTATTTTCGCTGTTTGTAAATACTGTTGACTTTTGTCGTTGTGTTACGACTTAAATATTTTATCCAAAAGTAGTTCTTTCTTTATTTCTTTGTTTTATTTCTTTGTTAAAAAAGAAATACATTCGTGCTGTTAAAAATCGGGGTGTTACATACTTGAAATTATATTAGATTGTTCTCATCGTACTCAATTGTTTTGCCATCTTGATTTCAATAAAATAATCGTTGTTGTAAAACCATTCAAGTTGTTATGTAAATTGGTGAAAGTGGTGTACTTTCTTCAAGTGTTGTGAACTAAGATAGTGGTATGATATCTTAGGTAGATTGTTAGATGTTTGTAACTAAAGTATTAGAGTTAGACTTGTACTAATTCTAACAATAGTGGAAAATATCTTGTGGTGTGCAAGAGGACTAGATGTACCCTTGGTTGTAAGGGGGACTAGGATAAATTGTTGTGTTTTTTATTTTTCTATCATTTACATTTTTTCATACACTAATCCTAATTAGAAAAATAATTCATTAAGTCTCTAATGATGGTAGTATTTTAATGTGAATATTTTGTAAAATAAGTATAATTATAATGATTATTTTGAATATGAATCTTGGTTATTAATGTATTTTAAAAGATTAATTACTTTAATGATTTTATTTTATAATATATGAGTTTTGAAATATTAATAATATAGTGTTTGATTTCTTTATATGTGTGCTTGTCAAGTTGTCCCTATTTTATATATATTCGATTGATTTAGTGGCTTATATAAAATATTGATGTTACATGTTTTTATTGTCATTTTAACTATTCTTATAATATATTAATCTTTTAATTTAATTTTTTGGGAGATATTATTTTAGTGACATATAAATAAATTAAAATAAATATATAATTAGTTGGGTTTTGCAAAAAAAATTCCGTAAAAAAAAAGAAATAAATAAAATGGGTTTTGGATAATAATAATTAGTATGTCAAATAAAAAAAAGGTTCATACATATAACCTAAGCAACGCTATAGTAACATGGTCAGAGTAGTCACTACACCTCGAGAGAATAAAAGATAAAAAAATTGACACCGATCATCAATCACTATTATTGTTCATAAAATTTTATCCGTTTTTGTTCAAATTTTAGTATGTTGTTTTACTCATTTAGCTAGTTAATCAAACATTTATTCTCATATTTTTAACCATCCTAATTTCTCTCTAAATTACCCAACTTCTTGTTTATAGTATTCATTGTTTTGTTATATGTAAGTTTTCTATAATGTGCTAGTTTGATACATATTATATTAAATGAGCGATATAAATAATAAATATTTTAATTTATTATTTTATATATATTTTTAAAAAAATTAATAGTATTTTAGTGTAATATTTTGAAGAATAAGATTTTATGCGATTTTACGCTTATTCAATTAATATAACATTCTTTTATGCGTTTGACTAATATTAAATGTATACTTAATTATATTTATATAGTTCTAAATATATTTTATTTTAATTATTTATTTTATAAATAATTATCTTGAGATAGTGGTAATATTGTGTTCGATTTTCTTTGTTTTTATATACTTGTTTGATTTTCTTTATTTATCTTACCAATTTTATTTTATTAATAAAATTGTATTTTTTTATTTGGAACCCAATTTTTAAGATTAGAACATGCCTCCAAAATTTTTAAAATAGATTGTGTGTAATGGTTTAGACCAATTATGTGGCTTGATAGAAACTGAGCGTGTATCTATAAACATGTCGAGGTGCTAGTGTGAAAGAAGTATGTTATTTTATAGATTCGTGAATTAGTGTAATTCATTGCCAGACGTTCTTTGTGCCATTTGTTGACCAAGTTGACCCATTTTAGTCTCAAGATTCTTTATGGATGCAAAGTGATTTTTTTGGATGGCTCTTGACTCTTCAATGAAATAACTTGTGATTGTCGCGAATTTCTCTATAGCATTCTCCCAAGCAGCCTTTCTAGGTGGGAATTGGTTTGTTTGAGCTCCTTGTTGACCATGAGATATACCTTGTTGATCTCTCCAAGAAAAATTTGGATGATTTCTCCAAACAAGGTTGTACGTACTAGAGTAGGGATTATTTTGCCTCCAGTTATTACTCACAAAATTCATATGTTGTAGTTCTTCTATCTCATTATCATCTAGTGCTTCACAAGCTCCAGTTTTATGAACTCCTCTACAAAGGTTACAACTAGTATGCTTTAGTAATTTGACAGGGGCCACTTGGGATTGTACATTTAGTACTACCACCCACCTTCTTTATCTCAACGGCGATAACATCTTTTATCTGGTTTGAGAGAAAAATCCCTTGATCCAACCAAACCTCCATAACATTCAATTCCAGCATTTTTTTTTTCTGGATCAAAGAAGAGTTCAACTGAGGACTGGCCTCACATACAAGGTTAGACAAATTATGAGTAATGAACTGTTGAAGAAAGTTAAATAATTAAGTAAAAATTAAAGAGTTTTAAACCAGATTTTTTTTTTAAATTAGAAATAAAATAAAAGATAAAATTTTATTGCAGAGGAAAAAATCTCAATTTAGTAAATAAATTAAATTCTATAGTGATATTGCAATCCCCGGAAATGGCGCCAAAAACTTAATAGTGTTTCAGCAAGTGTATTGAATCGTTGTAAGTAATAATAAAACGGTAGTACCGAGTGTTGAACTCAAGGATTGCGTTTTACTATCGAATTATATTTAATTACTGAAATTGAACAAAAGGTTCCCAAGTTGATTGAAATAATATTTAAAATTAACAATGGTAATAAAATTTATCTTTTATAATGAGAAAAATGTCAGGGATAAGTTTAACTTTGAATCCAACCTTAATGTCTAATATGATCCTAGTTACTGAATTCCTTTATTGAATTACTATCGCATTCTCTTTATTATTTTTTCCCTAATGTCTTAGTGGTAGACCCTTTAATTCCAAAGTAACCCCTAATTCCTTAGTAGATTTAAGATTAGAATTAAGCATTACCATATGGAAATTCTCTTGTAAACTATTGCTTTGCAACTAATTTAATTGGTTTCATGACCTGCATCTATCCCTAGACTACAAATTCATGAATTTCTCATCTCAAGCATTCGTAAAATCCACTTCTGTTTCAAAATACGAATCGTAGAACATTTTAATGTTGATCAAGCAATAAAAAGCGTTAAGCACAAAGATGAGAAAAATAATTCAATAAACTCATTCATATAACTAGAAATCAAATCAGAAAAATAAGGGTTTCATATGATTACATTCATCCCTAACAAATAGGATTTAGTTACTCATGACAGAGATATAAAAGATAGGGATTAGAGAAGAACTACAAGATATATTCATGAATGATTCTTGACAAAACTACTCTAATGATGTTAGAAACGGTCGTCTTTGAGTTTCTACGCTAGGGCGCAACTCTACTATCTTCCAAGAGTCAAAAAAGATCCCTAAAAAGTAAAAAATTGTGTTTTTATGAATGTCGATGCGCGTCACGCGCCCCAAGCGCAGAATTTGCGCTCCGGGCGCGCCTGGATAGTGTTGAAAGGTTGAAAATGCGCCTTCGGCGCAGCTGTCGCGCTCTAGGCGCACAACATCTGTTGTCTAACGTATTTTTCATTTTACTCCTCTTTAGAGTTTGAATTTGGTTCGTGTGTCTTGATGCAAGTTGTAGATATGGATCTTAGCTTTCGTATGAACTTGGTTAGACTCCAATTGGACATCTACAACTCCAAATAGGTCATGTTAATTTCTCACCAAAATTCAGTATTGCACTAAAACAAAATAACAACACAAAACTACGAAAAATCAAAGAACTAAAATCAATAAAAATTATGCATATGATGAAGATTCATCATCCCTCTCCTTTCTTTTCTCTCTTTTGCTTCAAGAAAAAAAAAACCAAAGTGTTGCTGGGTGAGAAAGAAAAGATTTCCCAGCTGCCTTGCGGATTTCTTCCTTCTTCTTCTCTATTTCGAAAACAAAGAAATTGTGTTAGTGGTTTTCAAAACCGTCAAACACAAATAGAGGTAAGGGATCACTTGTTAAAGCTAAAATGGAGGTAAGGGATCATTCCAACTTTTTAACTTGCATATAGGATGATATATGTGTATGTGTGGAGTTCGAATTCAGTGATATTGATATGTGATTTGTGGAAAAGGAATTTAATTCATTTATGTGTGTTTTGACAAAATTAAATTTGATGTGTTTGAGGTGTGGTTTGGGGAAATTAATTTGGCGTGATTGATGTTTGAAAATGTGGATATTTATGGGTGATTGATGATTGAACTTGGTGTGGATTTTGTGGAATTTGAATTGATCGAATTTAAAGTGAATTATGGATTAAATTTTATGTATCATGGTGGAAAAAAATATGCTTGAGTATGCTCTATTTTGTATTTGAAAAATCATTAGTGTTAAATGAGTATTAAAAATGGGATATTTTTTAATAGCTACATTTACTTAATGGTTGTGGTGAAAAGATTCAGAGTATGCTCATGCATTTCATAGTACATGGTGATCGAATGGGCCACGAGATGATGCCATGTGATTTGTTGGTTCATCTTACCCTTATGGGGATTATCGCACTGTGCTGATCTGTGAGAGATTGCACTCTAGAATGTGTTGATCTGTGAGCGATTGCACTCTAGAAAATAATGTAAGGCCTATGATAGGAGACACTTTAGTAAATCGGGCGGGCCTGTGATGGGTGGCACCTTGGTAATTAGTACAAGGCCTGTGATAGGCGGTACAATTAGGATTTACGCCCCTTCGAGGAGGGTTTTGGTTGGAATTCCGGAATTAATGCATTTTGGCATATACGCATTGCATTAGGGTGCTTGGTATGCGAGTCATGTCTAATATATTGTGATGATTGTATATACATACTCGGTTGTTGTTTATGATTGTGCCATAAATGATGAGTGTGATTAATTGGATTTGTGTGTAACTGTTTATTGATTGTGAAACCTTTGGAAACTGAAATCTGCATTATTTTGCAGTTGTATTTGAATACGAGGTGCTTGTACTCGAATACATTTAAGTGAGTTTTGCTACTGACTTAGCACTTGTATTCGGCTACGCCGTGTGGTAGTCGAATACAATTGTGAAGGATTTTTCACTGTTTTCGCACTTGTATTCGGCTACAAGGATGTTGTAGTGGAACATAGTTGTGCTGATTTTGCTACTGACTTACAAATTAGCATTGTATTCGAATACAAGGATGTTGTATTCGAATACAGTTGTGTTGATTTTGCTACTGACTTATGAATTAGCCCTGTATTTGAATACAAGGATGTTGTATTCAAATACGACAGTGCAGTTTTGTTAAAAACTTCATTTTTTAACTTTAATTATGCATGTTTGGTATATGAAAACCCTTTCAAAGAGTATGCTAAAATGAAAGGTTATTTTGTGCATTTGAAATTTAAATGCTATGTAATATTTTTTAATTTTGGTTTGTAACCCTTTACAATTATTGTGGAAATCTGGGTTTTGCCCTCAGATGAGAACCAGGATCATTCTACCAGTTAGTACCTTGGAGATGGGAAGGTAGTTAGTCATACCTGATCGATGATGTGTATGAAAGATCTATCGGAACACGTGGAGATCACCTTGGGTGTATAGTTCTTGTAGCATGATCAGATTAGATAGTTGTATAGCGACCAGATGCCTTTCTTTTGCAGTTGTAGTTACTTTATTTTGGAAGACTGTACTTATACCTTATATTGTCAGCTTGATTTTTGTTTCGATGGGTCCATGTGCAATTTTTTGATGTGACGTGGGGGAGTTAAAATTCTTGGGGCAGTACTTTTGTACATGTGTCTACCGAGAATACCCCAGGGGTATGAGCTATGTTTGATAGGTCTCACAGCCCTAGTGTATTTTGTTGTTTAAATACTTTGGGTTTCTGTTTCAACAGCTATTTCCACTGCTTGTAAATATTTGTTGACTTTTGTCGTTATGTTACGACTTAAATATTTTATCCAAAAGTATTACTTTCTTAATTTCTGAAATTCAATTTTTATTTTTTTTACACACAAAAAATGGGCTGTTACAATTAACTTGTAACAACTGCGATTTCACAAACGCAGGGCCAAACCAGTCAAACTGAAACAATGAAAGAGGTGAGTTTCCAAATCATATTGATAGTATAATACGAGTAAGAAGAACACGCAGCAAAAATCATAATAGAACCGTATTATTACACAAACATTGCTCAAGAAAAATATCACATTAAAAAGTCAAAATCACTGAAGGAAAATCAATACCTTTCACTATAACATCAAATCATCTAAGAAATTGTAATCACATGCAATACACATTAATCACAACAACAAAATCACACGAAAATACAATGATATGTATGAGCTTAGACTCTACTTCATTATGTGGTACCATTCTAACTCTGAAGTACTTGGTTAGGAGGCGTCATACTATGCCATCATCCCAGTGGACGGAAAATTCAAGTTGGCCTTGTCCACAAGATCCCCTCAACTCAACCCGAAACACATATACGTGACAGTCAAGGTAAACGTGTGTTGCGTGGTAGCTCTCATATTTGGAGTGCTACCTCCAAGTCACCTAGGAATTCTCCATCCGAATCGCCCCAAGGTCTAACAATCTTGCCTTAAGGCTCAACAGCAGACCACAACGATCATGCTCATTCAATTGTACTTCTCCATAATCATTAGGCTTGTCAGGCACGACCTATATGATGACAAAATAATCCATACTTCACTAATTCTCAATATTTATTTTCTTCACTCGTTAGCTTTGACTACTCCATTAAGACCGTCATCTTTAGGAATCATCACTATCTCGTCAACTATGGGGTACTTCAATATTCTCATCACAATTTTATAACATCATTCATCATACATAATCATGATCATCATATAAATTCATCACAATTTTATAACATCGCTATCATCATTCACAAATCATCATTATCATCATGTAAACATAGATCATACCATGCATTCATCTTTTATTATCAAATCACATAAATTTTTCTAATCAAACATATGCACATAAATTCATTTGACATCCAACATCACAATAATGACAAATATCAACTACCACACAAGTATAAAAATTTAAATCAATCAACACCTTATAAACATTTCCATTTCACATTTTAATCCCACAATTCCAATATTTTGCATTAATCATTTTATCTCTCAAAGAGTTATTGCCTTACGTAGCGAGCCCGTAATGAATCATTGGAAAATACGATTTCTCGTACATCTCACAATATATTATACTCATAAATTCAAATGCTCTCTCGCCCATTACCTCAATCTGACGCTTTCATAAGATATAACGGCCAGAATAATTTTCAGCAACCATGAGATGTCGACAACGCGCAATGAGCAAGTCCATAAGCATCGACAAATTTGTAGATCCAATGAAATATGGCTGATAATTTATGTCGGGCATGATAACAACACAGCCACGACGATGCTGAAAACCCATTTTTTGAAAACTAACGGTTTGTGATTCCAAGCATAGGTAATGGAAGAGGGAGTTTCGTGGAATCCAAATATGAGAGAGAGAGAGAGAGAGAGAGAGAGAGAAATATAGCATCAATATCAGGAGCAAGAGGAAGATCGGCTGAAGACTACCTCTAAAGTTGAGTCTGAAGACTAAATTTGAAGCATGCTTCTGAAGTCTTTGCATGTCTCTAATGTGCACAATCTCAGCATTCCCTTGAAGAGTTCATAACAAAAATTGAAAGTTTACAATCCACTTATCCAAATGGTGCAACAAACTTCAAATGTTGCCACTTATCCAAATGGTTCAACAAAGTGATTTTCCAAATTCCACTAATTCTAAGTCATAAAATTTTGCCTCTGACTATCATTATTCCAGAAAAGAAGCATCTCACTCCAACAAGAAAGTCAATGTCTATGATGGCAAGTGAATGGCTCTGATTGATAGAATTCTTTCTAAAGAAAAAACTTAGTCAGATCAGAAATTCTAAATATTCAAGAACAAGTTCGAATCCATTCTTGCTCCAATTAATCAAGAGTATGAAGGAAGACTCCCGTGAATAAGTTTTTGAACACAATCTGAAATTAGATACAATTTAGAATTATAATTGAAGAAAATATTTGACTAAGGTGAGAAGAAGATATGGACAAAATATTGTTCACAAAAAGATATGGTCAAAATATCGTTCACAAGAAGATATGGTCAAAAGATTTATCAGAAGAAGATATGAATTATTTATAAGAAGATTTAATCAAGATTTATCACAAGAACATATGAGTTATTTATAAGAAGATTTTATCAAGATTTATCTACAAGATCTTAATTATTTACAAGAAGATTTGATCAAGATTTATCTACAAGAAGATATGAATTATTTACAAGAAGATTTGATCAAGATTTATCTACAAGATGATATGAATATTGACAAGAAGACTTGATCAACATTTATCACAAGAAGATATGAATTATTTACAAGAAGATTTGATCAAGATTTATCTATAAGAAGATATTAATTATTTACAAGAAGACTTGATCAAAATTTATCGCAAGAAGATATGAATTATTTACAAGAAAATTTGATCAAGATTTATCTACAAGAAGATATGAATTATTTACAAGAAGATTTGATCAAGATTTACTTACAAGAATATATGAATTATTTACAAGAAGATTTGATCAATATTTATCTAAAAGAAGATATGAATTATTTACTAGAAGATATGATCAAGAATTGTTTATAGTAATTGTTTACAAGAAGAAACACTCACAAGAAAATACATTTATTATTTGCAAAGATATGATTCAAATTTTGCAAAGTCAAAGGAGAACTCTAAACTATTCTATAAATAGGTACTCAAGGCTAAAAAAGAAAAGAAGAGAATTCACAAGCTCAAAGTTGGTGTTCCTCAAAGTATATAGATGTCAGGTTGTTTAGAGAAGGTTGGCTTGTAAGGTTCGGTGTTGTGTAATTCAAGTTTTGAATTAGTGGACCAAGTTGGTGATGAACCAAGATAAGTTCTTGTGTCACTTTAATTCTACAATTTTTATTTTACTTTTGTATATAATTACTTAACCATATTACTACTACTTTTATTCTAAATAAGTCACCAAACCCGAACCAATTTTAAATAAATTAAAAAAATAATGAGATGAACATGAAGATGATAGACATTCAACTCTTCCTCCTGCTCAACAAGCTAGTCTGTTGGAGTTGAAACAGTATAAGATTGCAAGCTTTATGAACCTTATTGGTGGCAAGTGCAAAGCACGTGTGCTTGGCGCTGGTAGCTTATCATCAATATTTGTAAAGCGCCCATCAGGGTACATTTAGATTGAATCTTCTTCTTATCTTAGTATGAAACAGTCTCATCATTCACCAACAGTTGTTGACAATATTGAAAAATTATAGGAACAATTGATGGTTGAGAAATAAGAAAAAACACAATTGGTGATACAAACAACAATTGAAAAATTAAATGCAGAATGAAACAAAAGCATTTTGCAGCACAACAACAACATTTTCAACAACAACAAAAATTTGCATTTCAATAATTTATTTCTACTTTTCACCAATAGTTACCACCTCATCATCAACAAAAATACCCATGTCTCAGAACTTGCAGCAACAACTGCTAGTGTTCCAACAACAACAACCAATGTTCCAATAGTAACAATCTTTTAATAATTATAAATATGTGTCCTCTCCTTTACAATGACTTCCTCAACCTCTAGTTGATCAAACTCCACACCGACCAATTATGCCAATACTTAGCTTAATCAAATCAGATTTAAATCAGCCTTAACCAAATATGGCATCATCGACTAATGGTTGTGTACTTGAAGATGACATGCAATTTCAAAACATGATGTCATTACCACTTAATAGTTTTGAAGGACTTTTATCGTTGAGTAATACTCAACCAAATAATAATGCAAGGATTGGAGCTAATGATAAGAATTATTGCGATGATTGATGTATTCGAGTAATTTAAGTTTTTATTGGTTGCCACAAAGGACTTTTATTGCAGTGACCAAACAATTAATTCACTAAATATAAGATACTAACAGTATAGAACATGTAAGGATATTTTAGTGTTTGTTATGTATTGAAAGACTTAGGTTTTTGTCTATGAAAATTTGAAACCATATTGTTATAATCTTAAAACTTATTTTACACATAGTAATTCTTAGGATATTTTATAGTGAAATTATAAGTTTAAATATGTATTTGTTATATGCAAATATACTAATTTTTTATTTTTTTCCTTATAAGGTTTTTTGTTTGGATTTAGTCCCTTTAAAATCAGAGAGGATCGACTTTAGTCCGTAACGTCAAATCAATATTAAAATAATGAAGAGTTTTTCAAAAATCCCTAAACCCTTCTTTTACTTTTTATTCATATTTTCTTTATAAAATATCATGAATTATTAAATGATCAATAAATAAATGTAATAATTAATAATATCTAATATTTTTATTTTAATATATCATAAAAGATTATTTGTTGGTGTTTATTTACATACTCACATGTCGTGACAGTTTATGAGTTCTTTTTTGGAGACCAAAATCGATTATCTCTGATTTTATAGGACCTAAAATTCAAACAAAAAACTTTAAAAAAACTAAAATAAAAAGTAGTATATTTATAAGAAACAAAGACATATTTAAACTGAAATTCTATTTTAAAAATGAATTAAAATTAAATTATATTGTTATACAGTGAATGTTGTTGTTGATATTAGATATTACTACTATATATTTAAATAAATACATTTCAGTATTAATTTTTGTTTCATATAGAATTCTTCAATACTTATATAATATTTAATTTTTTAATGAATATATATATATAAAAAAAAATTTATATTGATAGATACATGTCCTCCTGTACGAAAGAAATGGGCTTTGTTAATTTTATCCATTATTAGTTGATACGGTAACTCTATCTAACACCAACCATAAAAGAAGATAATATATGTACCGTCCAAAATTGTGAACAACACAAAAGTGATGAATGACCAGAAGATTAATTGAGAAAAAGCAGCACATCACCACTTCTACAAGTGGTGATTTGACGGTTAAACATGGTTGCACGAGGATATGCCACGTGTCTTATTTGGCCGGTATTGACGGTTGTGACATTTGGTTGTGCCCGTTGATAGAGGAACACCGAGGGGCATGTCCCATCTATCTTTGTCCATTGGTATTTTTTCTTGCTTTTGTTCTTGTAAGTAGGGTCCACTACTATTTTCAGTATCATGTCGTTTGTCGCTCCCATTTGATTGCTCTACGTACGCTTTATCACTTGCATTATTTTACTATTTTAGATTTTCGATTTGAATATTAATCCATATATTTATCAACATGGTTTGTCTTATTGATCTGCATATTAAAACAATTTTAATCCGGATTTCGAGTTTTGAGAATATATAGATTTTACTAAGGAAAAGAAAATATTAAAAAAATGTTTTTCAAATTATGTAGGTTTTTTTGTTCATGGGACAGAAGTTTATAATATAAATTTTTAGTATATATTCTTTTCTTTGTCTTTGAAATTAATTTTGTAAAAGGTTCTTCACTTGTTTTAACGTCTCTATCTTTAAAATACCCTTTAATATTTTCAAATCATGAGTAATCATGAGATAAATTTAAGTGAGAAGAACTTTGATTATTGTGAAAATTGATCTCCTCTAATACCATATCACTCTAAGAACAAATAACATATATATCTGAATATTAATGATTCTTCTAAAAATGATATGTGTCATTTAAATTAGATAAGTTGGAAGTATGTAACCAAAGAATGATAAAGTTTTGTAAATTTTAACAAAAAGTATAAAATTGATAGTTTGTATTATGCAATTCAAATGTTCTATTAAATGTTTTATAGCATAGATAAATGTTATTAACTTACAGAAATTTTTCTATCATTATTGAGAATTCGTTATTTAATATGTATTTGCAAATATTTGTCATTTTCATTAACAATAAAACCTAGTTAATAACTTAAAGCAAATAACAATAGCTAATTAATAAAAACTCCAAGATTTCAATTTCATGATTTTCTTAAGATTTAACTTAATAACTTAAAGCAAATAACAATAGCTAATTAATAAAAACTCTAAGATTTCAATTTCATGATTTTCTTAAGATTTAACTTTTTAGCTTTAATTGTTTACTATTATGCTACTCAGCCAGTTTTAATAAAATTTCTATTATATGTGAAAGTTGAGTTTTAATTACATATAAGCTACTATAGTAAAATAAAACCAAATTACATATATCTTACTTGACTATGCCAATGTTTTTGTAAAAATAATTTAATATTTATGACCTTTACATTTTCTCTAAAAGTTTTTTAATATTATTTTCTCAAATGAGAAAAATATTTGTCCCGATATAGGTCAAACAAACCTAAGCGAGGGCAATAGATTTAGTCTAAATCCATGTCGAACCTTGATTTCATTTCAATGGCACAATCCACTACCTTGAGATAACTTAGTACTCAAGTCTTAAGAGGACTAGCCGTTACATAAAGACCAATCATACATTCCTTATCGATAACAACTTCCACTCATTTCAAGGAAAACTCTCACCAATCCTTGTTGTGATTGAGCTACAATGACATTAAAATCATAATACAATTTGAAAGATGGAGTAGAGATCACAATGAATATGGTTCGATGTGACTCTCTACAGGAAGAACCAATTTACATAACCATCATGTATAGATCAAAGGATAGAAAAGACAAGAATTATACCTAAAAGTTAGACGTCCAACAACCCTAAAACCCGAGTGTGAAGACATCATTGAACGATGTGATAGCAAGACTCATTCTAGAAAGTCTAAAAGGAAGACGCAACACTACTCATGTTTACGATAATTTTTATTACCATCAACAGAAGAATATGATAACGAACATGATCCACATGAACACCTAACTTAATTTAACTCATGACTTACACTGCAAATAATTATGGTGCCCTCAGTTGCAAGGTCTTCTTGTACACCCTAAACAGAAGAGTTCTCATTTAATTGTCTAATCTTGAAGAGCAATTAGTGAAGTATGAAAGTAATAAGTAGCGATGTCCATCTCTTTATTTTCCCCCAATCGAGTTACACAATAATTTTCCGAGCTTAATTAGTTGAATTACATTAGAAGTCAAACGAATAACTCAATTCATTCATGGATATGCTTAGTTATGAAACAACTCAAATAAAGAATCTCAACCTAGTAGCAGCATTACATGTTATGGTATTAGGCATAAAGTTGAGTCTCTTCTTAGATTCTTTGGTCAAAAAGCCAGCTGAAACATTGCAAGCGCTCTGACAACATGTTGGGGATTACACTATGAAGTTTTGCCAAATCTATGAAGTTTTGCCAAAAAAAAAAATCTATGAAGTTTTGCCAAAAAAAAAAACAAAGAGCCTCCTAGAAGGATGAACAAAGAAAAATGTAGATAACCCCAAATATCACCTAGATCCCCTAAACGTCATTGTCAACATATGTGTAGAGACGAGGGATGTGAATGATGAAGAGAGAAAACTAATTGCACCATATACCTAATACAAGACAACAACGTTTTTTTGGGAGGCTTCACATGAGGAGGTACATCGAGCAATGCATGCAAGAGACGTCTTCAGGCAATCAAATTCATTTGTGTTGCAAGTCAATAGAAAAATGTACTAACACCTATCAGTTTTTATTTTTTTTTAATGTAGATGATATTGGAATCAAAAAGAAGCAAGATGACTTGATGATCATTTCAATAGGGATTACCAACTTTAATGTTAGGTAGACCCTCATATTTCAAGGAAGCTTGACAACATTATGTTCAGGAAACATTATGAAAAATGAAGTTTTCCGAAACATTATTAAAGCCACACTACGATATGTTGGTGGAGTTCTTAGGGGAAAATGCTCGAGTCGTTGGATTCATAGAAGTTCTAATAACAGTAACAAGCAACGTTGGAACTAAAGTCGTCCTAGACAAAATTCAAGTAGTCAAAGAAAAATTAAATGCTTAAACATGATCGTCAACAAATGTAGTCACCAAAAAGGTTAGAGTCTTTTATAAAGGTGGTTTGACCATGACCTCCCAATTGGCATTCCAATTATTTGACCTTTACCCATTGTTTCATGCTTAAGACAAAGCTAAAATGTCCCACCATATATACTTACCATGTCTTGTATATGCAACACATAATGGACCTCATGTATGCAATGGACAATATATATCATGAATGCAGTGCACATTTCATCATTAGTCAAATGGAAGTTTATTTCATACAACAACATAAGTTTGTAACTGAACTTATAACTAGAATTCTAGTCACACTTTAGAATCGTTTTTCAATCAGAAGAAGTAGACCAAAGGCATTCTCTGATAAGGGGTAATAGAGGCATAATCTAACTAGAGGGAACATGATTAGAATGGCTTGGATAAGAGACAACATGTCCATAAGCATATTCTAACCAAAGGCAGCATGATCAAAGAATCTTAGATCAGAGGTAGTATGACCAGAAGTAGAATTTGACCAGAGGCAGCGTGAGCAAACTCTAATTAGAGGCAGCTTGATCAGAGGAAGACTCTAAGGAATTATGATCATATGTAGACTTTAAGGAAGCATGATAAGAGGCAAACTCTGAAGAAGCATGATCAGAGACCCAGTCAGAGAAAGCCTAAGAAAGAATATCAAAGCAACTAGAACAAATAAAATCAGAGGTAGCCAAAATAAACGAAAATCAGAGGCAACCAGAATAAAGGAAAAATAGAGACAAGAAGGATAAAGGAAAATCAAAGGCAAGATAGAAGAGGTAAATTAGAGGAAAAATAATAATAAGAATTAGAGGTAGAACAACATGTGTTGGAATCTTGGGAACGCATTAATTTTGTATTTCATTCATCACGATTAATTCTATTTTCTTGAATTCCTAACACATCAAAATCATTACACCATAGTTCAAAATGCATGATTTAAAGATAAATTAAATACATATTCTCAAACATTTCCTACTTCGAGTTGGAAAGAAGAAGAAAATTGATGGATAAGGGGGACGACGAACAGTAACGGTGTTGGTGTTTTCAGCATCTTTTTAGAGAAAACAGGATTTGTTTGTGGAAAGGAGGGTGCAGTCGCTGGTGAAATAAAATTGAGGTTTTTGTTAGTTAAGGGTAACAATCTAGTTGAACTTGGTAAATGTGGCATTTTCTCTCTTTTCCACTTGGACTTGTTAATGCTACTACTTCTCTATTATAACCTTGATCCTAATTTAATATTACTAAAAATACAACATTAACAATTAATAAAATTCAAATAATTCTAATTAGCACTTAAATCTTATAAATATTTCTAATACAGTGAGAGGGTTGTTACAACAAACCAATACACAACACTATGGGAGTTATTTCTCAACACCACATAGTACAATGAATTCCCAATAGACGATGGAAAAATGGAAACAATAAGTGCAAACATATTCATAGAGAGGCAATGCTACATTAAAAGCTTGAAAATGAAAAGGAAAAAACAAAGTAGGTAGAGAAAGCCCTCCTAAAAAAGCAACAAAAAAAAATATAATTGGATCTAGTTATATCACAAGAAATATATTGAGCACCAACCTCAACCATTAAAGTAACTCAAGGAGGAAGAAAATATTGGTCATAGTAAGTTAACACGCATCAATGGCTAGTTAACTTATGAAAAAGAAATCACCTTCTTTAGTACTTTAAAGTAGAAAACATGCCTCTTTGCCTAGTCTCCTGCTGATATGTTAGGCATTGATCCTATTTTGATCTCCCACCAATTATTTATGGATGAAATTTCAAAATTGATTATTTGGAAAAAGATAAGGTTGTGACTCAAAATTGATGAAATTGCAAAATTAATTATTTTTGAAAAGTTAGAAATTATGAGTTGTGGCTCAATACATAAAAATACACATTCAACATACAAGGAGGTAAATTCCTCAATTTTATGAACACACAAAGGGGAATCAAGATCAACTCCAACAAATGCAAAGCAATCTTAGAGATGTAGAGCCCGACTACCATTAAAGTCCAACAACATGCATAAAGGATATCGTCTCTATTAGATATTAAAGAAGTCAAACCAATTTATATGGACAAAGGAGTGAGATTAAGAATTCTTGGAGCTCATGAAATTATTATCAACTTCTCGAGTATTGACATATCTAATGCTAGATGCAACATTAACAATCAATTTGGATGCAACAGAAAAAGTCATAAATTCAACTATGGGGGAGGAAATAGAAAACCATCAATAGCCAACCTATTTCATTTGCAAATTTTTTTAGAGATGTGACATAAGATACAAAAACTTAGAGAAATTCGCTATTTCATTGGTAATTTATGCTAGAAGATTAAGACATTACTTTCAATCTCACCCGATAGTGGTGAAAACAAACTTTCCAATTAGAAATATACATTAGAAGCCATAACTTTCATGAAGAATGGTATCATGGTAGTAGAACTTTCAAAATTCCAAATAATTGTTGAATCAAGAATATAAATCAAATTTTAGGTTTTGGCTAATTTTGTATTCAAGATGACTCATCTCCCAAAACCATAAATACGGGTTCTCCATGATGCTAACTTGTCTAATGCGGGAGGTAGCGGACCTAGAGTCATTTTGGAAGGACATGATAACTATAGAATTCAACAAGCGTAGATATTTTATTTCAAGTGTAGAAATAGCAAGGAAGAATGCACAACCTTAATTATAGGATTACAACTCACTTGGAAAATGGAAGCTACTCACCTCCATGTGAAGCGATTCTCATCTTATCCAAACCAAGTTAACGAGGAATATTAAGCCAAAGAAGAAACTTTGTTTTATATCTATAATATGTAAATAACTTTATAAAAAGTGTCAAGAAATCCAAATCAACCATATTCTTAGATAAAAAAATACAAGAGCAAAAGATTTTGCAAGGCTAACAAGCATGCAAACATGAAGTCAACACAACATAGTGGTGTCCTAGACCATCTAGTTTCCAAGTGCACTTGGAATAGGAACATGTGTTATGACCACAACAAAAAATTGGAAAAAAGACATCTTGAGAACCCCTAACTAGAAAACTTTGCAGCAAGAAGAAGACATAGGAAGAGTCAAGACGATAATAGCATACCATAACATCATAGCTAAAAATTTATACATAAAAGAATTCTCCAAACGACTTTTGTGATGCTTGGATCTAGGTAAAGCCAAATACATTATAGTGGAAACCTATGTGGGAATATATGGAAATCCATATGTTAAAGTGCTCTAGTCAGGATATTATTGGTGTACACTTCGAGCATATTGTTAGACCTTGTGCAAGCATGCGATAAATAACATACTTTTGCAAATTCAACTCATTGACATTAACAAGTACTCCATCAAGTAGTATAATCTAGTCCCTTCGACACACAAGGATTCGATATACAAGCTTCATTCCCCTCAGCACCATGTTAGCTTAAGTTTTTAATAGTATTTTATTTATAATAGTTTAGTATGCAGTCATCAAGAAATTTGTATCGAAAAACATCATTTGTCGACATAGTCTACCTTAACCTATCATAATAGACAATGCCACTCATTTTTCTAGGTAGTGATTTCTAGACTTCTGCAATAAATTGGGGGTCGAGCTCAAACAAAAGACTAAGTATAAGCAAATGATGGAATATCCCTAAACCAAAAACCAAGTATAAGCAACTAACAAATTCATTCTAAATGGCCTTATGAAAAAGTTTGACAATGCTAAATACATATGGGAAGAAAACCTTTGTGCATTATTTTGGGAATATCATACCACACCTCAAACAAAAATACAAATCCATTCAAATTAACATATGGCACTGATGTTGTGGTACCTGTGGAGCTCATATCAAATTAATATATGGAAAATCACATGACTTGAAGCACGAAGACCTTGACACCATAGAAGAAATACAAGAAATCACACAAATAAGCGGCCAAACAACACGTTGCAAGAAAATTTAACCCCAAGATAAGACATAACAGTTTCATGGAAGGAGACCTTGTATTTTAAAAGGGTGGACAAAGCTCATAAAGATAAACAACATGGAAAGTTAGCTGCAAACTAGGAAGGACTATTCTTTATTAGCGCATAGTTTGGTAAAGGAGTATACAAATTTAAAGAACTTGATGGAAGAATGATTATTGGGTTGTGGAATGTCACACAACTCAAGTTTTATTTTAGTTCAACTTTAGCGGATGGTGTACTCTTTTTCCTCCTTACATTTTTTTCCATAAGATTTTTGTCTTTAAAGGTTTTAATGAGATCCCTTTATCTTTGTATCCACATATTTCTTATCAATAAAGTTGCTACTTTATTACATGTTGATCTTAGTATGCCATGTATCAAATGATGTTAAATAGCCATATCAGAACGAATACCAATTGGTCACAAGTTAGAAGATGTAAGCATGTATAAAAATAAAACAGAAAGATGTGACATATCCATATCAAAACAAATAACAATTTTCTATTAGTTAGAAGATAAAACCATCTATAAAAAAATATAATAGAAAGATTTGGAATAGCCATCTCAAAACAAATTTCAATTTTCCATAAATCAAAAGTTTTAACCACCTATAAAAATAAAGTAGAAAGATGTTAAATACCAATCTCATAAAAAATACCAATTTTCCATAAGTCAGAAGATGTATCGATCTATTAAAATAAAATACAAAATGTGAAATAACAATCTTAAAATGCATATCAATTTGCAATAAGTTGGAAGATATAACCAACTATAAATAAATAAACATAAAGTATGATATAACCAACTCATAATAAATACCAATTTTTCATAAGTGGAAAGACCTAACAATCTATAAAAAGTAAAATAGGAAGATGCAAAATAGCCATCTCAACAAATACCAATCTTTCATAAGTCAGAAGTTAACATTTAAATACTTGAACTAATAGTTTGTTGCACAAAAATATATGAAATAATCATCTATAATTGAATCAATTGTCACACATCAAAAATCATGTAATTAAGGTAAAACATAGAATTGTACATCAATGTTAATTGTATTACAAGAAAATTAAAGTACATTGGTGAACAAGTATGAAACAAAAATTACAAACTATTCTATGAAAATAACCACATAAGATCTTCAATGGTCGCAATAGTAACCTATATGCCTCTTCCTAAGTCATGAAAACTCCATATCCATTAGTAAAGGAACAATGTCCATCATCAACAAGTAGAATCTTATGCATTATCAACTACATATTCTCATCCTCGTTAGACTAGGAGGCAAAAAAGTTGAGAATAAGATAATTTATAATGAGAGAAATCCTTGGAAATTATTGTGGTACGATGTATGGAGACCACCGTAAGTAGCCACCGAAAACCCTAAAACTTGTTACCGAAGTGTGATAAAAGGATGTACATTGTACCATTGTGTTTGACAAAAGGATGTACATTGTACCATTTTGTTGATGTGGATATTCGAGCTTCTTTTGGGCAAAGGTAATGTTCTTGAAGAATGTTAACAGTTCACAATTCTACCATTGACCTATGGTTTATTCTTGCCTTTTTAAGTAGGTAACTGCAAGAACATTAACATTGGTCAATCAAAAAATTCATGAAAAAAAATACATGGAGCAAAACATGAAGATTTTAGAAAAAGAAATTAAACTAAAAAAGCAATGGATGAAAAGTGCGAAGGATTCCACATATTATAGAGAGAAAAAAATTGTTAGAGTAAGCCCTAGAGGCTAATGCTTTACTGTTCAATTATTATGTTTTTTTTCAATGTAATAAAGTCCTTGAATGAATTTAGATTTAATAGAATATTGAGTGGACAACTCATTTATGAGATATTATAGAACTTTACTCTTAAATATCAGTAGTCAAATATTATTATAAAGGGCGATAATAAAAATTTCGAGATTATTATGTGTAGACTGATAACCCTATCTCATGGGTTATAGATATGAGATATCAAGTCACATTATAAGTGCATATTAAGGTATATGTGTATTGGATTTACCCACCATGAGAGTACTACATAGTATGTTATGTAAGTGTCATAAATTATTGTCGTAGTGATAGCGGTGTATGTCACCCTATAATCTGAAGCCAATATGGTCCTTACACGAGGAATTAAGTATTTCATTGTCATCAAGCATTGACTATAACAAGGCAATTATAATGAGGTTAACTGGACACTTAACAACTCATGCAAAGGGACATGAGTGGACTAGATGAGATTTTTCTCTCCTACATAACAAGAGTAATATGTGTGGGGCCCTTGATAGAGTATGACTTTAAAATGTGTGGTTGTTCTAGTATAAGTAAATATGAGATATTGATCTTATTTTTTGTCACTAAGTATACTCGGGTATCAAGGAATGTAATATTGAACTATACGAAGGTGATACACACTATGTCTTGTGTTCAATATAAATATAAGAGAAAATAGGTAATTATACACGAAATCATTATCCCAGAAAATGTTATATCAAAAATCATATGATATTCTTGTTACATGGGTAGCAGTGATGTATTGCTAGATATCACTCATTGATTATAATATTAATGGATGATTTAACATTAGTGACAATGTTACGAGAACCTAAAGGGTCACACATGCAACAAACAAGGGAGAAACAGTCAAACAATTTGTCATATGAAGCAACACACGCAAATAAATTTCATAAAGAAATTATCCTTCTTGGCCCCATCAAAGGTAGTAGTAGATCCTTGTGGGGGACTCTCACTACTTCTTGTCATTCTCCTCATCCTCAAACATCAGCCCTCAACCTTCAATATCTTCAACAGATTTTCCTCATAGATCGAGGACGATAACCTTCACTTGGGCTAAAGAATCTTCAAACTCCTAAGTATAGTACACAAATATCTGACTCTTGAACGATTTCAAATTATCTTTCAAATTATTTACCTTAACAACCAATTTTTCCTTCGCCTTGCCGTGTTTCTTCTCAAAATATTCAAACTTCCTCCCCCACTCAATTGAAGAATCTGCTAACTTTGGTCGGAACCTAGATGATTAGTAATTGGAATGCCCCGTATGTATCCAAACCATCCTTCCACTTACTACAACAAACTTTATTTCTTATAATATAATTAGAGAATTTGTGTCCCTTTTTACCACAATAGAAACAAGTAATTTGAGATAATTATTTTCTTAGACCTATGATAATGTGTTTTGAAAGAGTGTTAATTTTTCCAAAACACTTACTATGACATGAAGATTTTGAAACTTTCACTTCAATTTCAAGTTTTGAAACTTGTTCTTTCAAAATGATATTTTTATTTTTCTAAGGAAACACAATTTTCACAATGAGATAAATTATGAGTACATTTCACAATGTCAGTAACTTAATGAGAATGCTTCAAAGCTTTGGATAAATCCTTTTCTAGCTTTACAATTTATTTTCAAATTATGCACGGTTTTCTCTTTATAAGCCATTAATTTTGTCATATAAATTAATGGCTTATAAATTTTATTATCTTCCTTATGAAGTTCTTCAAATGTATCTTGAATTAGTTATATAAAGGTAAAAAAGTTAAGTTAATTGTCACTAACCTCTTTTTTATGGCGTTTATCTATCAGAGATAGGGTTGTGACATCATTGTTATCAGAGATTTAGCTTGAGGTTTCATCACTATCCTCCAAATCTTTGTAAGGTCATTTTCCTTTTTGGTCATTTTAACCTCTTTTCTCAAATTTCTCCATTTTCTTGATGTATTTTGGATACTTTGACTTTAAGTGTAACACCTCGTTTTTCAAAGCGAGGGTGTATTTTTTTTTTTCAAAAGATATTAAAATAAAACAGAGAAACAAATAAGAAAACACCTTTAGATAAATAATTGAGTCATTATAATTAACAAGCAGCGGAAAGGTTTCCCAAAATATGAATCCAGAATATTTACATAACAAAAAGTGGTACAGTCTTCCAGTTTAAAATAAACACAATACAAAAGAAAGACATATGCCCCCTCTATGTTAACCTAATCTGATCATTCTACAAAACAAACTAAGAACTATACACCCTGAGTGATCTCCACACGCCCCGTAAGATCCTCCTAACGTTGCTCCAGTCAAGCATTTCCATCTAGATCTCCATCCACAGGGTATGAACCGATAGGATAGTCCTGGCTCTCATCTGAGGGCAAAGCCCAGATTTCCACAATAGTTGTAAAGGGTCACCAACCGAAATTAACAATTAACACATAACATATAAGTTTTCAAATGCACAAAATACCCCTTTCAACTTAGCATGCATCTTAAAAGGTTTTCCATATGCTAAAAGTTCATACAATGCTTACCAAATGATAATGAAATCAAAATAAAGTTCTCTAAATATCAAGTAATACATAACTGACCAAACCATTGATAAGGCAATTGAGCAATCGATTATCTAACTCAAAATAAGAATTTATATTGGGCCAATCGATTGGGCAAATCGATTTCCTGAATTTTTTTAGTGAAAACTGAACTTTGAACTTACATCAATCGATTGGGGAAATCGATTGATGAAGGTCTGAGCCCCTGTATTGCCAAATCGATTGGGCAAATCGATTTCATGTAAGACAGAGCCCCTGTATTGAATCCAATCAATTGGGCAAATCGATTTCCTGAAAGACAGAGCCCCTGTATTGGATCCAATCGATTGGGCAAATCAATTTCCCACTGTTTCTAAGAAAAGTCATTACCAAATCGATTTCCCTATCAATACTTCCAAAATTTCATAATCAAACTCATTCACATTCATACACAACTCCAAATCTTAACACTTAGCAATTTCAACACAATCACTACAACATCATGAACTTTGAAATAGTTTTGTAATCAACATGCTATCACACAATTCCAAATCATAACACTTAACACTTATAACACAGTCACTACAACATCATGAGTTTCGAAATAGTTGTACAATCAATTTCACTTACACATAATTTGTTCTAAAACATAGACACTAAGTACAATCATCACAATCATAATGTCATCTCAAGTTCAAACACTCAATCATACACTTGAATCAAACATGACTCGTGTGTCAAGCACCCTAATGCAATGCGTATATGCCAAAATGCATGGACTCGGAATTCCAAACCAAAACCCTCCTCAAAGGGCCGTAAATCATAATTGTACCGCCTATCGCAGGCCAAAGTACCAATTACCGACGTGCCACTTATCACGGGTCAGCACGATTTACTAAAAAGCGTAAATCATAAACGTACCACCTATCACGGGTTAGTACTGTTTACCGAGGTGCCACCTATCACGGGTCAGCACAACTTACCAAAAAGTAAATCGTAAACGTATCACCTATCACGGGTCAATACTATTTACCGAGGTGCCACCTATCACGGGTCAGCACAATTTACCAAATGAAATGCATGAGCATACACTGACTCCATCCACAAGAATCGTTAAGTAAATGCAGATATTAAAAGATTCCCCATTTTTAATACTCATTTAACTTAAACGATTTTCACGCCAAACATTAAGCAAACAGACATATTAAGAGATTTCCCATTCTTAATATTCTTTTAACTTAAATGGTTTTCGAAACGACATTAAGTAACCAAAACATTAAGAGATTCCCTATTCTTAACGCCCAGTTAACTTAAACGATTTTCAAACAACAATAAGTAACCAAGACATTAAGAGATTCCCCATTCTTAATTCCCAGTTATCTTAAACGATTTTCAAAACAACATTAAGTAACCAAGACATTAACAGATTCCCCATTCTAAACGCCCAGTTAACTTAAACGATTTTCAAACAAGAATAAGTAACCAAGACATTAAGATATTCCCCATTCTTAATACCTAGTTAACTTAAACGATTTTCAAAACAACATTAAGTAACCAAGACATTAAGAGATTCCCCATTCTTAATACCCAGTTAACTTAAACGATTTTCAGAAAAACATTAAGTAACCAAGACATTAAGAGATTCCCCATTCTTAACGCCCAGTTAACTTAAACAATTTTTCACAAACACATATTAAGTAAACGAGATATTAAGAGATTCCCCATTCTTAATACTCATTTAACTTAATGGTTTTCAAAATTCCACACAAAACAACTCAAACATATTATCAAATTCAATCCATGATTCACACCAAAACATAACCATTCATTTCTCCACAAAATCGTTTTCACGACAACATTAAGTTAAAAGCAGACATTAAGAGATTCCCCATTCTTAATACTCGTTTAACTCTAATGGTTTTCAAATTTCATGCAGAACAACTCAAACATTTTATCAACTCCAATCATAAACATATCAAATTTCATCAGTATTAATTAAGAACGCGTCAAATATGATGAACACAGATCAACACAACATACCACTCAAACACATCAAATTTCATTTACTCAAAACATACACAAATGAGTTAAATTCATTTTCCCCAAATCAATACTTTAACCCTAACAAAATTCTTTTCCACACAACCACATATAAGTCCCTAAATGCAAACTAAAAGTTTGGAAGGAGCCCTTACCTTCACGTTAGCTGTAACGTGCGATTACAGTGCCGTGGGTAAATCTGGTAAAATCTCCGCTCGCAACGCCGCTTCCAAAGTTGGTTTCCTAGCACCGTAGCGTGGTAGTGAGCAACTTTCCCTTCTATCTCTTCGCGAAATGAAGCTTAGATCTAGATGAAACGGAGAGGTTTGTGTTTGACGGTTTTTGAAATCCCTAACCCGTTTTCGAATCCGAGAAGGAGGAAGGAGTTGGGAACTTGATCTTTCTCATTCACTAGCCTTGGGTTTCAATTTTCGAACTCAAAGGAAGCAAGAAAACGAAAAAATGGAGGAAGGAAGGGAGAAGTGGGTTTCGCGAGGCAATGAGAGGAATGAGAACTTCTCTATTTTCTTTCTTTTCTTTTTCCTTTCTCTCTTTTTCCTTCCTCTCTATTTCTTTTCTTTCTTTCCTCTTTTTCTTCTTTTCTTTTCCTTCTTTCCTTTTCTTATACATATATAATAATATATAATATATATATATAACATTTATATAATATATATATATATATATATAATAATTTAAACCTAAACCAATAAATATCTAACAATTCTCACATCCATCACTTCACTCACATCTCCAACTATTTTGATAAAAATATCTACTCTCGTCGCAACTCAATTGTCAAATACAATTTTCAGCAACCTGAGATATTTTGAACAAAACCGCCCAGAATTATATTCTTCGAAACCTAAATAAACTATTCTTCGACAAATAATTTTAATCCAATTTCCAAAAATATATTTTCGGCCTTTAACTCACTAAATACTGAAAACTGGGTTAAAAGCCTAAGCAATTTAACACAAAATACCCTCAAATCAGATAATTTAGGATTTAAAATTACGAGTCTTACATTAAGTGTCTAGATTTGTTGTACCGTTGTACAAAGAGACTCAATTATTAATCACTAGAGTCATGTTGAATTATTATTAAGGCTCTAATCTTATTTTTTGTCTTATTCTTCATGTGTAATTAAACGATTAAGCTCTTGCTCATGTTCTTGTAACTTGCCAAATAAGGTTTCTAGAGTCATGGTTTCTAAGTTCCTTAATTCAAAAATCAATGTTACCCTATGTAGCCATTCCCTACTCAAACATATTTATATTTCATTTGTCAAGTCTTCATTTGAAAACATTTTTACAATAGCATCCAAAAGATTCACAATATTTGCGAACCATTTCTACAAATCAACATGGTTTCTCCTTGCTTCATACAACAATTTATATTCTTGTGTTAGAGTATTAAGGAGAGTTTATTCCTTTATTTGAATTATGAACATTTACAAAGATCTATATAAACGCTTGTACAAGCAATCCCTTCTTCCTTAAATGCTCATGAACAATATTTTCATGCACCCTTCATAAAATATGAACTACCTCTTCAAATTTGAAATCATTTACACCCTAGAGGAGTCACCAACGCTAGTCTCGTTAAAAGATCATTTTTTTCAATTAAATCATTGTACAACCAATTGAACCTTCAATTGATCACAACTGAAACAAATATTCCATGAAATGATATTCTCACCTATCTATATAAATTTCGGTCTCACCAAGAAAGGGAATCATTTTTTCTATCTAAGATTGTTTCTTAAAGAGATAAATGAAGAAGAATGAATGAAAGTAATCACTCTAAAATGAAGGGACATGATGGTTTATAAAAGACATGGTTCACGTGTGAAAATACCAAACAATACAATTAAAATAACTGTTTTTCAATTGTCCAAACTGAATGTAGAAGGTCGAGTAAGTTGATCCATACAGGGGATTAATCAATTCTTATATAATTAACTCATAAATTCAAGATTTTAAACCCAAATTGCATGAATTGAATTGTCCGTTATATAAGTTGATTCAACCAAATTCTATGGAGTTTGATAAGTCGACTCCGATATCAAGTAAATCAATTATGTTGTAGCAAAAACCATATCCATACTTAGGACATATATAAGTCAAATTCAAGAAACATGTGAATCAATCCATGTTTTGAAAAATCACTTGAAAATATTTTTAATGCGATGCTTAATTTCAAAAATATTTCTAACATGTACCTATTGTAATGCATGGAAAAAAAAAATGAAGTTTTCAAAATGGTTTTCTAATTCAAAAACATTAATGGATATGGAGAATAAAGACATTTGTAGCGGAACACAAAACCATCTATATAAAATGTAATTTTGACATTTATTAAAATCTTAGTCTATTATAGAGAAACTTGCACTCACATTTATTCGGAATGATATCTTCTGCAATAAATTGGTTTGAATGTTTGAGAGAGTTAGAGTGACAAAAAAGTCATCTGTTCGAACTTTTTCCTTTAACAAAACTAACCACTAATTATTAACATTGACTATTTAAAACATAGATGTTGTGTGTGACATTTTTTTATATAAAAAAAAGTCAAATTTTAATTTGAACATATTTATCACACCTTACTTAAATGAAGATCCATTTTAGTTCCCGAAAAAAATTAAGATTTAATTTAGTCCTTGAAAAAAATTAAGTTAACTTTTAATTTATCACAAATTTAAAGTGAGACAACTTAATTTGTGTTTTGTTAGGTTGATGAAAGAAAAAGGAAAAAAAATGTAAAGAAGAGAAAATGACTAGAAAATAATGGGATTATTTAGTAGTTTGGCATAAAATAACAAAGAAAAGATTAAGAAATGTTTATAGAAAAGAAATATGTATGTTTATGAAATGACATAAATGTTCTTAAGCAAAAATTAGATATAATAAAAATAAGCATTTCAATTTAACAAACTATGAATATTATATTTTTATAGTCTTTATATGTACTAATTTTTTGTTTGTCAAAATCAAATATTTATTTTTATTCTTTTAATCATATCTAAATTTTGCTTTAGGATAAAACTACTAAATAATCAAACAACTTCCTATTATTTTATCTTCTTTTCACTTTCTTTTTTTTTCTCCCTATTTTTCTTTTATCAAGCTAACAAAGTCTAAAGAAGTTGAGGACTAAATTATACCGGTTTAATTTTCTTACTAACTAAAAGTTAGCTTTATTTTTCTCAAGAATAAATGGATATCGCGGTTTTTTTTATGGATTAAAATTGATCTTTACTCCATTTTACTTTTATTCTCTCCCTGTCTACACACCAAATAAACTTAATATGTAGAGTTGTTTTCAACATACTCCTTTCGTTTCGTTTCGTCCCTAGTTATAAGCCTCTATCGCAAATTTCACTCAAATTAAGATAAATTGATAACGTAGTTTATATGTTTATTTTTTATAAAAAATGACTAAAATATCATTTATGTATTGATGCATTCAATAATAACTTTTCATATCATAAGATAAACTAGTAATATCAATTAAGATTATGCTTATAAAAAAATAAATAAATGCATCTAATAAATTGAAAAAGGACTGATGTTTAGGGACAAATTTTCTGTCATTAGATATTTGTAATTAAAGACAATTGCTTTTGGTGTAACAAAAAACAATGTATTGAACCCTGTTCATACTGAACAGAAAATTACTTCAATTAATTATTGTTCAATTAACCAACACTCGGTGGGAACAGAAAAATTAAGTGATAGGGAAAAAGTAAAACATCATGAATGGCATTTATGGTGCAAGATTCAATGAAAAAAATGAAAGATTTATTTGATTAATTCATACATATTAATAAAATTAATGAAAGAGTGAGAATAATATTTTTCTTTTAAAGTATTGTATTTATTAGTATTGGTGTATTTATTATTATTATTATTATTATTAATTATTTCCCCTGGGATCTTATATATAAAAAAAAATTTGAAGAATTTTTTAATTTTATATATAAAAATATTATGACTTTTAAAATATATTTATTGTTTAAATTACTTTTATATTTATTATTTATAGTTTTTAATAAGAGAGTATATAAAAAAATAATTAAAACAATTAATAAGTACTTTTTTTCTCTTTCTTATCAATAGAATCAGATATAGTAATAGATAAAATTAAACAAAAGAATTAATGAATATAGATTTGAAAAATTATTAATATTAAATTAAAAAAGTATTAATTTCACGATTTTAAATGGGTTTGTCATAAAGAGACGAGGAAATATTAACAAATATAGACTAGGTTACTCTTTTAGTTATCCTTAACAAAATAAACAAAATTACAAATATTGGAGTATTGTCCACTCTCTGATTCCTGCCCACAATTTTATTGTACAAGATTTCGATCACGTTCTCTTATGGTGGACTACAGTTGTTTTAAGAAGTTAATGGGAAATCATGTTCATGTTAGAGTGATTGAAGATCTAAAAAGTGTTCCAACTTTCAATAATTAATTAGTATAATAATACTTCCCAAAAAAAAAAATTAGTATAATAATATTTGTTCTATAGTTTCCCAAGGATAGCCAAAATGGAAAGCAAAAATGCAAGAAACAAGGGGACACCAGCCATTCAAATATTGATTGAGTGCCTTGAATGTAAAGACAAAGAATGAAAAGTTCCTCGATCGAACAAATGTGGGGAGGCAATGCCATTCTTGATTTTAGTTAATGTTTCACTTTATATAAACCTTCTAATGAATCTAATGCTATTTTTCAGTAGTAAAATCTCTATTTTGGACTCTCTCATTGTCTACTTTCAAAATAACCTATGTGATTGAAATGTGGTTATTAGATGAAGATTGATATAATTCACATTTAAATGTAAATTAGGAATACAAATTTTATCAATTTTTCTAAAGACAAACGTTAAAAGTAATTAATCTTTCTACGTTATTTTTTATGGATTTTTTTGTATTTGTAAAAATATATTGTGAAACTTTATTCTAAACTTTTACTATCATTCTGTATATAGAATTAAATTGCAGTATAAAAAACATAAAAATATTCTAAAAATAGTTTAAACAAATTTCCAAATTTAAACTAATATTTAATATATTTAAATATAAAAATAAAATCTTATCTCTTCGACCCTTAAATCAAAGGAATTTTTTAGCTTAAAAAAACATATAAACAAGATGTAAAGAATTTTAGTCGAGAGATCACCAATATAATCATTTGTATATGTTGAATTGCAAAGTCCAACTTGATCCATCTAAATCCCTCATGTATGATATTAATCTAACGGTTAATAGATATTGATGACAATAACTGTTAGTTATTTTAATTATAGATGATCCAAATCCATTTGTGTCTCTCCTTCTATATATCTCTATGGTAGAAGTTGGGTTGTTTCTTTTTCTTCTCTTGGGACCCATTAAACTGACATGCCACAAGGAAGGGACAAAAGAGAAGGGGCACCATATCTATATTATCTCCCATAATTACTTCTTTTTACACCTCCTACAACTTCATGTTCTGCAACAGAACCTCTTATTCTTGCTTAACTTATTGCATTTAATGCACATTTATTTCTCTTTTTACTACAAATACTTCTTTTGCTGCTACCGTATCATCAGTGCATTTTCCTTATACCACAACAAGAAAGTTTAATTAGCTCAAAATTTCCGAAGGATTTGTTTCAGCATGACATCAAATGCATACATTCTTCTTTTATTTGTTTGCATTTTCTTCCATGCATGCAATGCTCGGCGGCATCTGATTAGCCCTTTAGATAAGAAGCTGGAGAAGAAACCTGATCACTTCTCTCTTAAGGTTTGTCTTCCTAACTATACATAAATATAAGCATTTCTTAGTTACACATCATGGTTTTGTAATTTGGTTTGCAATCATACTATTAGAATTTGGTAAACATTAAAAGAAAAAAAAAAAACAATTATATCTAGTTTCATCAATGAGTATTAGAGACAACAAATTAGACAACCAGTTTATTTTTTTTCACTTTTTAATATTCGTAATTATTTCAAGTTTTTGAGGAGATTGCAACATTGCACATTCAGTGCAGATATATCAGTTGTATTTGACCATAATTTTTTACTTCATGATGGACTGAGAATGTGATTTAAAATTGCGTTTGAACAATAATGATATCTATTTAACTTCATTTATTTTTTTTTTTTGAAATTAACTAGTTAACTTATATTTAGTAGTTTGTTTTTTCCAATAACTAAAGTTTCTTGTTTTAGCAGATCGTTGAGAAAAATGGATATGATTCATCAATGAAGAAGCTTAATGAAGGTGATCATAACAAGATGAGTATTGATGAGTTGATTGTTGAGTCAAAGAAGTCAAAAGGCTCGAAACACCGAAGAAGTACTAACCAAAGAGTGTTGAAAGATGTGGGAAAAGCTTCAATATTTGGTTTAAAAACTAAATCTCATGTTTCAGTTTCGTGGCGTGTGCCTCACAAGAAACATAGTGAGAAACATCCTGGGTTTAATTTGGATTATTCACCACCCAAGACACATCCTCCTTCTCACAATTAAGCATAAATGTTATTGAAATTAAGAAATTGCATCTCATCATCTTGGGTGAAGTGTTTAATATTAGTTTTACTAGCATATATATGACTACAGGAAAATGACTGTGTGACTGTGTTCTTAATATGTATAATCAAACATATGTTTTCGATGCTAATTTAACTACGTTAAGACGTCCTTTTTTTTCGGTTTAGAAGAGATGTTGTATACTATAATAAATATGTATTTTACACATGTTGTGAATTTAATTAAATTCTTAAATTTACGACCCTAATCATATATATCTTCTATTTCCTTTACATATATTTATTGATATTAATTATTTTTTAACTAAATATTTACTGATGTCAATGCTTTTCATCATTAACGTCTTAATTAATTGAAGATTAGTCCGTCCTTAATTAATTTGTCTTCTAAGAATAATCTCTCACAGCTTCTGCAAAAAAAAAAATGAAAATACGAGTGCAGCTTAGGAGTTAGGAAAAATCTTTTGAGATAATAGATTAGAGATATACGCATAATGGGTTTATGAGAATTTCAAGTCAACTAGTGCACTAAAGGTAACATCATGGTCCTAAAATGAACAATAAGTATATCGGTTTTGTTATACAACCTTTGGTAAAGACACCGTATATATACAGTATATTGTCTTATCTTTTTCAAAAAATATATTAAAACAATTAAAAACACTTTT
The DNA here is from genome assembly GCA_037974835.1 of Cicer judaicum. NCBI lineage: Eukaryota > Viridiplantae > Streptophyta > Magnoliopsida > Fabales > Fabaceae > Cicer > Cicer judaicum. The sequence goes on from JBBPBS010000206.1 coordinate 1,683,391, forward strand.
TTAACGTAACATACATATTTGTGTTATAAATTATACTGTAAAACATTCACTGCGCCAAAAATGACATTTAACAGCGCGTATTTTACAGCGCTTTCTAAACACAAACGCTGTTGTAAATGTATTTTAAAAATAACGGAGTCTTTTACAACGCTTTAGATGACAAGCGCTGTAAAAGAAGCGCTGTTGTAGGTCATATAACGTTTGCGCATAACGTTATAAGGCTTTTACAGCGCTTGCAATAAAAGCACTGTAAAATGAAGCGCTTCGGTGTATTATTTTACAGCGCTTTTTTCACAAGCGCTGTAAAATACATGCGCCTTCATTGATTTTAACTACCTATTACAGCGCTTTTATTACAAGCGCTGCAAAATACATGCGCTTCATTGAATTTAACTACCTAATACAGCGCTTTTTTCACAAGCGCTGTAAAATTCATCTTTCAAATAATTATATACGTTGGAAACTCTCATATACGTACTGTGTCATGCATTATTCTAAACAAGCTCTACATCTTTCAAAACCCTAATATACGTACTGTGTGCGGCCATCTACGTTGTCTCAGGTATTTTTTAATTTGTTTTTGTCAATATCCTCTACCCTAGTTTTTTAATAATTGAAAACTAAAAATTATTATATATATATATATATATATTAAATCTCTTAATTCTACACATATATACACATGATCTGTTTATGTAAATTTGAAATTGTCAAAAATTGTCAAAAACTCATACCACATGATCTGTTTTGAAATTGTTAGTTGATATTGGTTTCTTTTTGAAACTTGTTGATATGTTTTGAAAGCTTATTAGTTTTGTAACTGCATTTATATAGGTGGTATAATATGGATAGGAAATGGATGTCAGCCAATCGATTGTCAAAAGAGTATGAAATTGGAGTGAAGGAGTTTGTTGAGTTTGCAGTGAAGAATGCAAAAGATCCAAATAAAGTAGTTTATCCTTGTTTAAAATGTTGTTTTGGAAAACATGTTGGAGAAGATGAATTAGAAGGACATCTAGTATGTAATGGAATTGATCAAAGCTACACATGTTGGATAAGACATGGTGAGAAAAAAAAAAGGAAACATTAATTTTGATAATAGTTCGACACATGCTTCAACTGACTTCGATACAGATACATATGAGCCGGACCGAGTTGATGAGATCGCAAAAGCAGTTGAAGAAGATCTTCGATATTGTCCTAAAATGTTTGAAAGTTTGTTGAGTGATGTAGAGAAAGAATTATATAATGGTTGTACTAAATTCACAAGACTGTCGGCGATATTAAAGTTGTACAACTTAAAAGCGAGTAATGGATGGTCAGATAAAAGCTTTATAGAATTATTAACACTCATAAAAGATATGTTGCCAGATGATAATGAACTTCCCATTCGAACCTATGAGGCTAAATGGATTTTGTGTTCTATTGGCATGAGTTACGAAAGGATTCATGCGTGTCCTAACGATTGCATTTTATTTCGAAATGAATACGAACTACTTAAGGCGTGTCCGAAATGCAATGTCTCTCGATATAAGAAGAAAGAATCTACCCCAGCAAAAGTCGTGTGGTATTTTCCTATAATACCAAGATTTAGGCGCATGTATCGCAGTGAAGAAGATTCAAAACACTTGACATGGCATGCAGATGAAAGAATTAGAGATGGAATGTTTCGACACCCTGCAGATTCCCCATAATGGGCAAAAATTGATCACGAGTATCCTAAATTCGGGATAGAGTCAAGAAATCTAAGACTTGCACTTTCTACTAATGGAATGAATCCACATGGTCTTCAAAACATCTCACACAGCACGTGGCCTGTGATTTTGGTAATATTAACCTACCTCCATGGTTATGTATGAAGCGTAAGTTTATGATGTTGTCTCTGTTAATTTCTAGACCCAAACAATCGGGGAATGATATTGACGTATATTTGACTCCTCTAATCGAAGATTTAAAACGCATGTGGGAGATAGGTGTGAAAGTTTATGACGGGTATAAGAAAGAATGTTTCAATTTGAGGGCTATGTTGTTCGGCACAATTAATGATTTTCCAGCATATGGTAATTTATCAGGATATAGCATTAAAGGTCAGTGTGCATGTCCTATATGTGAAGAGAGTACAAATTGGATGCGGTTGAAACATTGTAAGAAGAATGTGTTTCTTGGACATCATAGATTTTTACCTTATAGTCATCAGTATCGTGGGTGGAGAAATGCATTCAATGGAAAATCAGATGAAGGTAAAGCTCCTTTAGCACCGACTGGATATCAAATACTTGAAAAAGTACAAGGAATGACCAATAAATTTGACAAATTTGACAAACCTTTTGCGGGAGAGCTAGTCAAAACTGGGTGGAAGAAAAAGTCAATTTTCTTTGAATTGCCATATTGGAAGTCATTGTATATAAGACATTTCCTTGATGTGATGCATATTGAAAAAAATGTATTTGATAGTGTTATTGGTACATTACTCAATGTTCCAGGAAAGTCTAAAGATGGCATCAACGCAAGATTGGACTTGGTCGATATGGGAATAAGAAATGAATTGGCTCCAGTAAAGAAAGGAAATCGCACATATCTACCACCAGCCGCTCATACTCTATCTAGAAAGGAAAAAATTGTTTTATGTAAATTTCTACACGAAGTTAAAGTTCTAGAAGGATACTCTTCGAACATTACAAATTTGGTTTGTATGAAAGACCTTAAGTTAAAAGGTTTGAAGACTCATGATTGTCATATTCTAATGGAGCATTTTCTACCAATAGGTATACGTTCCATTTTACCTGAAAAAGTTCGACTAGCCTTAACTAGATTATGTTTCTTCTTCAGGGAAATTTGTAGTAAAGTGATCGACCCTCAAAAATTACCGACATTGCAGAGGGAAATTGTTGTTACTTTGTGTGAGCTTGAAATGTATTTCCCACCATCGTTTTTTGATATAATTGTTCACCTTACTGTTCATTTGGTTAAGGAGACACAACTTTGTGGGCCAGCTTATATGAGATGGATGTATACGATAGAACGATATTTGAAAATATTAAAAGGGTACGTAAAAAGTAGAAGTCGACCAGAAGGTTGTATTGCTGAACGATACATTGTTGAAGAGGCTGTTGAATTTTGTACTGAATGTCTGTCCAATGTTGAATCCATAGGGCTTCCCAAGTCTCGTCATTCGGGAAGAATATCAGGAGAAGGGATAATTGGAAGGAGACTGCTGACTATATCAAGGATAGAATGGGAGCAGACACAATTGTATGTTCTGCACAATGATGATGAGGTTCAACCGTATGTTACAATACACATGGATCAGTTATCTCGTTTGAACATGAATAGGAATCGAAATTGGATAACTCGAGAGCACAATCGAAGTTTTATAACATGGTTAAAAAGTCACATAAAGTCAAAATTTGATGTAGACCCCGGATCAATTTCACAGAGATTGAGGTGGCTAGCAAATGGTCCGAGCTTACATGTCTTTTCTTACACTGGTTATGTTATCAACGGCTACACATTTTATACCAAATAAAAAGATGATCAGACCACTATGCAAAATAGTGGAGTCACTCTCGTAGCTGAAGCGATGCATGTCTCCAATGCAAAAGACAAAAACCCAATATATGCAAATCTATCATATTTTGGGGTTATCGAGCGCATATGGGAGTTAGACTACACAATGTTTCGTGTTCCCATATTTGGTTGCAAGTGGGTCGATAATAATAATGACGTTCGGATTGATGAGTCAGGATTCTTGCTTGTTGATTTTAATAGGGTGGGATACAAAGACGAGCCTTTAATTTTAGCGTCGCAAGCTCAACAAGTGTTTTATGTCACTGATCCTTCTGATGATAAATGGTCTGTTGTCCTATCAACCAATAAAATAAGTGATGATAACAATAATGATGAAGATGTTGATAATGATCTTTTATTTGCAACATCACAACAACCACATGAAATTGATTCAACTGATGATAGTTTATATCTTAGAGATGATCATGACAAGGGAATTTGGATTAATCCATCGTTTCGTATTGTAAATGGACAAACAAATGTAAATCCCACCAGGAAAAGAAGAAGGGCATCTTAATGTACATATTTAATCGTTTTATATAAGCCATGCATGTAATTTGAATTATTGTGATAAATATGCATGTAATTTGAATTCAGTGTTTTATACTAATATGACAGATTTCATATCAGAAGCTTTTGGAAGCATAAGCCTTTGTGGAAGTTGAGTTTATTGCCTTTACAATCAAATACAATTGTAATTGTTATCCATATTCAAACAATATTTTAAATGTTATACGTGTGTTTCAATTGTTTCTTTAGGGGATATTATTTTAGGGAATATTATAAGTGCAGGAGCATGAGTCTTTATTCTAAGAATGCAAGCATAACCAGTGATTCAATTAGGGCTTAAGTTTTTGGCTTTTGGATAGTTTTGTTGATGAGTCTTTATTTTGATGAGGGGTGGGGGATAAGGGTCTTTATTTTGATGTGGGGTGGGGGATAAGGGTCTATGTTCAATTTTTATATTGCAGTGGTTTGACAATTTCAGTCCTTCATATTCTGAGCAAGATCTGATGGAATTAAAGGAAGAATGGTGTTAATATGTGCTTGAAATGAAAATTATTTGATTTTCTAGGAAATAGCATGCTGCTGGGCAAGGGATCTGAATATTATATGGTAGCTAGTGCATATTCTGTATTTTTTTTTAGTTATTATATGTATATGATCATAGGACAATATATAAACATGCATATGAATATGTTGTAAATTAGGTTCAATGTATATGTAGTTACTTATGTTGTAAAATATTGTGTTATAGGGTAATATATATGTATCATATTGTGTGAACTGCTTGTGAATTGCTTATAGTAATATATATGTATCATGTTGTAACTTACTGATTCTGGTTGTGTTATGTTGTTTGATTCAAAATTATTTTGGATAAAAAGATAAAAGACAGCGCTTTATTAAAAAAATGCCATAAAAAGCTAAAAAGCGTTTCTCAAATATATATAGGGCTTAAAAAAAATACACCTTTTACAGCGCTTTTTTGAAAAAGCGCTGTAAAATATGCATTGGATGGACATTTTACAGCACTTTTTACAAAATATGAATTATGGGTATGCCTATTACAGCGCTTTTTACAAAAAGCGCTGTAAAAGGTACACCAAAATATAAATTATGGGTATACCTATTACAACGCTTTTTACAAAAAGCGCTGTAAAAAGGTAAACCAAACTATGAATTATGGGTATGCCTATTACATCGCTGTTGTATCTTTTACAGCGCTCGATTCCACAATGCTTGTTTTTTTGAAAAAGCGCTGTAAAAGACTTAAAAAAAGCGATGTTAAAGGCTAGTATTGGCGTAGTGATTATAACCACTAAAATAAATGTGGTCAACTACTTTTAAAACATTAATTACGTACATTAACCATTAAAATAAATGTCATTAATCATTTTAGAATATTTTTTAATTATTAAATAACACTACGTATTAAATGAGTTAAATAGTACATGTTCATAAATTTAATTTCAATTAGCGTATCATTCATTTATTTTATTTTTTATTTGATCCTTTATTTTATTTTTAAGTGATAATTTGATCTTTTATATTTTAAAATATCAATGATATTATTTTTTTTTACAAAAATTTATTAAATTTTTTATATAAAACCCATAAAATTAATTTCATCTTCACTATAATGCAAATTTTTATCAAACACATAACTCAAATGTTCAAATAAACTCATATTTACATCTTCAACAACATCAAATTCATCAAATAAAAAATAAACATATGAGTTTATTTAAATATTTAAGCTATGAATTTGATAAAATTGACATTATTTTTGAAAATTTTTGATAAAATTTGATAAATTTTTGAAATTTTTGTAGGAGATTTAAAGGTTTTCTAATTCAAAAACATTAATGGATATTGAACATTAGGAGATTTGTAGCAGAACATAAAGTCATCTATATAAAATGTAATTTTGACATTCATTAAAATCATAGTCTATTATAGAGAAACTTGCATTCATATTTATTAGGGATGATATTTTCTGCAATAAATTAGTTTGATTGTTTGAAAGAGTTAGAGTGACAAAGAAGTCATGTGTACTTCAACTCTTTCCTTTAACAAAACTAACCACTAATAATTAACATTAACTATTTAAAACATAGATGTTGTGCGTGACAGTTTTTTATATATAAAAAAAGTCAAATGTTAATTTGAACATATTTATCACACTATACTTAAATGAAGACTATTTTAGTGCCTGAAAAAAATTAAGATTTAATTTAGTCCTTCAAAAAAATTAAGTTAATTTTAATTCTTCACAAATTTAAACTGAAATAACTTAATCTCTACTATTTTTGTATTTTGTTATGTTGATGAAAGAAAAAGGGAAAAAAAATGTAAGTAAGAGAAAATGACTAAAAAGTAATGGGATTATTTAGTAGATTGACATAAAATAACAAAGAAAGGATTAAGAAATATTGATAGAAAAGAAATATGTATATTTATTTATGAAATGACATAAATGTTCTTAAGCAAAAACTAGATATAATTAAAATAATAAAAATAAGCATTTTAATTTAACAAACTATGAATATTATATTTTTATAGTCTTTATATGTACTAACTTTTTGTTTGTCAAAATCAAATACTTATTTTTATTCTTTTAATCATATCTAAATTTTGCTTTAGGATAATACTACTAATTAAATAATCAAACAACTTCTTATTATCATATCTTCCTTTCACTTTTTTTTTTCTCCTTATTTTTCTTTCATCAACCTAACAAAGTCTAAAGAAGTTGAGGACTAAGTTATACTGGTTTAATTTTCTTAGTAACTAAATTAAAGTTAACTTTCACTAGTACAAATTAACGTATTTATATTGGCAATTTTAGATCGGTTGATATACACTTGATGTAACAAAGACAAAAAAAAAATAGAAACAAATTAATTATTATAATAAATTTTGTTACATCTTATAAATTAAATCATTCTAACAAACATTTTACAAAATTTAAAAAAAAAAAAAAAAAAAATGCGCGAACTCTTTGGCTTTCACCTTCTCCTCCTACGCAAACCAACTTCCTGAATCACTTCACCTTCGAGAACCAACTCCTGAATTACCTTCACCTTCGTATGCCCTAATTTTTGCTTTCACTCCCTCCCTTCCCTCACGCGCGAACTCTTCAGCGCCGACGACGACTAATCTACGTTTTTTGACTTCCGCACCGGCAACGAGTTGCTTTGTCTTCCCTTTCCATTTTCTGAGAAGTGTCGATTTCTTGTTTCTCCCAAATAGGTTTGTTCCTTTCTATGGTAATTTTTTGATAATTCTTGTTTCTTGCTTAGCAATTTTAGAAGTTTGATTTTGCTATAGATTGCTATTGATTTTGTTGTATAATTTTGCCATATAAATGTTTCTCTTCCAAACCTGTGAAAACTGGAGTCATATTCTTGCTTTCAGTTCTCTCAACTTGCAGTTATACATTCAAATATTTTTTGGTTGAGAAAAAACTCTAATTTTTCGATTTTATATAGTTGTTATGTTTTTGTTCTCTTTCAAGTTTTTATTATTCTTTGAGAATGTGTTAGACATGAGATTGCTATTTTTTAGTTAGGATTGATTTTGCTAAAAACATGTAATGAATGATTCAATTTATTGAGGTCCCTAAAAACATGTGAGCGAATTTTGCTGATTTTGGTCATGTATTGCATTGTTAACTGATTGATTATGTATTATCCAGTTATAATGGTTTGACAATGTATTAGACTTAACGAATTTGGTTGAAATAGGCATTGGTGAGTGTCATCCAATTTGGGGTTGGAAAGCACTTCTACATAGCAGCTATTAGAGCTCTGAAAAATGGTTCAACAAACATGGATGTCCTAGTTTCTTTGGGAACTACAACATCATATGTTTATTATGTTTGTGTTAATTATGTATGGTGCTTTTACTAGATTTTGGTCTACAAAATACTTTGAAACAAGTGTTATGCTTATAACATTTGTTTTGTTAGGCAAGTATTTGGAATGTCTAGCCAAGGGAAAGACGTTCGATGCCATTAAGAAGTTAGTAGAACTCACTACTGCAACAACTTTACTGGTTGTTAAAGACAAAGGTGCGTGACACTTTAATTTATGTGTATTATACTCTTAAGAAAATGGAGATGAAACAACTAATGTGTTGATTATCTTGTATTTAGGTTGAAATTAATGAAAGTTATTATATTTATCATCGAGATTTCATCATAACATCAAATTATAACTTGTCAATAATTGTTTTCTTCTAGATGGTAGATCTATTGAAGAAATAAAATGATTCCTTGCTTATTCAACCAAGTGGCACATTAAATTCTTCCTGGTACTAAGATTCCTGCTGATGCCATTGTTACCCAGGGCTCAAGTTATGTAAATGAGAGTATGGTGACTAGTGAGTCTATACCTATTTTGAAGGAGATCAATGCCTTTGTCATTGGAGGTACAATCAATTGGAAGGATGTCCTTCACATCCAAGCTATCGAAGTAGGATCCAATACAGTTTTGAGTCAGATAATTAATTTGGTGGCGACAACACAGATGTCCAAGGCTCCCATCCAAAAGTTTGCTGATTATGTAAGTATTTATTCTGGTTGTGCTCTTGGATTAATTTTAGGTTATGGAAGTGTTAATTGTTAGTGTAAGCATTTTTATACTATACCTTTGTTGTATTACATATATGATCCAAAGCTTAGAGAAAGAGGAGTGTTGTCATTAAGAAGTGAGCTACCAACATAAAATTGTTGAATCATTGTGACATGGACTGACATTGTGATAGTGTTCGCCACTTGGTGGGAAAAGACCTCCATTTTTATTGTTGTTGTTGTATGCATTTTACATAGATTGAATTTCATTCATTGTGAAAAAGAAAGTTATAGCTTATGAATCAGTTTTGGAAATAAGTGAAATGCTTCCTGTTTCTCTGGAAAATGATAACACATAATTTCACGTTTTAAATTATCGTAAAATTTTTGTAATGTAAAGACACGTTGAGTAGCAAGGAGTCAGCATTTAGCTTTTTTAGGTTGTTCTGGAAAAAATAAATAAACTCAGAGAGTCGAAACAATATTTTGATGCCTCCCCCTTCTGAACTCTGTTGCTTATTATATAAAATTATTCATAAAATTGGATTGTTAGTGATTCCTTCTATTTCAGGTTGAGGCTTCGGTCATAATTCAAACTCATATTTCTTTGCTAGCTCATAATATTCTAATAGTAGTGTCAGTATCCTAACTTTATAACCTTGCTAGATTATTGGCACAAATGACTGAAGATATATTAATGAACTCAGGTACCATTCTTTTGGCTTGCAGCTAACAAGCATATTTGTTCCTATAATTGTAGCTTTGTCCTTTTGCACCTGTAAAATTTATGATGTGGCCTACTTAAAACTATAATTAAAGCATTAGTTAAATTTGAGTGTATATGAGAAGTTGAAACAAGGGAGTACTAGAAACAGTCAAGAAATAAAGATAAATATTGATTCAACTTAAGAGTATGTCACACAGATTGATGCAGGATTAACTATTGATAAAGTTTATGCATGATTCTTTATGTAGTAACTATTGAATGCAAAAGCAACATGGTTTTGAAGTGAGTATGAATTGAAATAGTTTCGACCTTGTTGTATTTGTGAACAAACTACACTCTTTGTTCCATAAGCATAATCCAATGTTGTTTGAAATGTTGTTTGTGAAATTCCAGTTTTAACTGCACACTAATTACCTTGAGATTGAGAATTTGTGTTTGAAGGTGGAGGCTGAAATTGAGGATTTGGGACACGAACATATCCTGATGATGGTGGTGATGGAGATGGATAAGAATTGACAGGTGGGTGATAACTATTTTTATGAGCCATGTAGCATGTTTGCAACATTACTCTTTAAACAATGAGCCATGTTTGATGCAGAATTACTCTTGCATTGATTTGAAAATGCAACTATATAACGAATAATAACTATTTTAGGATTAATTTATAAATATCTGAGTTGCATCATAGGAATAATTTAGGATTAATTTGGATAATATTAATGTGTTTGTCCAACTATAAGTATCTTTTTCAATTGTTGTTGGCCATGATCCTCTTTCTATAAACCTTTATATTTTGTCTGTGTGCATTCATAGATATAAGTCATTATGTTTTTTTTTTCTTATACACTACCTCAAACTGATAGGCTATTTTGATATATTGAAGCGATTATGATGCCCGAGGAAGTTATTTTATTTGATCTAAATCTACCATATTATTTACCATTTGGTGGTTTAGTATTTGTTTTTGAATTATGAATGTTGGTTGCAGATTTACCAAAGGCTTCAAGTTTTATTTGTGGCTTGCACCAAGATGGCTGCAATGGCATCTTATCTCAGGTATAAATTTCATTTTATTAAAGGCTAAATTTCACTTTTGGTCCCTTTAGTTTTATTTGTTTCATTTGATTCTTTATGATATAAATGTTAGACTCGATGACCCTTATGTTATCCACCTATGAATTCTTTCAACAATGAGCATGCATTGATCCCTCAAGTAGCATGTTCAATTCGATTTTGTCTATAAATAGTGTTTTGTCTCTTTGTTGTGACAATGTTACGATGCAATTGATATTTAGTTGATTTATTAATTGCTATAATGAAGGAAACATGAAATTTAGTTAAATTTTAAATATATTGTTAGATTGGTTCAAATTTAACCGATGTAATAAATCAATTTTGAATTGACTTGTTAGATTGGTTTAAATTTAACCGATGTAATAAATTAATTTTATTTTGACTTGTTACATCTGTTATTTTAGTTGATATTATAATTAACTATTTATTACAACGCTAGATGTTAGATCGGACTAGTAACCGATCTAACATGTACCTAAGAACCGATCTAACAAGGATTTATCGCACTAGTGTTTATTTTTCTCAAGAATTAATGGTTTTCTAATTCTCCAAAAAAAGATAATATTTTGACATTTTAAAACAAAAGATCAAATTGTCACTTAAAATTAAAACTAATGACTAAATTGGAGAAAAAAGAGATAAATAACTAAAACGCTAATTTAAATTAAGTTAAGGGACCACAGTGTTATTTAGCCAATTTAAAATCTTGCATTTTAGTGGTTAATGAAATATATATTAAATAAATAATTAAATGAGATATGATATTAATTTATATTAACAAAAAGATGTCTAAATAATAAATTAATTAATTAAAAAAATAAAAAATAAACTGATTTTTTTTAAAATAAATATTGTTCACTATGTAAATAATGTGAACAATAGTATTGTATATATGTTCTAAGTATTGTGTCCATAATTTGTGTTGAAATAACATTTTTTTAAGTTTATTGAATGTTTGAATTGGGTGGTGAGATTAGAAAAATGGATGTAATTCATTTTTAAATAGTAAATAACGATTTTTTATATTATCTCTAAAATTAAGTTAATGAATAGTTGTGATCTAGTTACACCAACAATTCATATCAATTAAACTTACAAAAAAAAAAAATTAAATAATTTTATATAATTTTGTAAAAATATTATACTACTACCTCTATTCTTGATTATAAGCGCTCATTAGGAGAAAAAATTGTCATTAAATATAAGCATCATTTCAATTTATTAGGTGTATTTATTATTTTTCCAAACATACTCTTTAATAGTATTACTAATATTCTGGAAATATAAAAAGTAGGCTAAATACCACTTGTAGTTCTTTAACTTAATTTCAGTTAACGTTTTAGTCCTTCATCTTTTTTTTTTCTCCAATTTTGTTCTTTATTTTAATTTTATGTTTTACAATTTGATCTTTTATGTTTTAAAATGTTATCTTTTTTTTTTACAAAAATTCAAAAATGTACCAAAATTTTCAAACAAAACCCATAAATTTAGTTATATTCTTTAATATAAAATAAACTTCATCAAATTTGTAGCTCAAATTTTCAAATAAAATCATATTTGTCATTCTTTATTTGATGTTGTTAGAGATGAAAATATGAGTTTATTTAAAGATTTAAGTTATGAATTTGATGAAATTGCATTATATTGAGAATGATAATTAATTTTTTATGAATTTTTTGAAATTTTGCAAACAATAAGGATAACATTGTCGACATTTTAAAACATAAAAGATCAAATTGTCACTTAAAATTAAAATAAAGGACTAAATTGGGAGAGAAAAAAAAATAAAGAACTAAAACGTTAACTGAAATTAAGTTAAGGGACTACGTGTGGTATTTACCCTAAAAAATAATACGTAGCAATTGTTGAAGAAGTGACTCGAATCACAAGAGGGGTAAACTGTGAACTTTGAAAAATTCATTAAAAGAATATCTTTAAAATATTTAATCTATTAAAATAAAATAAAGTGTTTATAAATATATTTAAAATAAAGACAATAACTAAAGATAGCAGAAAAATATATAACTGAAAGAAATAAATCACTATATTAAACTGCTTAGTTTAAATTACACTAAAAAAAGATGGAATAAATAAATAACTAAAATTAAATTGTTGAAAACAAATACAAAAATTATAAATTTCAAAGAAAAATAAAAGAGTTGAAAGGAATTGGAAAATACACAAAATGGTTTTGTCTAAGAGTGGAGTTTCTTGGGATTGCCACGGCCACTCCAAAGTCTCCAAGAACTTTTAAAAAGTACTACAATTTTTAGTTTTTTTGTTAGAGTAATGATATTGGAATGCAATTTGACACAAAATAAAAAACAAATACAATAATATAGATTGGAACACAAATACAAAACGTGATTATCTTTATTTTAACAATATTGTATTTCTGTTTTATTTTGTGTTAAGTTTTGTGTTCTAATAATATTACTCTCTTTTATATAAGATACATTTGAGATATGTTAATAATTTGTATTAACAAAAAGATGTCTTAATAATAAATTAATATATTTAAAAAATTGAAAAAAATTTGTTTTTTTTTTTAAATAAACATTGTTCGCTATGTAAATAGTGTGAACAATAGCATAGTGTATATGTGGTAAGTATTGTGCCCCACAATTTGTCTTCAAATAGCATTTTTCTAAGTTTATTGCATGTTTGAATTGGATGGTGAGATTAGAAAAATGGATTTAATTCATTTAAACAGTCAGTAAATAACTTTTATATTATGAGGATCAATTACAAGTGTTAGATTATTACATATATTTAATTTTTATCTTAAATTTCTCTAAAGTTATGTCAATAAATAGTAATGATGTATTGACGAAATAAATAGTAATGATGTATTGACGAAGTAAAAAAGTTACACTAATAATTTATATATCAATTAAACTTTAAAAATATTCAAGTAATTTTATATAATTTTGTAAAAATTGTATACTACTACTACCTTTATTCTTGATTACAAGCGCTTATTAGGAGAAAAAATTACCCCTAGCATCATTTCAATTTATTGAGTGCATTTATTATTTTTTGAAACATACTCTTTAATATTATTTCTAATTTGTCTAAAAATATGAAAAGTAACTTTTAAAATTTGTTGAATAAATGACACCAATCACAAAAGTGATGAATTGTGAACTCTGAAAAATTCAATAAAATAATAACTTCAAAATATTTAATCTATTAAAATAAAATAAAGTGTTTATAAATATATTTAAAATAAAGACAATAACTAAAGATGGCAGTAAAATATATAACTCAAATAAATAAATGACTATAATTAAATTGCTTAATTTAAATTACACTAAAGAAAAGATGGAATAAATAAATAACTAAAATTAAGTTGCTGAAAACAAATGCAAAAAATATAAATTGCGAAGAAAAAAAAGTGTTAAAGAATTGGAAAAATACACACAACGGTTTTGTCCAGGGGTGGAACATCTTGGGGGTGGCAGAGGTCACCCCAACTTCCCCAATAAATTTTTGAAAAAAATAGTATATAACTTGAATATTTTTTGTTTGAGTAATATTATCGGAATAAAATTTGATAAAAAATGAAAAAGAAATACAATAATATGAATTTAAATACAAATACAAAATACGATTCTCTTTATTTTAACAATATTGTATTTGTGTCTTAGTTTGTGTTAAGTTTTGTGTTTCAATAACATTATTATTTGTTTTCATAAAATACATTTGATATATAATTTGATCAATAAAAATTGATCTATTTGATATATTTTTATAGATCAAATAGATCAATTTTTATTGATCAAAATTATAATTCAAATGTTTATTATTAAAAAAATCGGAGGTAATTATTTATAAAAAATTACAAAAACAAATAGTATATTTATAAAATAAATTAAAATTTTTAACCTAAATTCCATCTTTGTGAGTTGTGAATGTTATCTAGAGATATAATTGTGAATTTTATATAAAGATATAAAAATCAAACTAAATGATCCTATGATCCCAAAAATTTAATCAAAATTAATTAAATTATATTGATATTCTTGTATGAATTTGAGTACATGTTGAACTAAACCAATAAATTAAATTTGAGAAATAGTTTCATGTAATTTTAAAATAAATCGCATAATACTAAAATTCAACTCTTATTTTTATCAATACTATGTCAATATTAATATCATAATCAATGTGAGGGCTTTTTCGATCAGTAATTTGTGAGGGTTTTTTCAATCAGTAATTTGTGAGAATTTTTTTCGACCCCAAAATATTTGTAAAGTTGGCCACAAAATGAATGTTTTCTTGTAGTGTTAGTGAATTAAATTCTTTAGGGTGAAGAGACTAGACATAGCTAATGGGATGATGGTGAATCATGATAAGTTAGACTTGTGTTTTCTATTTTTATCTCTTTACATGTTTTTGCTTTATTGTGTTTTATTTTATCATTCGCTTTAAAAAGTTTTTTAAAATATTAAAAACACTATTCAAACTCTGCATTTCCTTGTGTTTTTCTCTCTTCAAATTTTACTTGTTTATAAAGAGATAAGAGACTTTTGAAGTGAACAATAGTCTACATTTCTAGAAATAAAGAAAAATTTCAAAAAAAAAAAATTTATTTTTATTATTTTTAAAAATGCATCTTTGTTAAGAATTTATCTTATCTTCATGACAACGATTTAGCTCATGACTCTCTCGTCAAGGTAAAATGAAACACATTTTAAAAAATGAAAACATTAAATATTTTCATATGGTAAATGCCCCCTTAACATCGTGTGTTTCCAAAATTATCTCACTAAACAGAAACCCATGATAGGTGTGAATGTGTATTTTAAAATTGTATTGTAGTCTCATATTGTCAAAGTTTCTGGTTGTTTACAATTGTTGTAGTGTGTAATATAATAAGTGTGACACCCTTTACTTATATTTTCTAAAGAACATAAATAATATATAAGAATAATTGGTGAAAATTAAAAAACAAGTATATCTTAAGTCTTAACTATTATCATAATTAATTAAATGAACAACACTAAGAGGTTATTACTTCGCTTAGACACTTTTAGTTTCTAAGTATCATCCTAATCATTTATCATAACTATTATCATAATTAATTAAATGAACAACACTAATACGGTCTAACTATTTGGTTGTTCTTTTTCCTTCTAAACTTAAACTAATTAATTATTCTTTTCACTATCAAATTAAAATTAATAAATTATCTATTTCTACAAACTAATCGATCAAACCCCCTACCACCAATCAATTATTACATCAAAAGAAATATTTAAATGTTGTTTTATTAAAAGAACAATATTCTAACATTAATTATCTTTATTCATCATTATCAAACATATAAACACATATATAGCACCAAATACAGTAGTGCATATCTTTATATAATAATCATAGTAAGTATCAAACATCAACATAACATCATCAACCTTTCTTAATTTAAATAAAATGTGATACATCATATAAGATGATCTAAATCCCATACCCTGTTTAATAAACCTACACAATCTACTTAATATATTCCTAGAATAAAAAACCCCTTTGCACCTTAATTGATGCATCATATATTACTTACTCGATTTTGGAAAAAGGATGACTCATTGTTGCTCAACATATGAACATTTAAATAGAATACAAATAATAAATAAAAGTAAATTTTCTATAAAAATAAATAGAGATATAAAGATTGATGTTGGTTTCTTTTTTGAGAATATAGTGGTCGGTGAAAAAAGAATATGATTAGAAACACTTCAAATTACCAATCATATAACAAAAAACAAAATCAAAATCATTTCAAATAAGAATATGATTAGAAACACTTCAAATTACCAATCATATAACAAAGAACAAAATCAAAATCATTTCATATTTGAAATGATTTATGAACACCTAAGATATTTTGACGTTATAACATCTTTATATAGATAACTCTAGTGATCAGATTGTTGCCAAAAGATAAGAAAAAAAGTTATTTTGAGTTCTGGTCATTAACTAATTAATTATCAACAAAACCCTAACTAATAAATTGAGTAAAAATAAGATCCTAATCAACTAATCTCTTCCTTAATCCATTAATACTATTTATTATTTGATGAACTATTTTTAAACAACTATTTACTATTTTTAATTATCCTATATTGATGTCTATGCATCCAAACATCTAACAATTAGCACAACCGACTTTTAAGATTTAAAACTAATTAATAAAAACTCGAGGTGTTATAGACGTTAGAAGGATAAAACATGATCCCAAAAGGAGATGCAAGTTCAAAGTGAAATGGAGGTGAGGGATGATCAAAGAAGTCTTCTGATGATGCATTAAAGACTAAGTTAATAAGAACTTGAGTTGTTGTCTCAACTTCTTGGTGAGGGGACTCACGGGTCTTGGGGCCGTAAGGTCAAATGCAAGGGTGGAAAAGGTAGGTGGTTGAGGAATGTTTTAGTCGGGTAGTGTGTGTGGAGTGTTAGTTTTAGTGACTGATGGTGTTGGGTATGGAGTGTTGGTCTTGAGAGAAAGGTGAAGCTGCACAAACATGAGATGGGGGTTGAATTGTATTTGTCTAAATTAAAACTTTTCTTCATTCTAATTTTGATTTGGTGACTTAAACAATATTACTAATTAGAGGCAAGTGTAAAACGTATAATGCGGTAAAACATATAATGGAGATGTAAAGACAACAAACTATTATCCTAGTTCACCACCAACTTGGTAGCTACGTCCAATCCCCTCGCACATAAGGATTTATCCACAAATTCAAATACCTTGAATTACACAACACCTGACCCTAAACGTCAGTCTTCTCAACACAACTTGAACCTAAAGACTTTTTAAGGCAAAAAACACCTTAACCTTACAAGTCAAGCCCTTTATACACAAATTGAAACCTGCAAATTGTTAGAGGAAAACTACCCACTTATCCCTATAATTCAAGTTTTCTCAACACAAAATGCGATCCACAAATTTCTTAAAGCGCATTAAAGCCAATGTTGGGTTGGGTTATAATGTGTTGGAAACGGGTTTGGTTTTACTTCTACTAAGCATATTTGATACAATGATTTTCTCACATTACAAAACATAAGATTATTTTACTATGAACGAGTGTTTTGTTAGAACTTAAAACCTTAAACTCTGAACACTTAAAAAAAATTAAGCTTGTAAGATTTTTCTGAATAAGTTTGGTTTCTAGGATTTATGAGTTTGTTGAGTTAATACTTTTGCTCTTCAAATTTGATTGCTATTTATAGGGAAAATTAGGGGTTCCATTTTATCCATTAAGGATTCTGAATTATATCTCTCTTCCAGCTTAGTCAACAATTATTTCTTTTAAATATAGTTCAGATTGATACGATCATGATAATATGACTATTAGGAAATTTTAATTTCCCAACCTGATATGAGCAATACTTCTAGAGAGATATTGGGTGAATTTCTTTAGATGACATTTGCAAATGAATTCACTTAAGTCTTCCTTCAAATGCTTTATTTGATTTGGGTGGGAACAAATATAGGCCTCTTCTTGGACCTTCGAAGTAAGGACATAACTATGTCCAATTCAATATTTTGCTCAATCTATCAAAGTCTTTGAACTTCCATCAGTGGCGTTGACTTTTGTCTATTAGAATCATTGACGTGATTGTTGGAGTCATATGTTGTGTTGCTTAACTTATTCTCTCATAGACAAAACTGCGTGGCTTAGAATTAGTGGCATGAGAAATTTCACCTTTGTTGCATTATCTAAGTCAGTGCAAAATCAGAGGCTACTTAGTAGAGGCAAAATTCTCGAACATGTTGCAATTATTTGAGCTAGCAGAACACGAGCTAGCGGAAGCATGCAAACATTATGTTCATACAAAGGCTTGCAAAGACACTGTTCATAGGAGGCATGCATAAATGCTGTTTATCAGAGGCATGCATAATAGATAAAATGGAATACAAGAAAGTCATTTTCTATTAATTTCCTAAACAAAGCAATGTCAACCTAATCTCTATCAAAACCGTTTTCAAGTAAGAATTTATTTAACCTGTCATACAAAGCTCTATGTGTTTTCTTAAGCTTAAAGACGTGATTTGGAAACTCTAGGTGTTCAAATCATGGGGGTTGTTTTATATATACTTCTTCATTAATGTAACCATTTAAGAATGAACTTTTAACATCAATTTGAAACAAAGTGATATTACTATAAGCATCAAAAGAGAGTAAGATATGTATTGGCTCTAACTTGACCATTAGAGCAATTGTCTCAGTGTAATCAACATTTTCTTGCTGACTATAACCTTGTGGAACCAGTTTGGCCATGTTCTTGACAACTTCTCCTTTTCATTTGATTTATTCTTGAATACCCACTTGGTTGCTACGGGTTTGTTATCTTCTGGTCTAGATACTAGATCCTAAACATCATGTTTTTTTTTTGTTTGTTTGTAAATTCATTAAGCTTTTCTTGCATTGCAACTATCCAACCATCACTGGCCACTACTTCTTCAACAACGTAGTTTCAATTTAGAGGAGTAGAAAAAACATTGATGTATCTTTTAGTGATGATCTAGTCTTCAAAGAATCATTTACATCTCTAGTAATCAAATTCTCTAGATGAGGTGACTTATACCTCCATTAAGTTTTAGCTTCTGAATTAACTTACTAATTATTACTTGATCATATTCATGTTTTAAAATTTTGTCAAGTTCCTTGTATTTTTCTTTATCTTCTAGTTTGTTTGTATCCTCTAATTTGCTTTCTTCCTTTACTTCCAGTAAACATACAACATTTTCTACTTGCTTTAACTTTTCAAAGTCAAGTTGTTAGTCATCAAACTTAACATGTGTTGGCTCTTCTACAATAAGAGTTTCTTGATTGTATACCCTATAGGCTTTAACCTCTCAGAATACTCTAATAAGGTATACTTTTGTGATCTAGGGTTAAATTTGCCAAGACTATCTTTAGTGTTTAACATATAACAAATACTACCAAATTGTCTAAATTAAGAGATGTTCAGCTTTTACCCTTCTATAATTCATAAGGTTTTTTTAATTCAATATAGGCGTAGTTAAAATTCTATTCTTAATATAGCATGCAATGTTAATTGCTTCAACCCATAAAATTTTTGCATCAATCATCTCATTTAACTTGGTTCTATCCATTTCTCGAAGTGTTCTATTTTTTATTTCTACAACTCCATTTTGTTGTGGGGTTCTAGGAGAGGAGAAGTTATGTGAGATTCCATTCTCATCACAAAAACTTATAAAGAATTTGTTTTCAAATTCTCCTCCATGGTTGCTACTAATTTTTGTTATCCTAAGACATTTCTCATTCATTACTTGTTTGTAAAAAGGAATAAATACTATATGAAAATCCTCCTTATTTTAGGAGTTTTACCAAAGTCAATCTAGTGTAATTGTCAACTATAAAAAAAAAACATATTTATTTCCACTTACAGAGTTACTGTACCAAAGAGAATTATATGCAAGAGCTCAAGGGATTTGGTAGTAGTTACTAAATTCTTAAGTGGAAAGGTTGTTGAGAACACCTACAACATAGAAAATTTTACTCTTAGGCACCAAAATTTAGTTGGGTCTTGGTTTGTTAGTTCTAAAAGGTTTCTTGTTTTTCCATGTGTTCAACTTACGACAAGATATTTTAGAGTAACCTATCTTGGAACACACAATACATAAATCACCAGAGAGAACAAACTTAGGTTCACTTACTATTTCTTGAAATCCTATTTCTCTTTAATAATTTCTACTAACACCATAAATCATAGAGGCAGGCTTGCTTCTTTATATATTATTAGCAAGAAAATATTGAAAAGCTACTTCATATTTTTCAAAATTACATGGCACATTTTAGTTGATGTTGAACTATGATTATTTTTTTGAGTTAGATCTTTAGTCCTAAGTTCAACAATATTAAATTTTAGAGTATCAATTTTTATTTATTTAGATTTGCATTTATGTTCCTAAGAGCTTTCTATTTCATAGTGATATTATGATTCTTGTTTAAGAAGTGATTTATAATTGTAATTAATTCATAATGAGTTAAGTTAGAGAGTACGTAAATTTCTTCATCTACATATTCACTTTTTGATTCAGAATCAGAGTAAACATCACCATCAACCATCAAAGCCATATTGACTTGTTCTCCATCATCAAAGGATTCATTAGAATTATCCTAAGTGGCTATCAGAGCCTTCTTCTTTGGCTTTGAATCTTTCCTACGATCTTTCCCTTTTTCGAGACTTTGAAATTCTAATTTTACATGTCCATGTTGATTGCGTCCAAGGCAGAATCACATGGAACGTTTATGAGGGAATGGATTCCTCTTGTTGTGCCACATCCTCTGAATTCTTATGGATACGAAAGCAAGTTCCTCTTCCTTTAAATCTCCATTTTGATCTTCTGAATCACCCTTTGTTTCTTCTTAGGATCATCCATTACAAGCTCAATCTCCTAAGACCTGAGGGATGATTAATGCCTCCAATTTAAGAGTATTCATATTATTTGCTTCATGAAATGAATTGATCTTATGTCTCCACTTACTAAGAGACTTCTTAAGATCTTCTTGACATGATCAACAATTTTATAGCTCTTTTCAAGTAATCTTAAACCTCATACCAAGGTTTGAAATCTAGAAAACATATTCTCAATATTTTCATCTTCTCCATGTGAATCAACTCATACCTTATGACCAAGAGGTTTGCCTTCGCATCTTGAATCTACTTGTTTTCATCATAAGTCATCATTAGATTATTATAAAAATGCTCTTTGTTGTATCCTTGTTGGTGCACTTGTCAAACTCCTTGATAGTGATTGCATTTATCATGAATGTTTTGGACTTACGATGCATCTTGTACATCATCTTTTGATCAACACTCATCTCTTTTAATGGAATTTAGGAACCATATTTTATTGTAGGAGCAATATAACCATCTTCAACCATGTCCCAAAGTTCAAGATCTTGTGAAATAAAAAAAATAAAAAAAAACTCTTCAACTCTTCCTTCCAAACTCCAAATGTTCTCCCTTAAATAGAAGTGGTCTATTGATTTTTCCTCCATCAACTTCTTCACCAAATCCAGACATGTTAAATCCTTGGATCTTTCCTAAAACATTGTAAAGTGCTCAACGTTGAGACCGAACTCTAATGCCAATTGAAGGTGCACAAACACGAGAAGAATTTATCTTAGTTCACCACCAACTTAACAATTATTCCAGTCCCCTCACACAATAGGATTTATCCATTAATTCAAAAACATTGAATATAACAAAACTTGACCCAACAAGTGAGTCTTCTCAACGCAACCTGAACCTACAGACTTTTTAAGGCAAGTCACACCTTGACCCTACCAGTAAGGTCTTCTTTATTCTTCAAAATTGATTGCTATTCTTGGGAAAAATTAGGGTTTCAATTTTGTCGCATAAGGATTTTGAATAGTATCTCCTTTCCAACTTAGTCAACAATTATTGCTTCCAAATATAGTTCAGATTGATACTATCTTGATAATCTAATCATTAGACAATTTTTTATTTCCCAATCTAGTATAACGAATTCTTCTAGATAAATATTATGCACATTTATTCATATTACGTTTGCAAATTGATTCACTTGAGTCTGTAACACCCCAAATTTTATAATAAACAATTTTATTAATTAAATAGAATTTTAAATAATTAACTTAATGACTAATATTATTTTAGAATATATGTTGATAAATTTCGTGGCTAATTTTCGTTATATGGATGCTTTCTATGATGTGCTAGTTTGATACATGTTATATTACATGAGCGATATAAATATTACATATTATATTTTATTAATTATTTGATATATTTAAAAAAAAATAATAGTATTTTAGTATAATATATATTTTAAAGAAAAAGATTTATGCGATTTTACGTGTATATAAGTGTAACCAATTAATATAATACTTTTATGTGCGCTTGACTGATGTTAGGAATACACGTAGTTATATTTCGATTATTTATAACTATTTTCTATTTTTAGTTATTTTTTTTTTATAAACAAGTATCTTGATGTAGAATTGATATTTTGTTTGATTTCGTTTAATTTTAAATACTTGTTATGGTATTGTGATTTTATATATATTTATTATGATTTAGTAATAAATATAAAATATTGAAGTTATATTTATTTATTTTATAATTTTGACTATTTTCTAATATGATTGTATTATTATATTGTAAATATTTTGAGAAATAAGTATAACTGTAGTGATTATTTTGAATATGAGAGTTTTTATTATTAACATATTTTAGAAGATTAATAACCTTATTTTATAAAATAATAGTTTTGAAATATTTGTAATATTTAGTAATTAAATTATGTTAAAAAAAAATGTTAAAACATTAGTTTTAGTAATTATTGGTTTTATTTAAAAATAAATAAAGGGACCAATTGGTTGGACCCATGTGTGAACCCTAATTGTTAATAAAACAAAACAAACAAAAAAAAGGGAAGGGAGTTGAATGGGAAGCCGTAGAACCAAAGAGTAAACACAACAACAACCTATCGTTTTTGACACCGGTGATCGATAACTGTTCCGTAAAAGCTTCTCTGTTTTCATTCCAATTTGAGTATGTTATTTCATTCATTTAACTTGTCAATTAAACATAATTTTCCAGATTTTTAACAACCCCAATTTCTCTCTAAAATACCCGACTTCTTCGTTTGTAGAATTCGTTATTTTGCACTGTTCTCCTTCACCGTAAGTCTGATTTGAGTGAAACCAACGCCAAAACGACCGTGTGAAACGTGACTATATTATTCACTGATTGGTTTTTTGATTTATGGTAATTTTATTTGACCGAATTTCGAAATCAGATTTTAGACTATTTTCGCATAATTTATTTTTGACGTTTACCCATAAATTGTCGAGTTAGATCGATTGAAGGACAAAGAGTCAAAGAACAAATATTGTTTGCTCGTGGAATTGTATTTGTGTGTGAAAGCGTCAAAATAAGGTAAGGGGTGAGAGAGCGTTTGAATTCATGAGTATAATATATTGTGAGATGAACGGGAAAACCGTATTTCCCAACGATTCATCCGGGGCTCGCTACGTATGGCAGAAGCCCTTTGAGGGATAAATTAATTAATTTACAAATATTGAAATTGTGAGATTAAAATATAGAATAGAAACATTTGTAGGGTGTTGATTGATTTAATTTCATTGAATGTGTGAAATTGATATTATTGTGATATTGGGTGTCGACTTAAATTTATGTATATATATATATGTGTGTGTGTGTGTGTGTGTGATTAGATGAGTTTATGTGATGTGATAATAAAAGATGGATGTGTTGTGGTAGTTTTATGTGATGATGATGATGTATGATTAATTATTGTGATGTTATAAATTTGTGAGAAGTTTATGTGATGATGTTTGATTGATGATAGTGATGCTATAAATTTGTGATGAGTTTATGTGATGAGATATGATTAATGATAGTGATGTTGTGAATTTGTGATGAGAATATTGAAGTAACCCCATAATTGGTGAAATAATTATGATTTCAATTTGTGTTTGAGATGACGGTTTTAATGGAGTATCATAAACCAACGAGGGGAGAAAATAAATATTGTGAATTTGTGAAGTGGAGATTATTTTGTCATCATATAGGTAGGGCCTGACAAGCCTAGTGATTATGGGGAAGTACAACTGAATGAGCCTGATCGTGGCGGTATGTTGTCGAGCCTTAAGGCAAGATTGTTAGACCTTGGAGGTATTCCGGTGGGGAATTCCTAGGTGACTTGGAGGTAGAACTCCAAATGTCGGGAGCTACCATGCAACACACGTTTACCTCGACTGTCACGTATATGTGTCTCGGGTTGAGTTGAGGGGATCTATGAGGACAGGGCCAATTTGAATTGTCCGTCCACCGAGATGGTGGCATAGTATCATGGCCTCCTAACCAAGTACTTCAGAGTTAGAATGGTACCACATTGTGAAGTAGAGTCTAAGCTCATGCATAGCATTGCATTTTCTTGTGATTGTTTTGTTGTGATTGATGTGTTTCAAAGGTAATAATAATTAGATGATTTGATGTATATTATAATGAGATGATTATTTTACTTGAGTGACTTTGATGTTATAGTATGATACTATGTAAGTAAATATTTTGATATATCGTAAAGTGATTATGATATGGTTCTATTATGATTATTTGCGTGTTCTTCTTACTCATATTATACTATTAACATGATTTCAAAACTCACCTCCTTCGTTGTTTGTGTTTGACTGGCTGGGCCCTGCTTTTGCAAAATCGCAGTTATTACAGGTTAATGAGTCTTGAAGTTCAAGTTTGGGAGGAACCCCGCTCTGATAGGTGATACCGGGAATAAGGGTTTTAATTTGTATTTTACTTATTTAATTTGAATCAAATTTTTGTATGAAAACCTTAGAAGTACTAGTAAGTTTTTAGAATTAAATCAAGTAATTGTACTTAAATCAAGTTTATTGAGATTAAATTGTTTTATTTGATTAATAAAATTTGAATTGTTGCATGTGTATTTTGAGAAACGTGATATCCTAAATTAGTTACAAATTTTTTTAATTTCTTGAAAATATAATTGTATTTATCCACTGCAAATTTTATAGAAATATGATACAAATTATTATGTATATTATTTTGGTATTTAGGGTGTCACAGAGTCTTCCTTCATACGCTTGATTTGATTTGGGGGAGAACAAATATGGGCTTGTTCTTGGTTCTTCAGAAGTAAGGATACAACTACATCCAATTCAAAAACATTCTCAATCTATCAAAGCCTTTGACCTTCCATTTGATTCGTTGACTTTTGTCCATCAAAATTATTCATGTGATTGTTGGAGTCAAATGCTGGGTTGCTTGAATAATGATGTCAGAGGAAAAACTGCGTGACTTAGAATTAGTGGCATGGGCAACATCACATTTGTTGCATTATCAGAGTCAGTGCAACATGAAAGGTTGCTTATTTGTCGCAACAATGTGAAACATGTTGCAATTATTTGAGCTAGCGGAAGATGAGCTTCAGATGCAAGCTTTGAACAATTGCTTCAAATTTTAGAGTCATGCAAAAAGTAGACTTCATCCTAGGCATCCAAAAGTTATATTCATCAGAGGCATGTATACATACTATTTTTTAGAGGCATGTAGAAGTATTGTTCATCAGAGGTATGTAGAAGTACTATTAATTAGAGGCATGCAAAAGTATTATTTATCAGAGGTATGTGGAAGTACTATTAATTAGAGGCATGTACATAGGAATCACATTTCAGTCTTCATATGCATACGCACATAATCATAAGAGGCAAATCTCCATCGGTAGATTTGTGCACACAGTAACATGTGTGTTGAAAAAGGTTTCCATTTGCTTCCTCTGGTCATTCCCTCAAATCGTTTCCTTTGGTCGTCTAAGGTTTTTTCCTCCAGTTGTTTTCTACGGTCATTTCCTATGGTCGTTTCCTCTTGTCTTTTCATCTAGTGACTTCCTCTGATATTTTTATTCCTAGCTCCATTGGTTGTGGGAATGAATAGACGGTGGTACTTATCCTCTAGATACCGACTTCGATTCCAATAGAAGGCAAAAACTCACTATTTTCATGGGGTGGAAGAGGGGGGGTGGGGACGAGAAGGTTGTGATTAAAAATGCCAGTAAGGGAAGGGTGAGCTATTACAAATCCTCTGGTCATTTCCTTTGATCATTTTATGTAGTCATTTCCCATGGTCGTTTCCTCTAGTGACTTCTCTGATATTTTTCTTCTTATTTCTTTTTAATATTAATGCACACTTAATAAAGCTATTAGTGCAATAAACTATGTTCACAAAATCAATGTTAACATCAAAACCACATAGAGGAATTGTCATTTTTTGTTAATTTCCTAAACATAATGTTGTCAACCTGACCTCTATCAAAACCGTTATCAAGTAAGAAGTCACTTAACCTATCATACCAAACTTTAGGTGCTTGTTTTAAACCATATAGTGATTTCTTTAGATGAACGACATTGATAACGTTTCAGAAAGTGTACTGAATCATTGTAAGTAATAATAAAATGGTAGTACCGAGTGTCGAACTCAAGGATTGTGTTTTACTATTGAATTATATTTAATTACTACAATTGAACAAAAGGTTTCGAAATTGATTCCAATAATATTTAAAGTAAACAATGGTAATAAAATTGATCCTTTATAATGAGAAAAGTGTCAGGGATAAGTTTCACTTCGAATCCAACCTTGGTGCCTAATTTTATCCTAGTTACTGAATTCCTTTATTGAATTATTACCGAATTCTGTTTATTATTCTTGCCCTAATGTCTTAGTGACATAATCTTTAATTACAAAGTAACCCCTAATTCCTTAGTAGATTTAAGATTAAAATTAAGTATTATCGTACAAGAATTATCTTGTTAAACTATTGCCTTTGCAACTAATTTAATTGGTTTCATGACCTGTATCTATCCCTAGACTACAAATTCATGAATTTCTCATCTCAAGCATTCGTAAAGTCCACTTCCGTTTCAAAATAAAAATCGTAGAACATTTTAATGTTGATCAAGCAATAAAAACATTAAGCACAAAGATGAGAAAAATAATTCAATAAACTCATTCATATAACTAGAAATCAAATTAGAAAAATAAGGGTTTCATCTAGTTACACTCATCCCTAACAAATAAGGTTTAGTTACTCAATACAGAGATACAAAAGATAGGGATAAAGAAGAATTACAAGAATGATTCATGGATGATTATTGATAAAACTGCTCAAATGGTGTTAGAAAGGCCGTCTTTGAGTTTCTATGTTAGGGCACAAGTCTCCCAACTTCCCAATAGTCCAAAAAGATCACTAAAAAGAGAAAAATTGTGTTTTTAATGAATTTTGTCGCGTTCACGCGCCCTAGGCGCATAAAATGCGCTTCGGCCGTGCGCTGACAGGGCTGAAAGGCAAGAAATGCGACTCAGGTGCGACTGTTGCGCTTCAGTGGCACAACGTCTGTTGTCTGACGTATATTGCTTTGTTCTCCTCTTTCTAATCTGATTTTGGTTCTGGTGTCTACATTAAAGTTGTAGCTATGAATTTTAGCGTTCATTTGCACTTGGTGTGACTCCAATTGGACATCTACAACTCCAGATATGGCTGAAATACTCCACATAGGTGATGTTGATTTCTCACCAAAATTCAGCACTGCACTAAAACAAAACGCATTGTAAAATTATGAAAAAGTCCCTACTTAATCAATGAAATAAAAACACAAACATTTTATTAACTCCAAGAACAAAAATCAACAAAATATATCAAATAACTCCTTAATTTAAGTAATGATTGAAGATAAATAAGACTAAAACAATGAACAAATATGCATATGTTGAAGAGTCATCAAACGTGATATAGAAACTTTAGGTTTTCAAATCATGAGGGTTTCTTACATATAATTCTTCATTAATGTAACCATTTAAGAATGCATTTTAAACATCCATTTACAACATAGTGATATTACCATAAGCATCAAAGGAGAGTAAGATACATATTGCATCTAACATGGCCACTGGAGCAAATGTCTTAGTGTAATCAATACATTTTTGCTGACTATACCCTTGTACAATCAGTCTGGCCTTGTTCTTGACAACTCCTTTTTCATTTTATTTGTTCTTGAATACCTTCTTGAATACCTACTTGGTTCCAATGATCCTCTTATCCTCTCATCTAGCTACTAGATCCCAAATTATTTGTTGATGAATAATTTTTATTAATTACGGTGAATCTTTTGTCGATGAAATTTTTTCTGAGATGCAGCGTTTTTCGGAAAAATTCATATGCCGATTGAGTTGCGGTGAGAGAGGATATTTTTCTGAAAAATATAGTTTGTGATGTGATGTAACGGGCGTAATGATGATTTTTTTTAAAATATCTAGATATTTGTTTTGGAATTGGTTTTATTATAATATATATATATATAAGGCAAAGAAAGGAAACATATTTCCTTGTAGCCGTGCCTTCATCCTTTCCTTCTTTTCCTTCTCTGTTTCCACCACAAACCAAAGTTTTGGGTAAGGGCTCCTACCAAACATTTAGGTTGCATTTAGGATATTATTTGTGATTTTGTGGTAAAGAAATTTGATGTATTTGAGATGTGATTTTGTGGAAAATGAATTTAATTCGTTTATGTGTGAATTAGTGAAATTTGTTTTCTGTGTGTTTTGAGGTGTGGTTTATGTTGATCCATATTTGATGTGATTTATATGTTCATACGTATTATTATGAATTTTTTAGATGTGATATATTTGCGGATTTTGTGAAAAATGAATTGATGAAATTTGGTGGTTTATGTGTAAAAATGTAGAGTTTTGAAATTGGGTGAATTACGTTTGAATTGTTGAAATTTAATTGAGGTGCTATATGTGTGTTGTGGAATTGAATTGATTGTTGGTGCGAATTGACGGTAATTAAATTTGATAAGTTTGAGTTACGTAATGAATTATTTTTGAATAAATGAGTTTGAACTGAAATTGAAATTTTACAAAAAAATTAGAGTTGTTAAAGTTATGAAAAAGTTCAAATTTTATCTAAGTTAAAGAGTTTGAGCAAAAAGATAGATTGAAATTAAAAATGGTTAGAGTTTAAAATGTTACTCTTTT
Organism: Cicer judaicum; assembly: GCA_037974835.1. NCBI lineage: Eukaryota > Viridiplantae > Streptophyta > Magnoliopsida > Fabales > Fabaceae > Cicer > Cicer judaicum. Next base: position 1,712,448 of record JBBPBS010000206.1, read on the forward strand.
AATTACTCTTGGACTGAGTTTAAAAAGAAAAAAAGTTTAGAGTATTTTATTAACTCAAAAATTTCGGTGCTTTAATAGTCGAGTGGGTGTATGTGAAATTTGTACAATATTTGTTTTATTTAGTTTAAAGTAAATAATATAGATTATTTGGTTTTAAAAGTTTGATGTGTGAGAAAGATTTAATTTTGGGAATTTCGTTGCAGTTTGATTAATTATATTGTGAACAAATTGTTATAAATATTTATGTTTATGTAGTTAGCTCCTTGAGTCTCGAAAAGGAATCGAGACCGTTGGCACCAAATTAGCAGTGGGGAGAACTCTAATATATTAATGTTGTTGTGGTAATTTATGGTTGAAAAATTTGGAGATTGAATATGGGTGATTAATGTTTGAAAATTGTGGTGATTCATGTTTGGTGAAATTGATGTGTTCATAATTAATATTATGAATTTTTGAGAAGAAATTGATGTGAGAATTGGTGGAAAATAAATTTAATTCAATTTATGTGTGGATTAAATTTGGAGATGTGAGTTATATGTGTTTGTGGAAATTAAAATTGGTGTGAATAATTATGTTTGAGTATGCTCTGTGTTGTATCTGAAAAAAAATATTAGTGTTAAATGAGTATTAAAAATGGAGAATCTTTTAATAGCTGCATTTACTTAATGATTATGGTAAAAAGAGTTAGAGTATGCTCTACATTTGATAGTACATGGCGACCGCGATGGGGCCATGGTGATAGTGGTGACCGTGATAGGCCACAGGATGATGCCATATGAATTGTTGGTTCGTCTTATCCTTGTAGGGAGTATCGCGTCGTGCTGATCTGTGAGAGATTGCACTCTAGAATGTGTTGATCTGTGAGCGATTGCACTCTAGAAAATTGTGTTGGTCTGTGAGCGATTGCATTCTTGTATGTCCTATTGATATGTGAGAGATTGCACTCTAGAACATGTTGATCTATGAGCGATTGCACTCTAGGAAATCGGGCTGGTCTGTGAGCGACTGCACTCTTGCATGTCGTGCTGATATGTGAGAGATTGCACTCTAGAATATGTTGATTTGTGAGCTATTACACTCTAGAAAATCGTGCTAGTCTATGAGCGACTGCAGTCTTGTATGTCGTGCTGGTCTGTGAGTGACTGCACGCTAGTAAATCATGTTGATCCGTGAGAGATTGCACCTTGGTAATTATTATTGGTCTGTGAGAGGCTGCACAATTATGATTTACGCCATTCGAGGAGGATTTTGGCTTGGAATTTCAGAATCATGCTTTCTAGCAGATACACATTGCATTAGAGTGCTTGACACGCGAGTCGTGTTTGTTATACTATGATGATTGTATATACATATTCGGTTGTTGTTGTGATTTTCCGTAATTGCTTTGAGGTGTGAATATGGGTTAATTAAGTTTTGATGTACTTATGTGTTCATAATTTATGTTATGAATATTCGATGTGTGATTAATGTGTAAATTGTGGAGATTAATTTGGTGTTAATGATGTGTTCATAATTGACAATATTAATGTTTGAAGTTTTAATTGATTCAGAGCCACTTTAGAGCTGAAAATTTTGCATTTTCGGCTACGACAATGCAGTGTGTCAAAACTTCATTTTTCAACATTGTTTATGCATTTTTGGACATATGAAAACCCTTTTGAGGAGTATGCTAAGACGAAAAGTTCTTTTGAGCATTTGAAAATATAAGAATTTTGCTAAGTGATATTTGTTAATTTCGGTTGGTGACCTTTAGAATTATTGTGGAAATATGGGCTTTGCCCTCATATGAGAACCAGAATCATCCTACCAGTTAGTACCCTGGAGATGGAAAAGTAGTTAGCCATATCTGACTAAAGCTGTGTCAGGAGGATCTTGCGGTACGCGTGGGAGATCACCCGGGTTGTATAGTTTTTGCAACATGATCATATTAGGTAGTTGTATAAGGACTAGATGTCTTTCTTTTGTTATTGTATTTATTTCATTTTGGAAGATTGTATCTATGCTTAAACTATTTGATGACTTTTCTTTTGATGGGTCCATGTTCCACTTTTTGATGTGACGTGAGGAAAGTAGAGATTCTTGGGGCAGTGCTTTTATGCAGGTTGTAACACCTCGACCATCCAGCGATACCGACAATGTTACTTCACGAGCTTCTCCCCCCCCCCCCCCCCCCCCCCCCTTTCCTCAAATTGGCAATCCTGGCGAGTTTTTGCCTTCCGTGGGATTCGAGCCCGGTACCTAGGGGATAAGTACCCCAAGGGTATGAGCTATGTTTGATAGGTTTCACATCCCCGACGTATTTTATATTTGGATATTTTTGTTTATCGCCTCAAAACTACTTCAGTTTGTTATAATTATGATGTAATTAATTATGACAATTGTTGTTGTGCTACGCTTTGGTATTTTATTAGTTGATTTTTGAAAGAAAAAAAAAATACACTCGCGAGGTTAAAAATCAGGGTGTTGCAACCATCATCTACAAGTGCTTCATCAATAGAGGTAGGTTCAATTGAGGAGAGCAGACTAAACATAAATGTATCTTTCAATGATCGCTCCTAAGTTTCTAGCGTTTCTAAGTTTGTTATGTTGTTACTTTCGTTCTTCAATTCTAATTTTTATTTATAGGAAAAATTTTAAAGTTTCAATTTTGTCCCTTAAGGATTTTGAATTATATCTCCTTTCCAAGTTAGTGAACAATTGTTTCTTTCAATTATAGTTCAGATTTATACGATCTTGTTAGTATGACAGTTAGGAGATGTTTTATTTCCCAATCTGATCTAAGAAATTCTTGTAGAAAGATATTGTGCGTATTTGTTCATATTACGTTTGCAAATTGATTCGCTTGAGTCTTCCTTTATACACTTGATTTGATTTGGCCAAATGTGGACTTGTTCTTGGACCTTTAGAAGTAAGGATACATAATAATCTATAAGAGACTTTGACCTTCGTCAGAGTTGTGACACCCAAAACCCCAAAATTATATACATAATAATTTATATTATATGTCTACACATTTTGCAACAGATGAATAAAAACACTTTAAGTTACCTTAAGGCTCAACAATAGACCACTACGATCAGGCACATTCAGTTGTACTTCCCCAGAATCACTAGGCTTGTCAAGCCTTACCTATATGATGAGCAAATAATCTCCACTTAAAGATGCACATCAACTTCAAATAATTTATTCACTACAAAGTTACTCCATTAAGAGCATCATCTTTAGCACAAGTTGCAATAATTACTATTTCATCGATTATGGGGTACTTAAATATTCTCACAACAAATTTATAATATCCTTAATCATACATAATTATGATTCTCACAACATATATCATACAAATGCATTCATCTTTTATCATCACATCACATAAATTTTTCTAATCAAACATATACACAAAATTTCATTTGACATTCCACATTACAATAATATCAAATATCAAATACCACACAATTATCAAAAATTTTAAATCAATCAACACCTTAAACATTTCTATTTAACATTTTAACCTCACAATCATCGTATTTTGAAAGGAATTTATTTATTTTTCAAAGGGCTACTATCTAGAGAGCCCCAGATGAATCGTTGGGAAATACACATTTCCCGTTCATCTCACAATATATTATACTAATGAGTTCAAACGTTCTTTTACCCCTTACCTCAATTTGACATTTTCATAAGATGTAAGGAATAGAATAAATTTCAGCAACCATGAGATGATGAAAACACAAAACAAAGGAGTCCAAAAGCATCGATGAATTTGCAGACTCAATGAAACACGGCTGATAATTTATGCGGACATAAAAATCAATGTTACATAATTAATTAAATTATTAGACGAAGAAAAAAATTCAAAATATCGTGAAACAGGTTATTAGAAAATGTTTCATCGATGTGCTGGAGCGCCGACAGGGTTTGACATCAACTTCACTGAAACAAACAAATGAGTAGTGCTTCTTGAAGGTTTTGATGAGAGGAATCCAAAAACACTATTATTTTTTTGGGAAGATGACTGTGCTGGACGGTATTCAACAACACAACTGCGACGAGGGTGAAAACCCACTTTTTGAAGTATAACGGTTGGTGATTCCAAGCATAGGTAATGAAAGAGGGTGTTTTGTGGAGTCTAAATATGGTCTAAGTTTTCATTGGTGCTAGTCGTGGTGGCCAGAATATTGATCAAAAGGCGGATGTGTGATTTTTGACAAAGCGGAATAAAGCATTTCAATTTGCGATTCTAGTTGGGAATGAAAGAAGAGATCACAATGATCACAGATGTGGTCTCGAATTTGCACTACACTCACTATAACGGTCATGGTTGAAGAGAGAAGAAGGAGAAGAAATGGAGGAGGTGGCGCCTTACGTGAAGAAGATGGTTTGTTCTTGGTCCTTCTTTCCTTTTTTTTCTTTTATTATTATTATTATTATTATTATTATTATTATTATTATTATTATTATTATTATTAGTGGGCCTGCAACAATTTGGGGTAGTTAGATTGTGTGGAGAAGACTTGGCTGGTAAAGTTAAGGTGTGTGTATTCCTCAAAAGTTTGGAGTTGTTGGATTGTTTGAGAAGACGGACTTGGAGGGTTAGGTGCTTTGTAGTTCAAGTTGTTGAATTGGTGCATTAAATCATTTTGAGTGAAGAGACTGGATGTAGCCAAGTTAGTGGTGAACCAAGATAAATTATTTGTGTCACTATATTTCTTCATTCCTTAGTTTTGTTATTGCTTCTACTCCAAGTAAATTATCAAGTATGAACTAGTTTAATCAAATAATGAAAAAGTTATCAACTTAGTCAAACACAATTCAACCTCCCATTCTCATGTTTGCACCTTCAATTATGAATGACAAACAATCTATCACTTAGATTGGAAGGTTGAGACTCTATATGATCATGCATAGAAACTAAGTTCCTGAGTTGATTGCTCCCACTAATCAAGTGATTTTCAAGAAACTTTGTATTTCTTGATTCCATCATCCTAGTTTTGTGAAATGGATGATAAAATTTATAACCTTTAGACCTTTTGGCATATCCAATAAAATACCCACTAATGGTCATCGAGTCTAGTTTTTTCTGTTGTGAATTATAAACCCTCACCTTAGGTAGACATCTCCAAAAGCACATATGTCCCAAATTTGGTTTGCAACCTTTAAATAATTCAAAAGGCGTCTTTGGGACAACCGTTGTAGAAACACGATTTAAAATATACATATGCATCTTTAGTGTTTTATTCTACAAGGAATTTTAAATATTAGAGTTGTTAATCATACTCCGCATCATGTCCAACAATGTTCGACTACTTCTTTCTACAACACCATTTTGGTTCAGCGAACCAAGCATATTGTATTGGCCACAATCTCATGTTCTTGAAGAAAATTAGCAAATGGACTAGATGCTAGTCCACTATTAATGTATCAACCAAAGTATTCACCACATTGATCCGATCTCACTATTTTTATTTGCTTTCCACAGTGGTTCTCAACTTCACCTTAAAGATTTTGAAGACATCCAATGATTCCATTTTATTAAGAAGCAAATAAACATTCAAATATCATAAGTAATCATCTATAAAGGTGATAAAATATTTTTGACCATGTGCATCCATGTCTGCACAACATATGTATGTAGGAATTATTTCTAATATGTTTGAGCTCCTCTTGTTGGCACCATTTTTGACATGTTTGTATGTGATCCCATATCTTGTTGCTTAATAGGATAGTTTAATTAGTTACCACTAGCTTCCTTAGGTTTTGCATACCTTGTAAGGAATTAGTTATATGAATTGTTGATCCATAATCAACCCCCTAGGTGTTTATAATAATATCAATCATATTAGACTCATAACATACAAATTAAAAGAAATTACATTTCTTTGCAAACCCTTTGTGGAACTTGGGACATTGCTTCGTCATGTGTCCTCTCTTTTTGTAGAAAAAAACACTTTGTCTCCTTCTTGATATTTGCTTAGGTGGTATTTTGTATTTCCCATTGTGATTTGCTTAAGACTTATCGGTTTGGTTAGATTTATTCTTCACCCTATTCCATCACAAGTCTTTCTTCTTCATGAACACACATGGTCATGAATTCATTGTTTCACTATTTGTCCTTATGTGTATTTTAGGAAAACTTGAAAGCCTCGTACTCAAGTAAAAGGGAATTCAAAATGTATTGCATTAGAAAAAACTCATCCATATCGACCTTGAGTTTCTTTAGTTGAGCCGAAATGTCAACACATTTTAATTGTATGCTCACGTACACCTTTCACACCGGTCATTGGTCGGAAGAAGTAGTTCATAACTTTGAACATCATTTCATTAAGATTACATGGATTCTTCTGGTACGCTTTTAAATTTTATCTTGAACTGACATGGGGTTATAAAGAAAAGTTTTGGTTTTCAAAACATGTTTCTTATGGATGTTGATTTTCATTTATACTCAACAACTTGAAACATCTTTAGTAGGAACAAGTAATTTTTTCATATTATTCCAACATTGGTAATTTGAATGAATTAAATTTAGAGATAAGTAAAACGTGACAAATAATTGTTCACCAAAGGTTGAAATTTGAGTACTTTTAATTGGATTGGTCTTTAAAACCCTATTAACCACCTAAGGCTAACCACTTAATTGTTCAAAGTTATAAATTATTTTTTCATGCACCACATCCAAAACAATTTTTACACTTTCAAATAATTAAACATATACTTCTAATACAAAACTTATATTTTTAATTTTTCTAACATGTATCTATAAGATACTTGTTAAGATTTACCTTTTACTGCATATATCTTTAATTATAAGCACCATTTCAATTTACTAGATGCATTAACTATTTTTTCTAAATATACTTCTTATTAATGTTACTAATTTACTTTAGAATATAAAAAGTCAAATTTAACATATTTAAATATAAATATTATTTTAGAAATATTATTAACACAAAATAAAAATATTTACTATTTTACTGACTTTTTTTAATAAAAAGAAAATGAGTGCTTACAATAAAAAACGAATGTAGTGTTCATTAAAGGATTCACACATATCATAATAATGCTTTATCAATTAAAAATCAATCGCACTTCTGGAGTGATGATTCAACACTAACGTAAAAAGTTTCTCTTGGGGATTCATAATTCTCTTAATGGAAGTCAGTCATTATGAGCTTGAATACAAATATCAAAGAAAGACCAACACACTTGCAAAAAGGTTGTCTGCTGGTAATTTCATATATAATATTGGAAATGCAAGCTTCTTGGTTTTTGTCACATTCGTTAAGATTTGATAATGTTAGAATGTGTTATAGTATTGCTTGTACTAATTCCAAGGAATTGCTGGTTTAGTTTTCCTTTTCTCAATCCCAATATTTTAACTTTATTGAGATTTTATGTTTCATTTGAGACATGCTTGAAAATGTTGCATCTTATGTCTCTTGTTAGGCGCCGAAAACCGTGGTATGCTCTTGCCATGTCACCATAAACTCAATGAGTTCATAACATCTCTTATTTCATATGTGGTCATTTGATTTTTTATATATATTAAGAAAAATATATAAAAAATGATAGAAAATATTTTTTAATTAAATTAATTTGTTAATTATCAGTAGGTTATCAATATCATAAACGTATAATAAAAATTACTATATTAAAAATAATGTATATGATATTAATCAAATAGTACAATGAAAAAAAATATATTGAAAATTGAAACATGGTTAATTATTTTAAGATAATATTTTTTTCCAAATAAATCAATTATTATAGGATGGAGGAAGTAGTAATTACTCCATCTTTGAGGATGAAATTAAATATATATAATACTCCCTTAGTTATAAAATAAATAACACATTTGTAAAAGTAATTTGTTTTAAAAAGACTCTTGCTATTAGTTTCAAATACAATTTAAGTTCCTTACTTATAATTGTATAATTTAATTAATATTATATACATCACTCGTAATTTATCATCTCTCATCTTATATTTATAATAATCAAAATATATTTATAATTATAATTTTATAAAATTATTATTCTCTTTTATTTACCATATTTTCTTTATTTGTGTGAAATGAATACATACGACACATAATTTAAAATAAAAGAGGTAAGAAATAATAATTATTTAAAGTTAGTTATAACTCCCTTAAGAGTTAGTTGGTGATTGTTAATAAATAGTTAGTGATTGTTAATAAATAGTTAGTTATAACTCGCAAGCTTTATACATAGAGTATATGTATAATATATTCGATTTTTGTTTTATCTTTTATAAATTGATTCATATAAACTTTAAAGACTTTTCTTATATATAAATATCTCAAATTAATATGAGGAAATTGCTAAAATAGTATAAATTTATTCACAAAATAGGAGAGAGTTATTAAAATAATATACTACAATTATTTATTTTAGTACATTTACTCAACCACAATTTTTTTCCACTATAATGTATTTTATTTAATTTTATTGATAGGATTTTGTTTTTTAAATATTTTTTATTATTTTTAATTTATTAATTTAAAAATTAATCAATTGTTAAAATGAATAAAGTTTTTTTAAAGCATTGTACATGGTCGCATCCCTCGAATACGACCTCCAACTGCGTAAAAAAATTTTTCCTTCAAATCTTTACAGGACAAAGATGTGACTTCTACAGAGAAAAAATACGATATTTTAACATATATTTTTTATTGTAAAATATTTTAATTACTTAAAAAAGAGATATTTAAATAAATTAACCGAAAATTTGAGAACATGAAACCAAGTTAAAAATAATACGTTGTTTTTAACTAAAAAAAATTAACATCAGGAAACAATATGTATATGTTAAGGAACATGGATTGTTAAATTGTAAAGAGTGATATTAAAAGGTATATATAGGAAACACATGCAGGATGTTAACACACATATCCATATCAAAGTTGAACACATTTAGAAAAATTGAAATAATTAGCAAAAAGTGAACAATAATGAAGATACAATTTAATTAAGTCACAATATAAAGATGAAATTTGAGAGACTTATCTCTCTACAATGAATAAATACTCCGCTGCTACGACTCCCATTACACGAAAAATAGGATTTTATATCGCTTTTTTTAATCCATTTACAGCGCTCTTTCAAAAAAAAAAAAAAAACTCTGTGGAATCGAGCGCTGTAAAATATACAACAGCGTTTTTGTTTTAATAAAAAAAGCGCTATAAAACATGTAGATATAATGCGCGCTTGTTATGCACATTTTACAACGTTTTTTTATAAAAGCGCTGTAAAATGTGCGCGCATAATGTAACAGGCGCACCCAATATATGCATTATAGGTGCATATTTTACAGCGCTAGTTCAAATAAGCGTTGTAAAAGGCGCACCCAATATATGCATTATAGGTGCACATTTTACAGCGCTTTTTCAAATAAGCGCTGTAAAAGGTTCAATTTTTTTTTAAATGTTTTAAATTTGGACAAAATCAATTCAAAGCGTTTTTTTAGTTTTTTTAGGCATTTTTTTAGAAAGCGCTGTCTTTTAATTTTTTTTCCAAAATTATTTTGATCCAAAATCAGTTCACACAATCAGTAGACAAAAACAAAACTCTGTAACTTTACTTTATATATTAATTTAGAACATAACATTTAGATACATATATATAACTTAATTAACTACATATACATTGGAGAGATATTGTACAATAACACATATTCATATACATGTTCATATATTGTGTCATATGATCATATACATATAACTAACAGAATACACAAAATATAACTAGCTACCATATAATATTCATATCCCTTGCAGCATACTATTTCCCAGAAAATCAAATAATGTTCATTTCAAGCACATACTGACACTAGTCTTCTTTTAATTCCATTAGATCTTCCTCAGAGTATGATGGACTGGAATTGTCAAAGTACTATGCAATATAAAAATTGAACATATTAAGTTAGAATCAAATATATAGATAATTTATATATGAAAATCATATAATGAAAATACCGTACCGTTTCTGGGATAATAGTTTTATTTATGTCAACAATCTCCTTTATGAATCGCAATACATAGTACCCACAGTCGATGTTGTTTGTTTGACGAGGACACTGTAAAATAAAACATATAATTCAATAAAATATTTGTGCATTGATCGTAAAGGCATATATTTGTAAATAAAAATTTAAAGGTATATATTTCAAACCTTTATTGGAATCCATGTGATGTTACTAGACTTTTGTTTCGACACTGTTGCACCTCTTTGAGCTCGAAAAACTTGTAAAGCACTATCGAAAAAATAAATGTGATTATTATAGCATTAACAAACACATTATTTATATATATATGTAAGAAATAAATGAATATTACTTACGTGTCGAACATAGTCTTTATATCGGAGTGATTGTTGTAATTGTCATGCAAGGGATCCAAATAGTAAATAACTTCAAAGGTCGCATTGATTGCAAATAGCACCCAATGCGCCCTACAACAACAAAAATTTGGTTAAGCAATTTTGTTTATACACAACTAATAAATTAAAGTCTCGTTAATTAAAAAACTAATAATTACGTACCCTGAATTATATAGTGCGAAGAACAATTTATCCTTTTCTATATTTCCTAATAACATATCTACAATGTAATTCTTTACATTTACTGGATCGAGTTTGCACATCGACAGCTTATGCAGAGACAAGAATGAGTATTTATTTGATAATTTGCGCGTGCACACAACCTTCTAATACAAAAACCTTCAATGAAAATTTTAAACTAGATTAATTACCAATACATTTAATTAATTACCAATAAATGCAATTAAAAGTATTTTTTACCTTATGTACAAGCTGATGACAATAGCACTTAGCTCCTTATGGTTGAGAAGTTCGTAAATGTGCTCCTTTTCGAGAAATTCTTCATACTCATCTCTGAATATAGCTTTATTCATGGGTATGACGCGCAAATCGTCGTTGCTGCCCATGTTCCTTTTTACTTGGATGTCAAGACACGCCCCATATTTAGCAAGGCATGGCTGACTTATTTTAGGAGCAGCAGCGACCGATTCTCCCCGATCCAGTTTTCTAGCTGCAACTTTGGCAGCTTTATTACCCCCCAGCTTTTGTAGTTTGTCAGCTCTATTACCCTCCAATTTTTTAGGGTTGCCGGCTTTTTTTTGCTGTACATGTGGTTTATTTAATTGGATCTACAAAAATGAGGTTAAATGTTAGTTTATTGAATCTTGAAAAATGACAAACCTTAGGGAATAAATGTGACAAACCTTTTCGGGAGATGTAATTAATTCGTTTATAGGAATCTTTTTATCATTCCCTTTAGGCTTTTTTAGCTTCTAAATATAAATGTGAAATTAAAGTTAGGAGCGGAAAAAAGTCAGCAATTAAATATACATATCAATTAAACATACATTTCAATTAATTAAATATATCTTATCGAGGGCAACAAGATGTGTGTGCCATGCCACGTAACTACCAATTGCTTCGCCCAAAAACTGCATATCTCCATCGTTGTCCGGTATCGGCAACGGTGCAATTGGCTCCAAAGCAATAACAGGTGATACTTTGACATGGCCCGCAAGGATCGGTGTATTGTGCAATACTTCTCCCGAAGTATTGTACAATTTTCCTTTTCCGGCTTTCCGATGAGTAGGGGAGGATAAGTATACACATGGAAATTTTCATTGTCACGAGCTTCCTTCCACAATATATGACGACCCAAGAGTTGATCGGATTGGGTGTCTTGTCACTAAGATCATAATCAAAATATTAGTTAGAAACTATAGTTTATAATACAAATTACTTCATTATATAAAAGTGATGTTTAATTACTTACAAGTTTTTGCTCAAGATGTGCATATCCCATACGTGATTTTTTGTATGGGTGTGTCAGATTTCTTGCCCTTTCGCGATTTGCCTTACTATTATTCTATATAAAAAAATAGCAATCGTGTAAAAATTTAAAATACGCTACGAATATGAATAATAAAACACAAATGCTAATAAATTAATCACTTACGACAAATGCGGGGTCCGAACGTTTAAATACAAATGCACTCCATTCATCATTTGATATATAATGTTTATATATTCTTGGAGCTTCAACATTTGTATTTCCTTCTCTATCTTTTAGATAGCAATTAGAGAGGTGAGATCTAAATCCGCAGTGGATTTTCCGAACAACTCTCAATACATAACTCTTTCTCCCCTCATCAAGAACAAAAGAAGTCTGCAAGCGAAATAAAGATATAGTTTGAGTAAGTAAAGTATTTCAATGAAAAAAATTATAAATGACAAAAGAGTGGATCAAAAAAGTTACTTGAATTTCATTCCATAGTATATCTTTGGCATCCTTCAATGCCTTATCTCTCCAATCATCAATCGTAATTGGGATATTTTGTCAAACAACAGCCCCAATGTAACTTACAAACATGGAGCTGTTGGGGTCAATTGGCTGACCACTCTCATTCCAGCCAACTTAATAAACTCATATAGTAAGTACATGCTATTAAAAAAAGATAAAAAACACACAGCAAACAGAGTATAGTATACATCAAATTTGATGCCATTGCTCCTTGCTTTAATGACCTTTCGCATTATAGTTGCACCACGTTTGATTTCATTTTCATAAGTCTTAGTGTTGACAACTTCTTCATTTTAACATTCTAAATCTTTGGTGGTATCTATTTAACTACAACAAGTTCAACATGCAGTTTAGTATAACTTCAACAAGCTCAACATGCAGTATTCTAAGTACATATCAATATCAGTATATATCTTAAACAAGCTCAACATGCATTTTAGTGATTACAAAAAATTAATAACATCAATACCTGAATAATGAGGGTTCGAAGAAATACGAAATGCGAAGAAAAGAGGGTTTGCAGAAAGTTCGCAGAAATATGGTTTGAAGAAATACGTAATAAAGGTTACGTATTTCAATGAAAATATATTGTGTGCAATGGGAGAGATGATCGTGGATGGAAATAAGGTTCGAAATGAAGGAGATGATCGTGGAAATAAGGTTCGTAATGGAAGAGATGATAGGGTTTGCAAAGGAAGAGAAGAACGATGAAGGTTGAGATGATAGTGAAGTTTACGTAATGAAGAGAAAACCGAAGCGGTTTACTGTTATATATAAAACCCTTTTGCAGCGCTTTTTTATAAGCCTTTTACAGCGCTTGTTAGAAAAGCGCTATAAAAGGCCTAAGCTTTTTACAGCGCTTTTTTGAAAAGCGCTCTAAAAGGCGTCTTTATTTAATTTTTTAAAAGGCTCTTTTACAGCGCTTTTCCCAATAAGCGCTGTAAAAGGCCTCCTTATGTTATTTTAAAAAGACTCTTTTACGGCGCTTATTTGAACAAGCGCTCTAAAAGACCTCATTGTTTTCTTATGTTATACGAATTTTTTTTTATAGTGCTTTTGCAAATAAGCGCTCTAAAAGGCCTCCTTATGTTATTTTAAAAAGGCTCTTTTACAGCACTTATTTGAAAAAGCGCTGCAAAATGCCTCCTTGTTTTCTTATGTTATATGAATGTTTTTTTTTAAAGCCTTTTACATCGCTTTTGCAAATAAGCGCTCTAAAAGGTCTCTTTATTTTATTTTTAAAAGGGTCTTTTATAGCGCTTTTTCAAATAAGCGCTGTAAAAGGCCTCCTTGTTTTATTTTTATATTTAAGGCTCTTTTTCAGTTCAGTTCAGTTAATGTAAATTACTAATTTATATTCAGTTCAGTTCATGTAAATTACTAGTTTATATTAAATTACATGAAATTAGTATAAAACACTCAAATCAAGCTAAATATAAGCAAAAAATAAATTAATCAGAAAATCAAATACATGGCTGCTTATATAAAACAAATGTTCAAACAATTAAATTTACATTAACACAGTTCAGATTACATGGCATATATAAAACAATTAAACATGTACGTTAAGATGCCCTTCTTCTTTTCCTGGTGGGATTCATATTTGTTTGTCCATTTACAATACGAAACGATGGATTAATCCAAATTCCCTCATCATGATCATCTCTAAGATATAAACCATCATCAGTAGAATCAATTTTATGTGGTTGTTGTGATGATGCAAATAAAAGATCATTACCAACATCTTCATCATTATTGTTATCATCACTTATTTTATTGGTCAATAGGACAACAGACCATTTATCATCAGAAGGATCAGTGACATAAAACACTTGTTGAGCTTGCGACGCTAAAATAAAAGGCTCGTCTTTATATTCCACCCTATTAAAATCAACAAGCAAGAATCCTAACTCATCAATCCGAACGCCATTATTATTATCGACCCACTTGCAACCAAATATGGGAACCCGAAACATTGTGTAGTCTAACTCTCATATGCGCTCAATAACCCCAAAATATGATAGGTTTGCATATATTGGGTTTTTGTCTTTTGCACTTGAGACATGCATCACTTCAGCTACGAGAGTGACTCCGCTATTTTACATAGTGGTCTGATCATCTTGTTCTTTGGTATAAAATGTGTAGCCGTTAATAACATAACTAGTGTAAGAAAAGACATGTAAGCTCGGACCATTTGCTAGCCACCTCAATCTCTGTGAAATTGATTCGGGGTCTATATCAAACTTTGACTTTATGTGATTTTTAACCATGTTATAAAACTTCGATTATGCTCTCGAGTTATCCAATTTTGATTCCTATTCATGTTCAAACGAGATAATTGATACATGTGTATTGTAACATATGGTTGAACCTCATCATCATTGTGCAGAACATACAATTATGCCTGCTCCAATTATTTCCTTGATATAGTCAGTAGTCTCCTTCCAATTATCCCTTCTCTTGATATTCTTCCCGAATGACTAGACATGGGAAGCCCTATGGATTCAACATTGGACAGATATTCAGTACAAAATTCAGCAGCCTCTTCAACAATGTACCGTTCAGCAATACAACCTTCTGGTCGACTTCTACTTTTTACGTACCCTTTTAATATTTTCATATATCTTTCTATCGGATACATCCATCTCATATAAGCTGGCCCACAAAGTTGTGTCTCCTTAACCAAATGAACAGTAAGGTGAACCATTATATCAAAAAACGAGGGTGGCAAATACATTTCATGCTCACACAAAGTAACAACAATTTCCCCTCAGCAATGTCGGTAATTTCTGAGGGGCGATCACTTTACTACAAATTTCCCTGGAGAAGAAACATAATCTAGTTAAGGCTCGTCGAAGTTTTTCAGGTAAAATGGAACGTATATCTATTGGTAGCAAATGCTCTATTAGAATATGACAATCATGGGTCTTCAAACCTTTTAACTTGAGGTCTTTCATACAAACCAAATTTTTAATGTTTGAAGAGTATCCTTCTGGAACTTTAACTTCGTGTAGAAATTTACATAGAACAATTTTTTCCTTTCTAGATAGAGTATGAGCAGCTGGAGGTAGATATGTACGATTTCCTTTCTTTACGGGATCCAATTCATTTCTTATTCCCATATCGACCAAGTCCAATCTTTTGTTGATGCCATCTTTAGACTTTCCTGGAACACTGAGTAACGTACCAATAACACTATCAAATACATTTTTTTCAATATGCATCACATCGAGGAAATGCCTTATATACAATGACTTCCAATATGGAAATTCAAAGAAAATTGACTTTTTCTTCCACCCAGTTTTGACCAGCTCTCCCGCAAAAGGTTTGCCAAATTTATTGGTCGAACCTTGTACGTTTTCAAGTATTTGATATCCAATCGTTGCTAAAGGAGCTTTACCTTCCTCTGATTTCCCATTGAAACCATTTCTCTACCCACGTTACTTATGACTATAAGATAAAAATCTACGATGTCCAAGAAACGCATTCTTCTTACAATGTTTCAACCGCATCCAATTTGTACTCTCTTCACATATAGGACATGCAAACTGACCTTTAATGCCATATCCTGATAAATTACCATATGCTGGACAATCATTAATTGTGCCGAACATCATAGCTCTCAAATTGAAACATTCTTTCTTATACCCATCATAAACTTCCACACCTGTCTCCCACATAATTTTTAAATCTTCAATTAAAGGACTCAAGTATACATCGATATCATTCCCCGGTTATTTAGGTTCAGAAATTAACAGAGACAACATCATAAACTTACGCTTCATACATAACCATGGAGGTAGGTTATAAATCAACAAAATCACAAGCCACGTGTTGTGTGAGATGCTTTGAAGACCATGTGGAATCATTCCATTTGTAGAAAGTGCAAGTCTTAGATTTCTTGACTCTATCCCGAATTCAGGATACTCGTGATTAATTTTTGCCCATTGTGGGGAATCTGCAGGGTGTCGAAACATTCCATCTCTAATTCTTTCATCTGCATGCCATGTCAAGTGTTTTGAATCTTCTTCACTGCGATACATGCACCTAAATCTTTGAGTAGATTCTTTCTTCTTATATCGAGAGACATTGCATTTCGGACACACTTTAAGTAATTCATATTCGTTTCGAAATAAAATGCAAGTGTTAGGACACGCATGAATCCTTTCGTAACCCATGCCAATAGAACACAAAATCCATTTAGCCTTGTAGGTTCGACTGGGAAGTTCATTATCATCTGGCAACATATCTTTTATGAGTGTTAATAATTCTGTTAAGCTTTTATTAGACCATCCATTACTCGCTTTTAAGTTGTACAGCTTTAATATCGCTGACAGTCTTGTGAATTTAGTACAACCATTATATAATGGTTTCTCTGCATCACTCAACAAACTTTCAAACATTTTAGGACAATCTTGAAGATCTTCTTCAACTGCTTTTGCAATCTCCTCAACACGGTCCGGCTCATATGTATTTGTAATGAAGTCAGTTAAAGCATATATCGAACCATTCTCAAAATTAATGTTTCCCTTTTTTTTTCTCACCTTGTCTTATCCAACATGTGTAGTTTTGATCAATTCCATTACATACTAAATGTCCTTCCAATTCATCTTCGCTAACGCGTTTTCCAAAACAACATTTAAAACAAGGACAAACGACTCTATTTGGATCTTTTGCATTCTTCACTGCAAACTCAACAAACTCCTTCACTCCATTTTCATACTCTTTTGAGAATCGATTGGCAGACATCCATTTCCAATTCATATTATACGACCTATATAAATGTAATTACAAAAATAATAAGCTACTGAACAGATCAACATATTTCAAAAAAAAAAGATTTAATATATAACAATTTATTAGTTTTCAATTATTAAAAAACTAAAGATTTTTTGACAAAATTAAACAAATTAATAAATACCTGAGACAACGTAGATGGCCGCACAGTATGTAGAGGATATGAGGGTTCCCAGGGTAGAGGTGATAAGGGTTAGTAAATTTTTTTTAAATTTTTTTTTATTTATTTAAAAGTAAATGATTTTTATTTAAAGTGAATGCTTTTACAGCGCTTGTGAAAAAAGTGTTGTAATAGGTAGTTAAATTATTTGAAAGCGCATGTCTTTTACAGCGCTTGTGAAAAAAGCGTTGTAATAGGTAATTTAATTATTTGAAAGCGCGTGTCTTTTACAGCGCTTGTGAAAAAAGCGTTGTATTAGGTAATTTAATTATTTGAAAGCGCATGTCTTTTACAGCGCTTGTGAAAAAAGCGCTGTAAAACAATACGTGAAGGCGCTTCAGTTTACAGCACTTTTGTACAAGCGTTGTAAAAGCCTTATAAACATTATGTGCAAATGCTATATGACTCTACAACAACGCTTTTTTCACAGCGCTTGTCAAAAAAGTGATGTGATAGGCTCTGTTATTTTTAAAATATATTTACAACAACGCTTGTATTTAGTAAGCGCTGTAAAAGAAGTGCTATTAAATGACATTTTTGGCGTAGTGTCCTTTTAATATCTGTTTGAAAAAAAAATGATATAACATTCCTGATTTCTCTTTCTTTTCTTTTTTTATGTTAACTTAAAATATTTATAGACTTTTTTGGTGTAACATACGAAGAAACAAAAAAAAAAAAGGAATTCATTGTAAATTAATAAAAAAAATTATATTGATTTTTATTTTCATTAACTTCTTTATGATTTTTTATTTATTTTTTGTGTCTTTTTATCCAACTAATATTATTATTTAACATCATATATTTTAAAAAATAAAATGAATTAAAAAGTGGATTGACAAAATTAGGATACAACTATGACTCTATGTGGATATATTTTATTAGAAAATACGAACAACTGGTTTTCATATTTACAATGTAAAATGTAAAGAAAGAAACACTAATTTTGTCTTTGACTTGTTCGAAAAGTGAGATACCCGTGAAATTATATTCAAAACATGTTGATGTGGACGGAGGATGAGAAGAGGAATTATTACTTGTTGCGGAAATTGAAAAGGAAAAATGACGGACAAATGCTTGGCGCATGATCCAAAAACAGAAAGAAAGATCATCGCAAGACTTACATGATGATTTAAGAGTGATGAAAAAGAGATGAATACTTGGCACATTCATTAGACAAAATTAAAGAAGGATTATCACTAGGTAGGGTACTGACGCAATAACCAAAAAGTAATAAAAAGAGATCAATATTGGATATGTTGATCTAGAAAAAATAAAGAACACTATGTCAAAAATAGCATTTTACGGTGCATCTTTTACAACACTTTTAAAATAAAAGCGTTGTTGTATAATATTTTAAAATTAATAGAGGATACAACAATGTTTTTCTGACAAGCGCTTTTGCAAAAGCGCTGTTGTAGGATCACATAGGGTCATAATGTTTACAGGGTTTTTGTTGAAAGCGTTGTTGTAGGATCACATAGCGCTTTGGAGTTTAGTCATTTGTTGTTTACAACACTTTTAGAGTGATTTGAATATAAAGGCTGTAAAATATAACGCTCTTACATAATATTTACAACGCTGTAAATTTTAGCGCTCCCACATTATGTTTACAACGTTTTTATAGAACTTTGTATATAAGCGCTATAAAATATAGCGTTTTCACATAATTGTAGGGTCTTTTAGAGCGTTTTGTATATAAGCGCTGTAAAATGGTGTGTATTTGATAAAAATCATCCCCTTTATATAAATAAAAACATATTAATATGTTCTCTCCCTAACCCTACGAACCCTCCTCTCCTCTATTGTGCGAACTCTCTTCTACTGTGCACCCATTTATACTGAGTGATTGTTGTATAAGCTATTTCTAAAATTGATAAATTGTTACCTGGTAAATCATATAAAATATTACCTGATAGTAAATGGCACAACCTTGCTAAATCATATAAGTTGTTACTTGATAAATCAAATAAATTTTTACCATATAAATCTTATAAAATATGTTATTTTTGAAATTTGTTCGATCTGTTCTGTTTTAAAAGCATACTTGTATGCATAACCTTGGACCTTGGTTTCCATTTTCCAATATTAGACTATAGATTGGTATAATGTTATTAGTAGCTTATCATTTGTGTAACACTACATTCATATAGGTCATATAAAATGGACCATAAATGGATGTCTGTCAATCAATTGTCAAACGAGTATGAAAATGGAGTGAAGGAGTTTGTTGAGTTTGTAGTGAAGAATGCAAAAAACCCAAATTGAATCATTTGTCCTTGGTTAAAATGTTGTTTTGAATAAGACACAGTGAGAAAAAAAAAAGCGAACACTAATTTTGAGAATGGTTGAACATATGATTCAAATGATTTCGATACAGATACATATGAGCAAGACTAAGTTGAGGAGATTGAAAAAGCACTTGAAAAAGATCTTTGGGATTGTCCTAAAATGTTTGAGAGTTTGTTTAGTGATGCAAAGAAACCATTATATAATGGTTGTACTAAACTCACAAGATTGTCGACGATATTAAAGTTGTACAACTTAAAAGCGATTAATGGATGGTCTGATAAAAGCTTCACATAATTTTTAACACTCCTAAAAGATATATTTTTTCAGATGGTAATGAACTTCCGAGACGAACTTACGAGACTAAACGAATTTTGTACTCTATTGGCATGAGTTACGAAAGGATTTATGCGTGTCCTAACGGTTAAATTTTATTTCTAAACAAATATGAATTACTAAAGGCATGTACGAAATGCAATGTCTCACGATATAAGAAGAAATAATCTACTCCAGCAAAAGTTATGTGATCTTTTTCTATGATAACAAGATTTATGCGCATCTATCATAGTGAAGAAGATTCAAAACACTTGACATAACATGTAGATGAAAGAATTAGAGATGGAAATTTTTGACACCCTGCAGATTCTCCATAATAGGCAAAAATTGATCACGAATATCTTAATTTCGAGAGAGAGTCAAGAAATCTACGACTTGCAGTTTTTACTGATGGAATGAATCCACATGGTTTTCAAAGCATCTCACACAACATGTGGCTTGGAAGTTTGTTGATTTATAACCTACCTCCATGGTTATGTATGAAGTGTAAGTTTATGATGTTATCTCTATTAATTTATGGACCCAAACAACTGGTGAATGATATCAACGTATATTTGACTCCTTTAATTGAAGATTTAAAAAATATGTGTGAGACAGGTGTGGATGTTTATGATGGGTATAAGAAAAAATGTTTCAATTTGAGGGCTATGTTGTTCGGCATAATTAATGATTTTCCAACATATGGTAATTTATTATGATATAGCATTAATGGTCAGTGTGCATGTCCTATATGTGAAGAGAGTACAAATTGGATGTGGTCGAAATATTGTAAGAAGAATGTATTTCTTGGACATCATAGTTTTTTACCTTTTAGTCATCAGTATCGTAGATGTAGAAATGCATTCAATGGAAAATGAAATGATGGTATTGCTCCTTTACCATCAATTGGATATCTAATATTTGAAAATGTACAAGGTTTGACCAATAAATTTCACAAGCCTTTTGCGGGAGAGCTTGTCAAAACTAGGTGGAAGAAAAAGTCAATTTTCTTTGAATTGCCATATTGGAAGTCATTGTATATAAGATATTTTCTCGATGTGATGCATATTAAAAAAATGTATTTGATAATGTAATTGGTACGTTACTCAATGTTCCCAAAAAATCTAAGGATGGCATCAATGCAAGATTGAACTTGGTCGATATGGGAATAACAAATGAATTGGGTCTTGTAAAGAAAACAAATCACACATATCTACCTCCAGCTGCGCATACTCTATCTAGAAAGGAAAAAATTGTTTTATGTAAATTTCTACACGAAGTTAAAGTCCCAGAAAGATACTCTTCAAACATTAAAAATTTAGTTTGTAAGAAAGACCTCAAATTAAAAGGTTTGAAGACCGATGATTCTCATGTTCTAATGGAGCAATTGCTACCAACAGGTACATGTTCCATTTTACCTGTAAAAGTTTGATGAGCCATAGCTAAATTATGTTTCTTCTTCAGGGATCGATCCTTATAAATTACTAACATGGCAAAGGGAATTGTTGTTACTTTGTGTGAGTTTGAACTGTATTTCCCACCCTGATTTATTAATATAATGGTTCACCTTACTATTCATTTTGTTAAGGAGACACAACTTTGTGCATCAGCTTATATGATATGGATGTATCTGATAGAACGATATATGAAAATATTAAAAGGATACTTAAAAAGTAGAAGTCGACCAGAAGGTTGTATTGTTGAACGGTACATTGTCGAAGAAGCTGCTGAATTTTGTACTAAATATTTATCCAATGTTTAATCTATAGGGCCTCCCATGTCTAGTCATTTGGGAAGAATAATAGGAGAAGGGATAATTGGAAGGAGACTACTGACTATATCAAGGACATAATGGGAGCAGGCACAATTGTATGTTCTGCACAATGATGATGAGGTTCAACCTTATGTTACAATACACATGGATTAGTTATCTCGTTTGAACATGAATAGGAATCAAAATTTGGATAACTCGAGAGCACAATCAAAGTTTTATAACATGGTTAAAAAATTACATGAAGTCAAAGTTTGATATAGACCCCTGATCAATTTCATAGAGATTCAGGTGGCTAGCAAATGGTCTGAGCTTACATGTCTTTTCTTACACTAGTTATGTTATTAACGGCTACACATTTGATACCAAAGAACAACATGTTCAAACCACTATACAAAATAGTGGACTCATTATCTTAGCAAAAGCGATGCATATCTCAAGTGCAAAAGACAAAAACCTAATATATGCAAATCTATCATATTTTGGGGTTGTCGATCACATATGGGAGTTAGATTACACAATGTTTCATGTTCCCATATTTGGTTGCAAGTGGGTCGATAAAAATAATGGTGTTCGGATTGATGAGTCATGGTTCTTGCTTGTTGATTTTAATAGGGTGTGATACAAAGATGAGCCTTTTATTTTAGCATCGTATGCTCAACAAATGTTTCAAGTCACTGATCTTGTTGACGATAAATGGTCCATTGTCCTATCGACCAATAAAATAAGTGATGATAACAATAACAATGAAGATGTTGGTAATGATCTTTTCTTTGTGACATCACAACCACGTGAAATTGATTAAATTGGCAATGGATTATATCTTAGAGATGATCATGATGAGGGATTTTGGATTAATCCATTATTCTGGATCGTTTAGGGACAAACAAATGTGAATCCCACCAAGAAAAGAAGAAGGTCATCTTAAGGTGTTTAAGTATTTTATATAAGCCATATAATCTGAACTCAATATGTAATTTATACTAATTTCACGTAATTTAAGTGTTTGACCTGCCAGAGGTTAGCATTTTAGTATTTAGCTTGACTTGTATTTGATTTTCTACTTATATTGAACTTGAATTGAACTTGAAAAAGCTATGTTTGACTGGGCATTTTCCTTGAATTCGAACTAATCCAAATCTGAACTAATAATGTAATTTAGCATTGATATATAGGTATTTAAGTAATTATTTGGAAAGAAAATAATCCAAATACAAGTATTTTAAAGAATTTGAATTGAAATTGTAATTTAGCATTTATATATAGGTATTTAACTAATTATTTGGAAGAAGAAATATCCAAATATAAGTATTTTATAGAAACTAAACTGAAATTGTAATTTACCATTTAACATTGATATATAGGTATTTAACTAACTATATAGCATGTTACAGAAACTGGACTGAAATTGTAATTTAGCATATTTAACTTGAAAAGAACTGAACATAAACTTGTAATTTTACAACTTTTTTTCCATAAGCGCCGTAAAAGGCTTTTAAAAATTAAATTACAAATCTTTTTTTAGCGTTTTTTGTTCATAAGCGCTATAAAATGCTTTTAAAAACTAAATTACAAATCATTTACAACACTTGTTCTATAAACGTTGTAAAAGACTTTTAAAAATTAAATTACAAATCATTTACATCGCTTTTTGTCCATAAGCACTGTAAAAGGCTTTCCAAAATTAAATTACAAATAATTTACAACGCTTGTTCTATAAGTGTTGTAAAATGCTCATATAGCATCTTATATACATTCTTTTAAAGTGCTTTTTATATAGTCTTTTAAAGCATTTGTCGTGGAAGCGTTGTAATAGGTTAGGTATTTTAAAGCGCTTTTTGGACAAGCGTTGTAAAATGGTTTTTAAGTAAAATGATAATAAGAAACCGCTTCATTTTCCTCTTCATTATGTACGCTCCCTACAAACTTAGCAGTGTGAAACCTCCTCATTTTCTCTTCATTACGTACTCTCCATCTTTGTTACTCTCCATACGAACCCTATTGACCCTTTTCACCCTATTCACTACTATCCCTACATACCATCTCCATACGTATTTATGCATCCTCTTCTCGTTGTTCCTACTTAAGTGAAGTCGTTACCCTAAACTCAGTAATTGTTGTTGTCAGGTATCCTATTTATTAATTTGTTGTTGTCACTAAATTGCATGTTGAACTTATACTACTACTTAGACTACTACATGTTGAACTTATTGAACTTATATTGAACTTATAATTATACTGTGTGAAATATGTAGATAAATGAATTTCAGTAATGATTTAGATCGTCAAAATGGTGAAGTTGTCAATACTAAGATTTATGAAAATGAAGTTAAATGTGGGGCAACTATTATGAAAAAGGTCATCAAAGCAAGAAGTAACGGAATTAAATTTGAGGTATATATACTATACTTTGTTTAGAATTTACTTTTTTATGTTTTTTGAAAGCATGCACTTTCACACTATGGGTTTATTAGGTGGGATGGAATCAAAGTGACCATCCAATTGATGCACTTACTCTAATGATGGTATTTTACGTTGGTGGAGTTGTTCGTCAAAATATCCTAATAATAACTGATGATTGGAGAGATAAAGCTTTGACGGATGCTAAAGATATATTGTGGAATGATATACAAGTAACTTTTTTACTCCACTTTTTTGTTACTTAGAATTTTTTCCATTGAAATAATTTTACTCAAACTCTATCTTTATTTGGTTTGCAACCAACTTTTCTCGTTGATGAGGTGCGAAAAAATTATGTGCTTAGAGTTGCCGGAAAAATACACTGAGGATTTAGATCTCATTTGTCAAATTGCAACTTAAGAGATCATGATAGAAATTTAAATGTTGAAGCTCTGAAAATATACAAATACTACATATCAAATGAAGAATGGAGCGCTTTTGTAGCTAAATTTGCATACCCCGCTTTTGAGGTAATATTGATTTATTAGCATTTGTATTTTATTCATATTCATAGCGTATTTTTTACACAATTGTTTTTTTTTTATATAGAGTATAAGTACGGAAAATTGCGAGAGAGCAAAAAATCCAATGCATCCATACAAAAAATCGTGTATGGGATATGCACGTGTAGAGCAAAAAATTGTAAGTAAACATCACTTTTATATAATGTGATAGATTATAAACTATAGTTTCTAACTAATATTATGTTTATACCTTAACGAATTGCTTCATGAGACTAAACCCGATCAACCATTTGGTCGTCATATTTTGTGGAAGGAGGCTCGTTTGAATAAGGATGGAATAGTTGATAATGAAAATGTTCAACAAGTGATAGAATAATGTGTAAATATATTATCACTTTAATATTTTTTAATATTGGCTTTTAAAAATGATATTGAACGTATCTTTTTAATACTAGTATTTTAGAAGAATCTAGAACAATGTTTTGAAAATTTTGAGGTGTTTAAACAAGTTAGTGGTAGGGACATACATGGTAAGGTATTTAATGGGAGTAAAGGATTTGGCATAACTCCAAAAAGCTATTTTTCACATGAGAAATGCACAAATCCATCTAATGAGGAAGTACTAGATAAGCTGAAAATTCTAACAGAGAAAGTTGCATTTTTGGTGAAAACGAATAAGGAAAACAACTTCCAAAGTGTCAACGTGAAATACATTATTTTGATTTGACCTTTCAAAATCATGTTGTTTTGATCATTTTGTAAAAGCATGTTTATTTTTTTTTAGCTTACTAGAGTTAAGTATTTTGCTTGTTTACATGAGCAGCATCACATATCATTATAACACCCTTCATGATGTTTTTGTTAATTATGTTAATTTTATGTTAATGTTCTGCTTAATTCTTTTAATTCTCTGCACCATATAATTGTCTAGTTTCATTAAAAAATACATTGTTTTCCTTTTAGATTGATATACTTAAACTTCAATCTATATGGTATTATTTTTGTTATTTAGAATGATGGACAAAAAGTGGACTACACCTCATTGACTTAATTCAGAGTATCTAAAAGGTGTAAAATCTTTTTTAGATTTTGATTTCATCAAAGGAGAACCTCAAGGCAACACGATTTTATGTCCTTGTGCCAAGTGTAGAAATCATTGTTGGAGAAGAAGAAAAGTGGGGTGTGATCATCTAATAGGAGGAACTTTTAAAATGTGTGTTGAAGCAGCAAAACCCAAGTTTAAGTGAAACTGTTGTTGATAACATGATGGGACATGCTTTAGGCATCGCAAATAGTGTGGCACTCCATTCTTCTACATCAACACATGTTCCCGAAAAGGTATAAATATATTAGTTTGACTGGCTTAATTATGAGATTAGATAAGTTGATTTATTGTTATGATTATGTATCTTGTAGACTTATAATTTAGTAATTGTGATATGTTGCTAGTCTTTGCATGATATAGGTAGTTTAACTTATCAAAATAAAGTAAGTTTAGTTATCAAACATTTTTAATCTTATTTCCTTTGTGTTAAAACTCTAGTTCTGTTATTGCGATGAAAAATTATGATTTATTTTTTTAATCTTCATAACTATTATTGTATATTTTATCTTTATTTATATTAGGCTAAATTACATTTGTGGTCCCTTAAGTTAATTTTAGGTAACGTTTTAATTCTTTATCTTTTATTTTCTCAAGTTGATCCTTTATTTTAATTTTAAGTGACAATTTCATATTTTATGTTTTAAAATGTCAACAATGTTGTCCTTTTTTTTACAAAAATTCAAAAAAAAAATGATCAAATTTTTCAAACAAATTTAATCAAATTCATAACTTAATCTTGAAATAAACTCATATTTTCATTATTTATTTGATGTTGTTGGAGATGAAAATATGAATGCATTTGAATATTTGAGTTATGAATTTGATAAAATTTGCATTATATTGAAGATGATTATTAATTTTAGGGGGTTTTGTTGAAAATTTTGATGCTTTTTTTGAATTTTTGTATAAAAAAGGATAACATTATTGAAATTTTAAAACATAAAATATCAAATTGTCACTTAAAACTAAAATAAAGGACCAACTCGGGAAGAAAAAAAAGATAAAGGACTAAAAAGTTACCTGAAATTAATTTAAGGGACCACTGATGTAATTTAGCCTTTATATTAATATAATTAATATAATAACTTTTCAGGTTGGACTTGACGATCATCACCAAGATACATAAAGCTAATGGAATGTATCAAAGACTTGGCTATTTTTTGGCAATGCAAATTTTGGTTGTTGCATTTCAGGAATTAAAAACTTGTTGGTTTTTATAACTATGATAACAATTGGTCTAATCATGTATTGGTTTTTTTTTTTTTGGATGCCTAGTAATCTTTGTGTTAAAATATTTTGATAAGACAATTGTTTTTCTTGGTAACATATACTTTAATTAAGACTTGATATTGTTCGACTATTTTATGTTTTGTTCAATGATAATTTAATGTTTAATTATGGGCTACAAGCAATAATGATTAATTATCAATGTTTGTCTAAATGATGAGAGTGCATGACCATGGCCTAAAATTATAGGCAACACATAAAAATAAAATGTAAATAAAGAAATATGCAATATTTGAATGTATGTGGTAAAAAAGTATAGACAACACATAGAAAATGTGGTTTAAAATATTTTTATAATTGTGGCCTAAACAAATAGGCAACATTTGAATGTATGTGGTCAAAAAGTATAGACAACACATAGAAAGTGTGATTTAAAATATTTTCATCACTGTGGCCTAAACAAATAGACAACATCTAAAAAAGTGTGGGCTAAACGTTTTACCATCGTAGCATATACTTTTGGCAACGTTATAAATGTGTTGCCTGAAATAGAAATAATGTACACAAAATCGTAGCGTAATTGTATATGCAACATTTATGCAAATTGGCAAAATCAACTCATATACCGTGGTCTGAAACATTCAAAAAAAACCGTAGCCACATTTAATATCTTTAGCATAGATTTTTTACATTTCATGGGCAAAAATAAAATATTGTTGCATTAATGAATAGGCCACGACCACTTACATTATACTTTGTAAACCATTGTCAAACTGTTGCCTAACCTCACAGTTAATTTGATTTACGCCACACTTTTTTATCATTGTCACAACTCAAAAATGTTGTAGTGAATGCAAGATGTAGGTGTAATAGAACTTGTGACATTAAGGTTGTTATGACCACAAATAATCTCAATCGTTTGTTCTATAGATGTAGGACTTGTGCTTCTGATTTCTACGACTGATGCAATCCTATTGATGGTGGTAAATAACCTTCACAAGTTCAAGACAACATTAACTCCCAAGACGATTTCTACCTACTTTCTTGCAAACACATAGACAATTTGAATGTATGTGGTCAAAAAGTATAGACAACACATAGAAAGTGTGGTTTAAAATATTTTCATCACTATGGCCTAAACAAATAGACAACATCTAAAAACGTGTGGGCTAAACGTTTTACCACTGTAGCATATACTTTTGGCAACGTTATAAATGTGTTTCCTGAAATAGAAATAATGTACACAAAACTGTAGCCTAATTGTATATGGAACATTTATGCAAATTGGCAAAACCAACTCATAAACAATGGTTTGAAACATTCAAAAACACTGTGGCCACATTTAATGTCTTCAGCAACGATTTTTTACATTTCATGGGAAAAAATAAAAAACTGTTGCATTAATGAATAGGCCACGACCACTTACATTACACTTTGTAAACCGTTGTCAAATTGTTGCCTAACCTCACAGTTAATTTGATTTACGCCACACTTTTTTATCATTGTCACAACTCAAAAATGTTGTAGTGAATGCAAGATGTAGGTGTAATAGAACTGGTGACATTAAGGTTGTTATGACCACAAATAATCTCAATCGTTTGTTCTATAGATGTAGGACTTTTGCTTCTGATTTCTACGACTGATGCAATCCTATTGATGATGGTAAACAACCTTCACAAGTTCAAGACAACATTAACTCCCAAGACGATCTCTACCTACTTTCTTGCAAACAACAGTTGGGGTTGGTAAAATTGCAATTAATGACACATGCAGATGCAACATTCAAAATTTTCAACAAAATGTTATTCATTTAATTCCTACAATGTTGTGTTTTCATCCTATTATTAATGTTGTCAATGTTTAAATTTCTTCATGTTCATCGTTAATAATTTATGTATTTCATCATAAATTATTGTTTCTTTCTATCTAAGTCCATTACTATTTTTAAATTAAAACAATATATGTATTTAAATTGACTTCAACAAAATGATAAATTTCAATCCTTCAAACATCAATAATTCTTTCACCATGAATGTCAATGGAGGGTCACTTCAATTGAGTATTGTTATTTATTTACAATATGAGCAAAAACATCATCTTCTCTGTTCACTTTCACATGAACTATGCTGTCAATCAAACTTCAATTTTGTTTTTTGATTAATAATCACAATTGAGAATAATCATTATTACATATTTACATCAAACTTTTCAAAAGAATTTTCACTATAAATTTGACCCCTTGCAACAATATAAACACACAAACTTAACAACAACAACAACAAAACCATCATAACCAACAACAATGGTAGGATATCGAAAAGTAATTGAAAGGGAAGTGTTGGGAAGTTTTGAAACTATCCACCAAATGAAGTTTGGTTTTATTTAGTTTCTATTTTTTTCTTCAAATAATCAAAAAAATTATTCTCATAATAATTAATTTCTAATTTTTTATTTTAAAATTTAATCAACTTAATCATTAACTCATTGTAACATTTTAAACTTTTTTATTTAGTTAAAAAAAAATAAAATGAATATTTTTATTTTTCAATTTTGTTAGTATAGAAGTACGCCTAAGAGGGGGGGGGG
>JBBPBS010000206.1:1742089-1777009 GCA_037974835.1 Cicer judaicum
GGGGGGGGGGGGGTTGAATTAGGTGTTAGTAAATTTTCTTGTTTTCAGTTATATGGTTGTTGAATTTTCTGAGTTAATATAATGTCTACTAATAGTAAGGTGCAATATATAAATGAACACAATAGATTTATCCTAGATCCCCTGTCCAGTCCTCTTGCACACCACAAGAGATTGATCCACTAATTGTCAGAAAATGTACAACTCCTACCCTGGGATTCTTGCTACAAACTTCTAACAACATTTTTAAGATAGCACACCACTATCTTAGATTAAGCTACTTTTAAGAAAGTACTACTTTCTTTTACAAGTGATACAATAAGATTTGAATAAGAATAAGGAGAGGTATATGGATAAACAAACCAATAACAATTCAAGTACTTGAGAACCTATCTGAATGATATAAAAATGAAATGCAAGTACTTTGTAAAAAATCAGAATTTTGTTCAAAGTTGTTCAAGATATTGATTCAAGGATTGTGTATTGTTTGATTTGAAGTTATGGGGTATTTATATTCCATAAACATCTCTTCAGATTCGTGGCCATTGATTCAAGAGGTTTGATGAAAAAATACAATGATTTGGAGCCATTTCAGATTTGAAAATTTGTATTGCTTCTAGTTGTATTCAAATACAGGATGTGGGTATTCGAATACACCTCTTTGTAACATTCAAAAATATTCAAAAATTACACCTTGTATTCGAATACACATGTGTGTAGTCGAATACAGATTAGTGAAAATTTGCCACTGACTTACTTTGTATTCGACTACATAGGGTTGTAGTCGAATATACATATAAGGATTTTGGCCACTGACTTGAAGTGTATTCGACTACATATAGTTGTAGTCGAATACAACTTTGAGACTTTTGCTTCTAACTTGCTTTGTATTCGAATACAAGATGTTGTATTCGAATACACTTATGTATTTTGTCAAAAATATGATTTTTAAGACTTTGTTAATGTTGTTTTGACTTTTGAAAATACTTTATATGCATATGTAAATATGACTTGTTCTCATGTAATTGAAATATTGGTTTGTATCATATACCTTTAGATTTTAACATTTAATGTTTGGATTTGAAGCTTATTAATGAAGATATTTGATCTTCTTTTTTATCTTGTTGCATTGACCATAATTGTTGATCTTTGTCTTTATCAAAAACATATAGTTTACATTCTCCCCATTTTTTATTATGACAAAATGTTGTTGTTGTGGAGAGATTGTGAAATTCGAATCATTGCTCCCCCGTAATATATGTGTACTCCCCTGTTGTATGTGATTAATTGAAAAATTGTTTGAGGACCTACAAAAATTTTAAGGCAACAACAATACCAAATTTTCTCCCCCTTTTGACATGATCAAAAAGAAGGAAAAATATACAAAACATACAATTTGCAAGCATAACCATACTAATAAGAAAACGACATACATGTTAACAAGGAGGATAACATAATTGAGAATGAAGTCATGTTCAATTTTAGTATATCAACTGATAAACAGGGAATAACATCAGAATAGTTAACAAGTGGCAATAAGATCAATACAAAACAGGACATAAATCAAACTACAAATTAGTACATAAAGCAAATGTCAAAGTAGTACATAATGCAAACTGCAAAGCAGTACAAATATATGCCTAATAGCGAACTAATCAAAATCTGTTGGAATGAGAAAATGATCAATTTTGTCCGATAAACTAATTATGTCTTGAGATAAAGCATCATGATTGCGAGCAATAGTGGTTTCAATGTTCTGGAAGCGAGTGTCGATAGAAATGGTTAGATTTTCGAATTGAGTTTGGAAGAAGGTTTGGAAAGAATCAAGGCGAGTCATGTGCATTTGGTTGGAGATATAATCATCATCAGAGGTTGTTTCCTCTCCATCTTCATCATCCTGTGCAGCAACATTTGAGGGTCCAGCAGTTTCTTCTTGAGCAGCATCAGATGGTTGACCATAATTACCTTTATGCACAAAAGATTCAAGCTCCTCATTTGATATGATCCTCATGTTAGGCAAGACACCTAAATCCAACATATTTTCTTTGATGGGTGTATACATGACTTCATCAGAGAAGTCCACCCCAAAGTGTTCCAAAATCTGGGAAACTTCCTTCGCATATGGTAATCCAATTGCCTCTCGGGATCCAAACATGACAGATTTCACAAAGTATGCCCAATTTAGTTGACAATCTTCATACATGAAATTCATAATTTGTAATTCAAACTCCGAAATTTGGGAGTAATTTCCATCCTTCGGAACCAGAATGTAGCTAAGGAAATAGTGCAAAAGGCGATAATCAACGGTAAGATTTCCCACTCTATACCGTTGCTGGGCATATTTGAATCTAGCTTGAGTCCTCTTTTGTTCCATTGTGCGTTTGTCAAACCGACATAGGGCAACATACGCATCATACTTAGAGATATCACCCCATTCACACAAGTTGTTAGGACAAAACTTTTGACCTTTAAAGGGAATGTTCAGAATTTCGCCTATGGTTTTGGTATTTAACCGAATGGTTTTACCCTTAACTCGAGATACCAACATTTTTCCATCTTGGATGAGATTGCAATAAAAAAACCCTAACTAAGTCTGGATAAACAGGACCTTTGTAACCTATAAACTCTTCAACATGTGCTTTGAGCAACGCAGGAAATTTAAAGGCAGATAAAGAGTTTAAGGTACTATATTTTGGAATGATAAGTCGCTTGTCAGAGTAGAATGTGCGAAAATGATCAATTTCTTCTGGAGTGTGTAGAAGTCGAGATAAATCTGTGATGTTGGGTTTCCTTGTTCTTTTTCTTGAGGGACCCACTACTGCATGCTTGGTTCGTGGTCCTCGTTTGCGAGCATCCATGGTGAAAAATGAGGTTTTGGTGAAAAATGGGTTTGAGAGAAAAGGTGAGATATGTGAGAAATTTGATGATGAATGACAAGAAAGAAGTAAAGAGTGATGTAGTTTGCAAGGTTGGGTGAATGGGTAACTGGGTGAAAGGAGGATGGACGAGATTTTGGGAGAAGATAGGAAAGGCTACAGTTGTGTATTACCAAATGTAAAATAACCCTAAAATGTGAAACAGCTTTTATATCTTGGCAAAAATGCGAAGGTGTATTCGACTACACCTACTTGTATTCGAATACACATTATTCTGGGAACGTGTATTCGAATACACATAAGTTGTATTCGAATACAGGAATTTCTGGAAAAGTATGTATTCGAATACAGACATTTGTATTCGACTACATATGCTTATTTTTGCTTAAGAACTAAATTTTTATGGAAATCTCAACATGTAACACACAAATTTATATATCAAGAAACAATAATCATCAATAAATTTTATTTAAACAACTTTAAGATGAAATTTTTGAAGAAAGATGACAGACTATATGTAATATGCAATTTCAAAGATCGTTTTCATTTAAAATACCAAGTTCTCTTCGGATCTTATAAAATGAGTCCTTAGGTAAAGGTTTTGTAAAGATGTCAGTCAATTGATTGTGTGTATCAACAAACGTTACCTCAACATTACCTTTCAGCACATGATCGCGTAGAAAGTGATGACGTATATCGATGTGTTTAGTCCGAGAGTGCATGATTGGATTCTTTGAGATGTTTATTGCACTTGTGTTGTCACATCTTAGGGGAATGCATCCGAGATCAACTCCATAGTCATGTAATTGCTATTTGAGCCAGAGAATCTGGGAACAACAACTTCCTGCTGCTATGTATTCAGCTTCAGCAATACTAAGTGCAACACAAGCTTGCTTTTTGCAAGACCATGATACTAGTGCATTGCCCAAGATATGGCAAGTTCCGCTTGTGCTTTTAGATCCATTTTGCATCCTGCATAATCTGAATCAGTATATCCAACTAGGCTACATATGCTACCCTTGGGGTACCATAGGCCTACATTTGTCGTTCCTTTCAAATACTTCATAATTTTTTTAACAACTACAAGATGCGATTCTTTTGGATTCGCCTGAAATCTTGCACACAAACAAACACTAAACATGATATTTGGTCGGCTGGCCGTTAGATATAATAAGGATCCAATCATACCTCGATATTTCAATATGTCGATTGAAATACCTGATGCATCTTAATCAACATAGGTTTTAGAGCCCATTGGAGTTGCACTTTCTTTGCAGTTTTCCATTGCAAATCTTTTGAGTAATTCTTTACAATATTTTGCCTAATTTATGAAGATGCCATGCTCAAGTTGCTTGATGTAAAGTCCAAGAAAATAGTTTAATTTTCCCATCATAGACATTTCAAATTCTCCTTGCATTATTGAAGAGAATTCTTCACATATGTCATTGTTGGTTGGTCCAAATATTATATCATCAACGTAGATTTGGACCAATAAGGTGTGACCATTATCTCTTTTGACAAATAATGTTTTATCGACTTTCCCTTTTTCAAATCCTCGTGCACATAAAAAGGTGCTTAATCTATCATACCAAGCTCTTGGAGTTTGTTTTAGACCATAGAGAGCCTTTTTTAATTTGTAAACATGTGAGGGAGTTTTGGAATCTTCAAACCCAGGGGACTGTTTGACATAGACTTCTTCATTTATGTATCCATTGAGAAAGGCACTCTTCACATCCATTTGATATAACTCAAAGTTCATGGAACAAGCATACGCAAGTAGTAAACGTATTGTTTCTAATCTGGTTACCGGAGCAAATGTTTCGTCAAAATCTATCCCTTCCTCTTGATTGTATCCTTGAGCGGCCAATCTAGCTTTCTTGCGGACAACTATGCCATTCTCATCAAGTTTATTTTCAAACACCCATTTTGTACCAATGATGTGTTTATTTCTAGGATTAGGAACAAGTTCCAATACTTGGCTTCTTTCAAATTGATTGAGTTCTTATTGCATGGCAAGTGTCCATTGATCATCTTTAAGTTCTTCACCAATTTTGGAGGGTTCGATTTGAGAAACAAATGCCATGATTAAGCAAGCATCTTGCAGTTTTAATCTTGTTGTTCTCCTTTATTGATATCACCTATGGTGTTATCAATTGGGTTATATCTATGTGTTCTCCATTCTTTAGGAAGATCATCACTTTTCCTTTCAATGTTGACTTCAGTTTCTTGATCTGGTTGATCAATTTGATGTTCTTTGCTTGTATCATCGCTTTCAAAAACATCATCATCACAAGAAATAATATTTTCCTCTTTTGTGGGGTTAGTTTCATCAAAAGTTACATGCATTGATTCTTTGACTAATAAAGTTCTTTTATTGAAGATTCTAAATGCTTTACTAGATAAAGAGTAACCGGTAAATATACCTTCATCAGCTTTATCATCAAATTTTCCAAGGTTGTCTTTACCGTTGTTTAACACAAAACACTTACATCCAAAAATATGGAAGTGAGAGATATTGGGTTTTCTTCCTTTGTAAAGTTCATACGGAGTTTTCTTAAGAATTGGCCAAATGATTACCCGGGTGGAAACATAGCATGTTGTGTTTACAGCATCTGCCCAAAAATATTTTGGTAGGTTTGAGTCGCTTAGCATAGTTCTTGCAAGCTCTATCAAAGATCTGTTTTTTCTCTCAACAACCCCATTTTGTTGTGGTGTCCTTGGTGCAGAAAAATTGTGGAAAATGCCATTTTCTTCACAAAATTCTTCAAATGAAGTATTTAGAAATTCTCTTCCATGATCACTTCTAATTGATACAATTTTGGCAGATTGTTCATTTTGGACTAGCTTGGCATAGTTTTTAAATGCCTTAAAAGCTTCATTTTTACTTGCCAAAAATAAGGTCCAAGTGAACCTAGAGTAATCATCAACAATAACTAGTTCATATGAGTTTCCACCAAGACTTTTGGTTCTTGATTGACCAAACAAGTCCATATGTATCAATTGTAGTGGTATAGAGGTTGAAATGACATTTTTAGGTTTGAAATAACTTTTTGTTTGCTTACCTTTTTGACATGCGTCACACAATTTATCCTTTCTAAATTTCATTTTTGGTAAGCCTACAACAAGATCATGCTTGACCAATTTGTTTAAATGATCCATGTGAATATGAGCAAATCTCTTATGCCATAGCCAAGCATCATTATTGTCGCTTACCAAAAGACATTTCATTTTTAAGGATAAATCGTCAAGATTAAGTATAAAAATGTTTTTGAACCGCTTACCGATAAATTGAATTTCATTTGTAGCTTCATTTTGGATGATGCACTCATCTTTGTTAAAGACTATCTTGTATCCTTTGTCGCAAAGCTGGCTAATGCTTATGAGATTGTGTTTTAGACCTTCAACATATAAGACATCTTCAATCGAGGGGGATGGTGTTGTACCGACTTTTCTAATGCCTAAAATTTTTCCTTTGTTGTTGTCTTCATAGACTACATATATCTTTGACTCAAGTGTTAAGGCTGAAAATTTTGTTACATCACCCGTCATATATTTAGAGCATCCACTATCTAAGTACCACATATTTGAAGTACCTTGCTTGCATACCTACAAAATTGAAATCAAACTTTATTAGGTACCCAATGTGCTTTGGGTCCTTAATGGTTAGTACCTTTCTTTACCCATACGTAATGCCCTCTTGGAACACTAATGTTTCTAATGTGACAGATATTAGGTGTATGACCATGAAGACCACAATAAGAACAAGTAGGATTAAATCTATTTTTAGTAGCATGTGTATGAGATTTATTTTGAATAATTCTCTCTTTATAATGATGATCCTTTTTCATAACTATAATCTTTTCTTCATTGGATTGATTACACGCTTTAACAAAAATAGTCTTATTCAAGTTTGGTTTATCAATTTTGAATATCCAAGACCACTTTTGTCATTATAGTATCTTTGCATATTTAAAACATTTTCCAATCCTAATTGTCCCTTTTCGTATCGTTCAATTACCCTATTTAATTGAAAAAATTTGAAAGAGACAGAATCACATTTATTGCATGTAAAATTATGTTTTAGTTTTTCAGAATTTTTCTCCATAATGTCAACTTTTTCTTGAAGACTTGAGATTTGTTTCTTTTGTGTTGACACTAGTTTACACAGATTTTTACATTCAATAAGTAATTCCTTAATTGCGTTTTGAGAATCATTGTATTCTATAATTAATTCACTATTAGTTTTATTATGATGAGGAGACTCTATATTACTAACCTCTTCTTCATCATCTGATTAATGCGATGCCATTAATGCAACATTGGCGCATTCTTCACTTTCTATTTCTGAAGATGAACTTACTTCGTTGTCTTCCCAAGCTATGTATGCCTTCTTGAAGTCTTTCTTTTTGATGGCATTCTTCTTAGCAAGTTTTGGACAATCTGCTTTAATATGTCCTTTGTAAGATCCGTAATTGTAAGGTAGGCTTTATGTATTGTAGTATATTTCTAGTATTGAACTCGGAGGCTTTTTAGCCAAAGTTATTAATGTTTTGGGAGTTTAAAGGACCAAAAAGTTATATTGATGCTCGATTAAAATTACTCGTCGATAAATAAATTAAATTAACTGCGGTGAATCTTTTACGAAGAATTTAATGTGTTATGAGTGAAATGGTAATTTAACAAATACCTAGATATTTTGAGATATTTGTTAAAAGTAATTAATATATATGTATTTGCTTGGAGGGAAAATAAAAGGAAAGAGAAAGGAAAGACAAGGAGATAGGAAGAAAATAAATAGAAAGGAAAGAAAAAGAGAAGAAGAAAAAAGGAAAGAAAACATTCGTCTCTTCCTCTGCCTCGCGAGCTACCGCCCTCCTTCCTCCATTTTCGTTTTTCCTTGCTTCCTTTACGTTCGAAAGTTGAAACCCAAGCCTAGTGGGTGAGAAAGATCAAGTTCCCAGCTTCTTCCTTCCTCCCGGATTCGAAAATGGAGTTAGAGATTTCAAAACCGTCAAACACAAACCTTCCAGTTTCATCTAGCTCTAAGCTTTGTTTCGCAAAGAGATAGAAGGGAAAGTTGCTCACTACCACGCTATAGTGCTAGGGAACCAACTTTGGAAGCGGCGTAGCGAGCGGAAAATTTACCGGATTTACTCACGGTGTCGTAATCGCACGTTAAAGCTAATGTGAAGGTAAAGGCTCCTTCCAAACTTTTAGTTTGCATTTAGAGACTTATCTGTGGTTGTGTGGAAAATAATTTTGTTAGGGTTAAAGTATCTATTTGGGGAAAATGAATATAACTCATTTGTGTATGTTTTGAGTAAATGAAATTTGATGTGTTTGAGTGGTATGTTGTGTTGATCTGTGTTCGTCGTATTTGATGCGTTTTTAATTAATACTGATGAAATTTGATATGTTTATGATTGGAGTTGATAAAATGTTTGAGTTGTTCTGCGTGGAATTTGAAAACCATTAGAGTTAAACGAGTATTAAGAATGGGGAATCTCTTAATGTCTGTTTTTACTTAATGTTGTCGTGAAAACGATTTTGTGGAGAAATGAATGGTTGTGTTT
The DNA here is from genome assembly GCA_037974835.1 of Cicer judaicum. Classification (NCBI taxonomy): domain Eukaryota; kingdom Viridiplantae; phylum Streptophyta; class Magnoliopsida; order Fabales; family Fabaceae; genus Cicer; species Cicer judaicum. The sequence goes on from JBBPBS010000206.1 coordinate 1,750,536, forward strand.
TGGTGTGAATCGTGGATTGAATTTGATAATATGTTAGAGCTGTTTTGTGTGGAAGTTGAAAATCGTTAAGTTAAACGAGTATTAAGAATGGGGAATCTCTTAATGTCTTGTTTACTTAATGTGTGTTTGTGAAAATCGTTTAAGTTAACTAGATATTAAGAATGGGGAATCTCTTAATGTCTTTGTTACTTAATGTTGTTTTGGAAATCGTTTAAGTTAACTGGGCGTTAAGAATAGGGAATCTCTTAATGTTTTGGTTACTTAATGTCGTTTCGAAAACCATTTAAGTTAAAAGAATATTAAGAATGGGGAATCTCTTAATATGTCTGTTTGCTTAATGTTTGGTGTGAAAATCGTTTAAGTTAAATGAGTATTAAAAATGGGGAATCTTTTAATATCTGCATTTATTTAACGATTATTGTGGATGGAGTCAGTGTATGCTCATGCATTTCATTTTGGTAAATTGTGCTGACCCGTGATAGGTGGCACCTCGGTAAACAGTACTGACCCGTGATAGGTGGTACGTTTACGATTTACTTTTTGGTAAGTTGTGCTGACCCGTGATAGGTGGCACCTCGATAAATAGTACTTTGGCCTATGATAGGCGGTACATTTACAACTTACCCTTTTTCTTTTAGTAAATCGTGCTGACCCGTGATAGGTGGCACCTCGGTAAACAGTACTGACCCGTGATAGGTGGTATGTTTACGATTTACGTTTTTTAGTAGATCGTGCTGACCCGTGATAGGTGGCACCTCGGTAATTGGTACTTTGGCCTGCGATAGGCGGTACAATTATGATTTACGGCCCTTCGAGGAGGGTTTTGGTTTGGAATTCCGAGTCCATGCATTTTGGCATATACGCATTGCATTAGGGTGCTTGGCACACGAGTCGTGTTTTGATTCAAGTGTATGATTGAGTGTTTGAAACTCAAGTTGTCATGGTAATTGTGTTTAAATTGCTAAGTGTTATGTATTGATTATCGTGTGTAAGTGTGATGGATTGTAAAACTATTTCGAAACCCAATTTGTCGTGGTGTTGTGTGGGAATTGCTAAGTGTTAAGATTTGGAGTTGTGTATGCAGGTGATTGAGTTACAAGGACTTCTCTAAACTGATCAAATCGATTTGTCAATCGATTTTGTAATTTGTCTTTTAAAACCCTTTAAGAAATCGATTTGGCAATCGATTGATATGTCTCCTGTTTTCTTAAATTTTGAAAATGTATTGAAGAAATCGATTGGCCAAATCGATTTGGCCAAGACAGGAACTCAGCCAAATTTACAAAATCGATTAGGAAATCGATTGGCTTTAACACAGGGGCTTAGTTATTCAGTAAATTGATTTCCCCAATCGATTTATGTAAGTTCAGAGTTCATTTTCACTAAAACCCTTCTTCCAAATCGATTTCCCAATCAATTGGCTAAGTAGAAATTCTTATTTTGAGTTGGATAATCGATTGCTCAATAGATTTATCAATGTTTTGGTCAGTTATGTATTACCTGATGGATTGAGAACCTTATTTTGATTTCATTTGTATTTGGCAAGTCTTATATGAACTTTTAGCATATGGAAAACCCTTTTTAGGTGCATGCTAAGTTGAAAGGTTATTTTGTGCATTTAAAAACTTAAATGTTATGTGTTAATTGTTAATTTCGGTTGGTGACCTTTTACAACTATTGTGGAAATTTGGGCTTTACCCTCAGATGAGAGCCAGGACAATCCTACCGGTCCGTATCCTACGGATGGGAATGTAGATGGGAACGCTTGATTGGAGCTATGCTAGGAGGATCTTACGGGGCGCGTGGAGATCACTCAGGGTGTATAGTTTTTTGGTAGAATGATCAGATTAGGTTGAAATAGAGGGGACAGATGTCTTTATTTTGGATTGCGTTTACTTTAAATTGGAAAATTGTATCTTTACTAATATTGTCAGCATGACATCTTATGCTAATGGATTCCATGTATCACTGGCTGTTGTGTAAATCTTTTGGATTCATATTTTGAGAAACTTTTCCACTGCTTGTTAATTATAATGACTTAATTATTTATCCAAATGTGTTTTCTTATTTGTTTCTCTGTTTTATTTTAATATCTTTTGAAGAAAAAAAAATACACCCTCGCTTTGAAAATCGGGGTGTTACATCCTTGTTTTCGACATTCAAAGCAAGTGAAGTTTTGATTTGATGTAGAATTATCTTTCTTCTTGAAACTTTTCTTTTTGAATGTTATGTCATTTTTAAGAAACTTACCAAATTTCTTTACAAGAAAAATAATGTTTTCATCAGAATTTTCGTCCTTGATTTGTTCTCATCATTTGGTATTTAGAGCAATATTTTTGGTCTTCTTTTCTTGACTTTCATTTTGTTCTAACCTTCCAAGTTCGATTTCGTGCTCTTCAAGTTTTCCAAATAGTACAGAAAGAGACATTTTGGATAGGCTTTTCTTTTCGGAGATTGCTGTCACTTTTGGTTGCCAGGCTCTTGTCAATGATCTTAGTATTTTTAGATTTAATTCATCATTGGTGAAGATTTTTCCGAGTGTCGTCAAATGATTGGTTAAGTGGGAGAACCTTTTCTGTAAGTCTAGAATCGATTCTCCGGACTGCATTCGAAATAACTCATATACTTGTGATAGTGTGATGAGTTTAGATCTTTTGACCTCAATGGTGCCTTCGTGAGTTACTTCCAATGTATCCCATATTTCTTTTGTTGTTTTACAGTGAGATATACGGAAAAATTCATCCATTCTCAGTGCTGATTGTAATATATTCTTAGCCTTTTTATCGAACAAGACTTTTCTTTTATCATCATCAGTCCAAGAATTTTTTATATTTATTTCTTCTTTGTTATTGACGACAGTTTTTGCAATGTGAGGACCATTTTCAACTGCATCCCATATGTCGTCTCCTTGTGCTTCAAGATACGCTTGCATACGTATCTTCCAAAAATTGTAGTGCTTTCCAACAAAACATGGTGGTTTGGTACTGCTAACACCATCTCTAAAAACAGATTGTGCGGAAGCCATGAGTAAATGATCGAGGAATAAGTTAACTTAACCTGCTCTGATGCCAATTGTTAGTATAGAAGTACGCTTATGAGGGGGGTGAGTTAGGTGTTAGTAAATTTTCTTGTTTTCAGTGATATGGTAGTTGAATTTTCTGAGTTAATATAATGTCTACTAATAGTAAGGTGCAGTAAATAAATGAACACAATAGATTTATTTTGGTTCCCCTTATAACCAAGGGTACGTCCAGTCCTCTTGCATACCACAAGAGATTGATCCACTAATTGTCAGAAAATGTACAACTCCCACCCTGGGATTCTTGCAACAACACTTTTAAGATAGCACACCACTATCTTAGATTAAGCTACTTTTAAGAAAGTACTACTTTCTTTTACAAGTGATACAATAAGATTTGAATAAGAAAAAGGATAGGTATATTGATAAACATTCCAATAACAATTCAAGTACTTGAGAACCTATCTGAATGATATAAAAATGAAATGCAAGTACTTTGTAAAAAATCAGAAATTTGTTCAAAGTTGTTCAAGATATTGATTCAAGGATTGTGTATTGTTTGATCTGAAGTTATGTATATTTATACTCTATAAACATCTCTTCAGATTCGTGGCCATTGATCCAAGAGGTTTGAAGAAAAAATACAATGATTTGGAGTCATTTCAGATCTGAAAAATTGTATTACTTCTAGTTGTATTCGAATACAGGATGTGTGTATTCGAATACACTTCTTTGTAACGTTCAAAAATTACACCTTGTATTCGAATACACATGTGTGTAGTCGAATACATATTAGTGAAAATTTGCAATTGACTTACTTTGTATTCGACTATATAGGGTCGTAGTCGAATGCACATCTAAGGATTTTGGCCACTGACTTGAAGTGTATTCGACTACACATAGTCATAGTCGAATACAACTTTGAGACTTTTGCTTCTGACTTGCTTTTTATTCGAATACAAGATGTTGTATTCGAATACACTTATGTATTTTATCAAAAATATGATTTTTAAGACTTTGTTAATGTTGTTTTGACTTTTGAAAATACTTTATATGCATATGTAAATATGACTTGTTCTCATGTAATTGAAATATTGGTTTGTATCATATACCTTTACATTTTAACATTTGATGTTTTGATTTGAAGCTTATTAATGAAGATATTTTATCTTCTTTTTGATCTTGTTGCATTGACTATAATTGTTGATCTTTGTCTTCATCAAAAACATGTAGTTTATAAATTTCAATTCTAAATGGTTCATTAATATATTTCATTTAATAGTACATAAGAACATGAAGTTCAATTATTTTAACTTTGTCAAATATTTCTTTATAATTTACCAAGCATTACATAGATAAATTATTCATTTATAAATTATTCATTTATGTTTCTATGAAGGATTATGGAGAATTACCAATAGAATTTGCAAGATATTTTGAAGATGTCTTAGGAGGTATATGAAATTTCATTGACAAATTTGACAACTCACACAATATAACATTCAACCAAGACTTTAGCGATTCACTATTAACACACGTTGGACACATCTTAGACGATTTTATAAATGGCATGGTCATCAACAATTATATTTCAAGTATGTAAAAAATAATAGGTTTCGCTTAATAATTGAAACTATGTTAATGAACTTCAATCTCATTCCATTATAACATAGTCGGAGCACAAAAAAACGTCACACAATCTACTTTGAAGTTACTCTTTCAAATTTTCAAATGGCTACAAATGCTGAATTGGTTAAGTATTGTGTAATTATATTATAATTATAAATAGTACAACCTTACATTAATAAATTTTAATTTTGTTATTTGCTTATATAAAGATATTGCATAACAATTTTGTACAATATGTTACATAAAATAACTTCAACAACCTTGTTCTCTCACGACACAATGGTGAAAAAATTATTTGTCCAGTCATCATCATGAACTAGCCATCAAGATGCACCAAAATTGGATTGGATTTGCAATAGTTTTATTATCTGAATTGGTACAATTCTAGTGTAAAAAAAATACAAGACAAATTAATCATGTCTTTAAAGTTGTACTTTAGATATTTTAGAAGTAATATTCCAAAAAAAAAATCTTATTTAATTTATGTGTACCAATTATCAAGAATTTATATTTTTGTTATCTCGTATAAAATCAAATTTATCATTATTTCCTAATTATGCGTTCTCTCCTTATTATTAAAATTTTAATTCAGTATATTTTAGTTTCGAATATTAAAACCATGAAAGACCAACTTAATAATTAAAAACTAAAATAAGACTTGAGGTACTTGAAAGATCAACAAACCTATTTAATAGATAAAAAGTTATATAAAACTTAATAATTATTTGGAAGACATACAAAAAAATTGACTTATTATTTAAAAGATTAAATAAAACTTAACAAAATTATAGAAGACCAACGAAAAATCAACTTAACAATTAAAAGATAAAATAATACCTAATAAGTTATTCTAAGACCAATGAAAGACCAACCTAATACATTAAATTTTTTTGATCCAATTTTACTTATATTTAACATTAGAGTGAACACTTCATCGACTAACAAAATATGAACTTACACTTAATTTTATATTTTTATTAGATGTTATATATTAATTCATATTTTTCCAACAAAATAAGTGAGTTATTTTTAATTTGGTAGTTTGTTACATATTTTTAATTTGGAAGGGTTATTTATAAATTAATTCATATTTTTAAACTAGAAGAGTTATTTATAAAATAATTCCTATTTTTAATTCATAATTTTTAATGATGGAGAATGATTTATAAATTAATTTGAGAGAGTTATTTTTAATTTGGTAGTTTATGTTTTCTTTTAAATCCCAACAAAATCCAAAATTTTGATACATACATATAATTTAAAGCCCATATTAAATACTAATATTAACATATAAGCCCACTATAACAAATATAAAACAATAAATAAAAGAAAAACATATTATAATAATAAAAAGTAGATACTAGATCATCCTAGACACAACAAGGCAACAATAAACAAACGATATCATACATTCAATTGAAGTTAACAACAATTTGTGTCAACAACTTAGAAATTGTATGAATTGGACATCTAAATAATTGGACAACCATTTTTTTATACATGGTTATAATGTCAATATTACTTCTTCATATCATAACAAATGTTGTTGTTTATGGTTTTTTAAATAACAAGAAAAATAATAATTAGAATAAAAAATCATTTAATCAAGCTAATCATCTTAATTATTGATGTATTTTCATTATCATTAATATAAAATACAATAATATTTTAGACATTGTGTACATTATAATGATTGAAAGTACTATAGAAAATATAATAATTAAAGTTGCATTGAAAATTAACGATTTACATTGACACTCATTGTAAAAGATTAATTTTTTTTCTAGTGAGGCTTCTGTAGAATGAAAACACGATGATGTCCAACACGACTCTCATTAAAGCGGCCAAGGTGTCGAAGAACCTGCAGAACGACAGAGACATACTCATGAAATTTCTTCAAAAAGCTATAACCAAAGACAGCATATGAATTATGATCATCTAAATTCACACCCAATATATGCAGTCAACTCTAGATCACACGGTTCACATTTTGAATTTGTATTTTTTATTCAATTTACCAAAGTTATAACGAGAATAATCTTATCTTTATTTGATAGTCTAGACCCCGTGACTAGATCAAACGTGTGATTTCTTACCAAAACATATCTAAAAGGCATTGATTATGTCTCCACACCTAACATGTCTCTTTCTGATATTTATCATATTCCTAATCTCACTACGAGTCTTGCTTTCATTAGTAAACTATGTGATTTTGATTATTCAGTTTTTTTTTTTTTCTTTCACTTCTTATTGTGTGTAAGATCTACATGCCAGGAGGCTAATTGGGACTGACCATAGACAAATGGGACGTTATGTTTTGGATGATCTGCATGTCCCATATACTACAGCCTCAATAACCATTGTTGACTTATTCTCTAGTTTTCCCTTGAATTCTTCATCTTCTAGTTTTTATTTATGGCATTCACGTTTTGGACAGGTTTCTACTTTTAGATTCAAATGTTTGGCTTCTACTGGAACTTTAGGAAAGTTACAAACCAATGATATTTCATATTGTTGTGGTTGTAAACTTACTAAATTTTCAACATTGTCATTTAGTAAAAATATTTATGTTTCATATTTTTCATTTTAGTTCACTCTGATGTTTTGGATCCATCACTCATTCAGACCAAAGTTGGATCTACATATTATATTTCGTTTATTGATGATTACATGTGTTATTGTTGGGTGTATCTTATGAAATATTGATTTAAATTTTTGACATTTATCATATGTTTTGCTATAGTCAAGACTCAACATAATGCTATTTTAAAGTGTTTTCGTTGTGATTTAGGTGGTGAATATACCTCATAAATTCTTTGAATTATTTATTTATGATGGCACCATCCACCATACATCTTATACTGATACTCCTCAACATAATGGAGTTGCTGAAAGGAAACATCGTCATATTGTTGAGATTACTCGTTCCCTTGAGTTATTATAGTCAAGACTCAACATAATGTTATTTTAGAATGTTTTCGTTGTGATTGAGGTGGTGAATATACCTCAAATTCTTTGAATTACTTGTTTATGATGGCACCATCCACTAAACATTTTATACTGATACTCCTCAACATAATAGAGTTACTGAAAGAAAACATTGTCATATTATTGAGACTGCTCGTTCCTTTAAGTTGTTTGTTTCGATTCCCGGTGAGTTTTGGTGAGAAGCAGTTCTTATTGTTGTTCATCATCTTAATAGAACTCCATCATATGTCATATCAAGTTTGTCTCCCATTTAAAAATTGTATGCTTTTATCCCTGATTGTTATTCTTTGAAAGTATTTGATTCTACTTGTTTTGTTCTTCGTGCACAAGTAAAGCGTAGTAAGTTGTCTTCTCGTTCTATAATGTGTGCTTTTCTTGATTATAGGGATGGTCAAAAGGGTTATCATTGTTATTATCTTTATGCAAGAAAACTTTATGTTTCTCGTAACATTTTTCTTAAGCACGTCTCTTTTTACTTTGTTTCCTCTAATTCTCATATTACTAAGAGTTCAGAACTAACTCATATTGATTCCTTTGGTCCTAATGATAATGCTTCAAGTGATTGTAATGTTGAGAATTGCAAGACAAATACTAATACTCCACTTGATGACATCCCTCTTGTCCCTCAAACTGTCCAAGCACTTCATGCAATTGTTGATCCTCCTTGTTACCTCTCTAATCATTGTAAGTTACTTGATCCTCCTTGTTACCTCTCCAATCATTGTAAGTTACTCTATCCAAAGTTTGTATGATCATTCTTCCTATAAAGAGACTATTTTTGATCATCTTTGGCAGCAAGTTATGGAAAAAGAACTCTATGCATTGCACAAAACAGATACTTGTGAATTAGTACCTCTTCTTCCTGGAAAGTATACTATTGAGTTTCGTTGGGTATACAAAATCAAAACTAAGTTTGATGGGTAGGTTGAGCGCTACAAAGCACGTTTTGTTGCTAAGGGATTCTCTCAATAATATGGTATGTATTATGAAAAAAATGTTTGCTCCTATAGCTAAGATGACCATTATTCGTACCCTTATTGTAGTTACATCTATTCGTCAATGACATATTTCTCAAATAGATGTCAAAAATGTTTTTTTAAATGGTGAACTTCATGAAGAAATCTATATGGTCTCTCCACAAGGAATTTCTCATAATCAGGGGGAAGTGTGTAAGTTAAAAAAGGCTTCATATAATCTTAAGTAGGCTCATCAAGCTTGATTTGAGAAATTCTCTATTGTGATCACTTCTCTTGGTTTTCACTCTAGCAAACATGATTATGCATTGTTTATAAAGTTCACCACTTATGGTCGCATTATGCTTTCTTTATATGTTGATGATATGATTATTACATGTAATTATGTTAGTGGAATCAATGAGTTGAAATTGCAATTAGCCAAACAGTTTGAGATAAAGGACTTGGGAACTCTTTGTTTTTTTTTGGGATTGAAGTTGCCTACTATCTTAAATGCTACCTTCTTTCTTAATCCAAGTACATTGTCAACATTCTTAACCAAGCTCATCTTTCTAATACTAGAGCAATAGGTACTCCCCTTGAGTTTAATGTGAAATATGCTCCATTGGATGGTGTTCCTTTACTAGATTTCACTTTGTACCATACTTTGGTTGGCAACTTAGTGTATTTTATGATTAGCAGACATGATATTGCTTAGGTTGTTCATTTTATAAGTCAGTTTGTTGTCTCTCCCACTATAGTACATTGGACACCGGTTATTCATATTCTTCGTTATCTTTGAGGAACTCAATTTCAAATCCTTCTTTTTCCATCATCGTTCACATCAAGTTATGTGATTATTCTTATGTTGATTAGGCTGATAACATCATAAATCGTAAAACCACCACAAGGTTTTGTATCTTTCTTAGAGACTCTTATTTATTGGAAGAGTAAGAAAAAAGACATTGTCTCTTGCTCTTCTACAGAAACTGAGTATCATTTTATGACATTCATTACTACTTAAATAATTTGGTTACGTTGGCTTTTGTCTGATATTAGTATCTCTTTTTCTGAGTCATCTAATGCATTGCAATAGCAATAGTGCTATTCAAATTGCTCATAACTCAATCTCTCATGAAGGCACCAAGCACGTTGAGATTAATTATCATCTTAATCGTCATCATCTTCAGCATCTAACCATTACTCTACCGTTTGTCTCCTCTTCCTTACAAATTGCTTATTTGTTTACAAAGATGTATTTCATTAAACATTTTCAATTTTTAGTTGACAAACTCTCGATGTTCCATGTTAATCTATCATGAGTTTGAGAGGATATGTTAGATAATATTATTATATACAGTTGTAAGGGTATTTTAGATATTTCTATTATCTTGTATATATAATCATTGTTACTATATTATCTAAAGCTTTTGTTCATTATATGTTATGAAACTCTAGTGGGATATTTTCTCTTCTACCTCTTTTCCTCTTCCTCCTTTTCTATTTTTATCATTGTTAACACTTAATATGGTGTATGACAAGGACCTCATTCGAAAATATTGTTAAGTAATTCCCATAGGGAGAATGTCATAACTAAAATGTGATTTCAAAGCATCGGCTTCACTACTGCCTTTTATAAACCATAATAAGCATTCATGTATTCGATCAAAATGAGATCAAAATTTATAGACTAGTAAACAGTTGAATTTTACCATTATTAGAGATTCAGAATTGAATTTTTTAATCAAATATATAGGAAAGAGAATGGGTAAGGTTCCAATAAAGAACAAAAGCATATGTGTTTCTTCTATTGAAGGAAAAGACCCATGCTTAGTAACTCTATGAATAATAACTTATACTCATTCACATATCGAAGGATGGTCTTAGATTTTGAGCCTAACTCAACTCTAAAACCCAACTTTTAAGATTATGACTGACCAAGTTTTACAAGATCTTATTAAAGACATATATTTAGCCAACGTGGAGTTTGAGATTTCCCAATACGCTCCCTCATACTATGGCTATTGGGCCTAGTGCATGGATAGAATGGGTGGTCCAATAACGTATATATATGATAGACTCTACTATTATCTTAGACTTTGACCCTAATTCAACTCACTGAATCAACTTCTATTGTGAGAAATGAACACACTTTATAAGCTCCTATTTTAAGCCATATCACTAGCCAGTGTAGTACTTGATTTTTCCTAACTAGATCGGTTAGGACTTAGATTAATAGTTAGTTACTTGATGTTGTTATAAGGTTACTTGTATAAATAGGGAGGTTAGGGAGTAAGAAATAGATCATTGAACTTTTTTAATTGTGAATAGAGTATTCGTTTTTATGAAAGGGAAACTCTGGAGGAGAGATTTCTCTCCTAGTTCTAATAATAGTGTTTCTTTCTTAGGAATCCAATTTTTGAGTTCCTAACAATTGGTATGACTCGTCGGATAGACCCTATTGGTGGCTTGCAAGGGCTGAAAGATTCTGTATGAAGCATGAAACTCATGTGTTCGATAAATTGCAGTTGGCATTTGAGCATGGATGATTCAACATTGTTATTATGGTTTTGTTCTTGGCATCAAGAAACCACTTATCCAACCTGGGAATCCTTGTCAATCAATCTAATCATAAGATTTGGCAATCAAGAACCAGAAATCAAGGTCAGGATGGAGAAATGGATGCTGACGAAGAAGCCACAACAGTAAAAGAAACAAAATCAGAATTGTGGAAAGCAACAATGTCCTGCTAGAGAACCAAGAAATAAAGTTGCTTCTGGAGACAATGTTGTCAAAGCAACAAAAAAGCATTTCTGAAGGAGACAACCACCAAGAATCTTGTTCTTGGGCAAGAAAGATGGGTGATGGGACCAGTCCATTATGTTTGGTGTTAGGAAGGCAAGAAACAATATTAAAATCAGATTGGTCAGTCGGATACAGTGATCGAAAAACAAGAAACTTAAATGAGTGCATTAATGAGTGCATAATTGCAAAAGCTTCAGTTTATTGCCATGTTGAACTTTCCGCCATGGTGTATTGGAAAGATTGTCCTTGATTAACAACATCTGTGGGATTTATCCAGCTGCTATCCAAAAGCATTATCAAGTTAACCAATTGCCAAGAGAGTGGTAACAAAGGCTATGACAATGGTTTGCAAATGGGGTCTTTGTCATTCCATCAGCAGAATCCCGGAGGATAGACTTCTATTTTCTACGTTCAATGGAACATGAAGAAATTTAGTTTATGTCAACCTTGAGGACAAGGTTGTTTTTTGAGGAGGGGTGTATTGTTAGGACTTAGATTAGTAGTTAGTTGAGGTTGCTATAAGGCTACTTGTATAAATAGGGAGGTTATCGAGTTAGAGAGATCTTTGAATATTTGTAATTGTAAATAGAGTATTCTCTATTGTGAAGGGTAAATCCTTGGAGAAGTGATTTCTCTCCTAGTTCTAATAAAAGTGTTCTTTCTTAGGAATCCAATCATTAGGTTCCTAACAAGATCCAAATCATTATCCTAGGTTTAGTTAAATGAAATATGTTTTTTTTTATTACAGATTCTTAAAAAAGAAACTATTTTACAACAAAAACTAACTATTAAAAATCAACAAAACAAAGAGCATTGATTATAAATGCAACATCTATATTGAAGTGCCAGCTCTAGATCTCTGGTCATCTCAATAACAATTAGAACATTTCTAAGTGGAGGTAAGGAAGTATTTCGAAGCAGATATAGAGCAAAATCACGAATTTCAAAAGTAATGTCACGAGTTTTAAAAGAAATGAGATGGGAAGGCAACTTGGGTGCAACCACACGAATTGCCATCCCACATTGTAATGTGCCGGTCATCCCGTATAACTACAACAGTTTAGATACTCGTGACAACTAATTCAAGACCAAGTTTGGCTTAACCAAAATAGCATGTTTGAAAGACAAGAATACTCACTGTCAGTATTGCCTTTCCAGTGTTGTCAAGTTTAAGTGATGGTCCTTTTATATCAGCTTCAAGAAAAAAGTGTTTTCCTTTAATCCCTTCCATTGCTGCAATATCTCTTATTTCCTACATTATTATGAAGACAACTGACAACCTTTTTCTTTGGGCATAAACCGATGGATAAGTACCAAAAAAGCATGAACAGGATATCGATACAACTCCTTGAGAAAATATTTGTTGAACTGAAAGTAGAGGTTTCACTCACCAGAACTTTTTTCCAAAGATTTTCTGATATCTTCACAGACAAGCAAAAATATTGTCAGAAAAATGGCAAACTGTAACCAATGTAATGTACAATTAAGAAGAAAATTATTTACTTACCTTCTTATTGGGGGCTGCAATAAGCTGAGCATTTGCTTCTGCATATGAGGCCATATCAGTAATAGCTGCGTTTACCTTCTCTAGAGTAAGCCTGCCCCTCATATATCTGTAATATCAAACCTAGTGTTAGTGGATGAAGTATTTAATACATGGGCAGAGATGAATTTCAGATCCAAAGAAGCCTAAATGCCTAATAACTTAAAATGATGGGAAATACACATACACAAACCAAAAAAAAGTGAAAAAAGTGGAAGTTGTTAACTCTCTTGTCACACAGTGCTTTTGTCAATTTTAATGATCAAGTCATCATCTCTTGAAATATTTCAAATGATACACCCAATTGCAAAAAACATAGATTTCTCCAGCATGCATTGCTCCAATTTGAGCCAAAAGTGCTAGAAAAAGTAAAGGAACCAGAGCTACAAAGGCATTACAATGTAAACACATTTATTGAAACAATTTGTTGATGTTTTACTGACGACGTGTGTGGGAATTATAATGATCTAGCTGAACTCAGTGTGAAATTTAACACAGAATATCAACTAAAACTCAAAAGTATTAATAGTTACTTACGATGACAATGAATCCAGTTCACTTCCAGTAACAAACCACGTTGGCGGTGGGGAACCGCGACCTTTTTTCTCCTTAAAAATGAATCAGGAGAAAATTTAGGAATCACATTTTGACAATACATCAACTAAGGTTAAGAAAATTGTTTAGCTTCATTGAGAACAGGGTAAAAGATATTCAAGAGGGTTACAGATTGAAGAGCAAGAAAAGATAAAAACATGTAATGCAAGGCAAAAAGAATAGTTATAAACTATCACTATTTGTGATGATTTATGTTAAAATATTATATTAGTATGTAAATAAAATAGATAGGTCGTTAGTATTCCTGTTTGTACGTATTCTTGTTTGTAAGTATTTATGTCATTATGTTTGTTTAATACTCATAGTCTATATAAAGAACTTCCGTTGTCTAGTTGAAACACACGGGTTATTCAATATGTCTCTCAATATTTTCTCTTCCTTTTAACATGATATCCATAGCCTATTGAAAAACAACCCTAATCGTCAACTACCCGGTGGATCCACTGTCTCCAATGAAATTTTTTTCTTTTTTCGGCAAACTGTGTTCTCAACTCCGGTTTCCCCTTCCCTACCTTTGCTACATTGTTCCCTCAATTTTCTGTCCATCCGTGTGCGCTCTGCCGTCACTGCCGCTGTTGTCTCCGACGATTTTTTTTACGAACGACCACTCCAACAGAGTCATACACCCCAGATCAGTCCACCCCTCCACGTGCGTCATCAGAAAGCCATCCACGCGTCGCCCCTCTTCACGCGCGTGAGATCCACGCACCGCCTACAACCACCGCGCATGACAGTGCATCTGGCAGCCGTTCACGGCGCCGCTTCTTTAGTGGCATTCACCTCAGTCTTCTGATTCGATATATGCCCTCAGTTTTAAGTTTCGAGTCACAAATATACGAGTTCCAGTTCAAACAGTCCCTGTTTTCTTGGCTCATACGTGTTTTCTGGCACTCTTTACCGACCATGACGTCTCATCTGAAACAAAGAGCATCTTTACTCGTGATCAAATTTTGGGGTTAGTTACTGTTTTGGGTATGTCTCTTACCTCAGCTCTGGGTGACACTGTTGCCCTTGCATCTCAGGGACATAATCCGAGTCGCTCTCGTGAAGGATCATCCAATTCTAATCCATGTCCCAAATGTGAGCATTGTAATCGGCTTGGACACACTATTGATTGTTGTTGGAAGTTGCATGGTAAGCCTTCGCCTTTGATAAATGCAACTCTACTTGATTTTTCTACCACTATTCAGACTACACCATCTCCACAAGGCTCCCCAGTAAATTATGAAGATTTCCTCTATTGGGTTCAGAGTCATCCGAACTCTAGTTCTCCTACTTCGGTTGCACACACAGGTAATTCATCTGTTTACCTCTCTCACTCATCTTCTCTTGGCCCTTGGGTTATTGATTCTGGTGCGTCTAATCATGTCACTGGTAATAAAGGTCTCTTTTCTTCTCTCTCTACATCTGGTTTTTTACCTATTATAACTTTTGTCAATGGCACTCAAACCCGATCTCAAGGAGTTGGCACAGTCCAAATTCTCCCTTCAATCTCAGTTGCATCAATTCTCTATGTACCTGGATGCCCTTTTAATTTACTTTCAGTTAGTCGATTCACTTGGTCCCATGACTGTATTATTACTTCCACTAATGATAATGTTACCCTGCAAAATCGGAGTTCGGGACAGACGATTGGCGTCGGATATGAGTCTCAAGGCCTCTATTACCTTTCCCCATCTCCCAAGATGTGCTCTGCCACAGAGTCCACTCATACTATCCATGCTCAGCTAGGACACCCAAGTCTTACCAAACTTCAAAAACGGGTACATAGTTTGTCTAAGTTATCGATTTTACATTGTGAGTTCTATCAATTAGGGAAATACACCCGTAATAATTTTTCTAATCGAGTCAACAAAAGAGTTTCGTCTCTCTTATTGTGTCCTAGGTAGTTAATTCCAGAAAGCAGTGCGTTGCGACCAACTCCAAAAGTGGGATAGCAGGATAACGCATTCTGGGATAGGCGAGATAATTGCTATTTTTTTGAACAAATTATATGAATAATATTATATAAACCTATATTTAATGCAAAATTAACAAATGACTCAAACTCTGAAAGATTCATAATTAATAATAAGAATCTACAAGTCTTACTCTTAGTCAAAACATACAATGAAATACCAACAAAAGTTAAGGAAATAAAGATGGTGCATATTGAAGTCTTTAACACAATGTAATAAAATAACTAAATATTAAAACTCAAATGTATGTTTTAGGATAGGAAGCAAAGATAAGCATCATCTTCATTAGCATATTCTACTTCTTCTTAGGTGAAAATAGAAAAAATTAAAACAAAAGAAGGAAGAAATAATAGCGGGATGGGATTAACTATGCCGGGATAGCAGAATCTCAGCCAAATCTCGTTGGGATCTTGTTTCACGCTGTCGCAAACCACGCCGTTGCGGTCAGGCACTGTACCGCACCGGAACAGCGGGATCTCGCCAGGAAACACTGGGATTAACTACCTAGACTGTGTCTACTTTAGAGTCTAAGTATTTTGTTACTTTTATTGATGATTGCTCTCGTTGTACGTGGTTATTTTTAATGAAAAATAAAGTTGAACTGTTTTACATTTTTGAGCAATTTTATCAAGAAATTAAAACTCAATTTGGTGTTTCTATTCGTACCTTACAAAGTGATAATGTTCGGGTATATTTGTCCCATAAATTTCAAAAATTTATAGCTTTCAATGGTATTCTACACCAAGTGTCGTGCCTTAATACATCCCAACAAAACGCGATAGCTAAACGCAAAAATCGGCATCTCATTGAAACCACACGAACCTTACTTCTCCATGGTAATGTTCCATTCTGTTTTTGGGGGATGTAGTCTTAACGGCACGTTACCTTATCAATCGTATGTTGTGTTTTGTCCTTGATGGCAATATCCGTTATTCGGTCCTCTTTCTCCATACCCCTCTTCACCCACTACCACATCGTGTCTTTAGGTCCACGTGTTTTGTTCACAATTTATCTACTGGTTTGGACAAACTATCAGCTTGATCACTCAAGTGTGTCGTTCTCGTATATCATCGGTCCCAAAAGGGCTATCGTTATTATTCTCCTACACTATACCGATACGTTACATCAGCCGATGTTACATTTTTCGAGTATGTACCATACTTTGAATCTACCCATATAGCTATTGTGCCCCATCAAGACATTAATCCCAAACCTACTCAGGTAGTTATCCCTATTCCGCCCACTCGTATTCCTATCGAACCTGTCGAGTCTACCCCCCAACCTCCACGACCACTACAAACATATCAGTGCTGTCGCCCACTCTCTATTGTGCATGTTCTTGTTCCCATTACAGACTCTCCTCTAACACCACCTCCGGATCTGGCCCTGTCACTTGAGCATGACCTTCCCATTGCTCTCCGTAAGGATATTTGCACAACCCATAATCCATTTCCTCATTATATTAATTTGTGCTATCATCATCTTTCTCTTTTGCAATACAATTGTTTGTCTTCTTTGTCTTCTATTTCTATTCCTAAAACTCCAAGTGAAGTATTATGTCACCCTAAGCAGAGGCAAGCAATGCTTGATGAGATGTGTGCTCTACAAAGCAATGGTACTTGGGAACTGATTCCTTTACTTCATGGGAAGTCTTTAGTCTGTTCTGTTGTCGTTGGCTCTATAAGGTGAAGGTTGGCCCTAACGGTAAGATTGGTCGATTTAAGGCTCGTTTGGTGGCCAAGGGATATACTCAGATTTTTGGATTGGATTACAGTGATACCTTCTCACCTGTTGTCAAAATGACAATTTGTCAGACTGTTTTTCTCCCTTGCAGCAATTCAACATTGGTTTCTCCATCAACTTGACATTAAAAATGCCTTTTTGCACGGCGATCTTGAAGAGGAAGTTTATATAGAGCAACAACCAAGATTTGTTGCTCAAGGGGAGCCTTCCACCATGGTTTGTCGGCTACACAAGTCTCTTTACGGTCTTAAACAGTCTCTCATAGCTTGATTTAGCAGATTCAGCTCGATAGTACAAGAGTTTGGTATGATTCATAGTGAAACCGATCACTCTGTATTTTATCGTCACTTAGCCCAAGGTGCATCTATCTTATTGTATATGTGGATGACATTATTATAACTGGTAGTGATCAGCAAGGAATACTCCAATTGAAACATCTTTCAAATTAGTTTCAGTCTAAAGACCTCAGTAAACTCTGTTATTTTTTGGGTATTGAGGTATCCCAATGCAAAGATGACCTTGTAATTTCACAAAGAAAATATGATATGGATATTCATGAAGAAATAGGCCTATTAAATGTCAAGCCAGTTGATACTCCTATGGATCCAAATGTCAAAGTCCTACCTAATCAGGGGGAGCCTCTATCAGATTCAGGAAGATATAAGAGATTGATTGAAAAATTAAACTATCTCACAATCACCCATCCTAACATTTCCTTCGTTGTCAGTGTGGTAAGCCAGTTCTTAAATTCTCCTTGCCAAGAACATATGGATGTTGTAATCTGGATTCTTAAATACATCAAAAGTGCACCTGGAAAATGTCTCATTTATGAAGATAGAGGACATACTCAGATAGTTGGTTACTCAGATGCCGATTGCGCAGACTCACCAATTGATAGACGATCCACTTCTTGGTATTGTATACTTGTCGGAGGAAATTTAATATCTTGGAAGAGTAAGAAACAAAATGTTGTTGCAAGATCCAGTGCTGAGGAAGAATATAGGACCATGGCACTAGTAACATGTGAACTCATCTGGTTGAAACAGTTACTAAAAGAACTACAATTTGAAGAGGCCAATACTATGACACTAATATGTGATAATCAAGCTGCATTATACATTGCCTCAAATCCTGTTTTTCATGAGAGGATCAAACATATTAAGATAGACTGCCATTTTGTTAGAGAAAATATTGAATCGGACGACATCATCACTAACTTTGTCAATTCCAATGATCAGTTGACAGATGTTTTTACAAAGTCGTTACGAGGTCCTATAATTAGTTATATATGTAACAAGCTGAGTGCATTTGATTTACGAGGGGGTGTGTTAAAATATTATATTAGTATGTAAATAAAATAGATAGGTTGTTAGTATTTCTGTCTGTAAGGATTCCTATCATTATATTTGTTTAATATTCATAGTCTATATAAAGAACTTCCGTCGTGTAGTTGAAACACATGGATTATTCAATATGTCTCTCAAGATTTCATCTCCATTTAACAATTTATATATTTTTGTTTGAGAACGATTGGGAGGATCACA
This sequence comes from Cicer judaicum, assembly GCA_037974835.1. NCBI lineage: Eukaryota > Viridiplantae > Streptophyta > Magnoliopsida > Fabales > Fabaceae > Cicer > Cicer judaicum. Next base: position 1,769,333 of record JBBPBS010000206.1, read on the forward strand.
GCAAGAGAAAATACAGATGAACCTAATCTAGTATTCTAAAATGAAATAGTGTCAATATAATTGAAGAAAAATTATAGTGATCTTGTTAACAAGTACCCAGGCTTTGATTCTTGCAACTAGAGAGACAGAGATCATGTTAGGTGTGAAACAAAACAACAATTGCATAAGTCATATTTCGCTTACCTTAGGTAATGCAGCAGGCTCCACATCATGTTTCAAAGCCTCAAATGATGCAGAGTCTTGACCAGAAAATTCAGGAAACAAACTGAGGAAGAACAGCAATTAAACAAAATGATATTTACTCAAATCTCCTTAAAGCAATGCAGAAAACAGGATTAAATGAAATGTAGTTACGATCTACTAGTTTCTGAATTTGACACTGTCATTCTATCAGCCATTTGGGAGGGAATGTGAAAAGACATATTTTGCAGTTTCTTTTGCTGCTGAAGGGATGCATTTATCAGTTTCTGCAACAAGACCAGAAAACTAAATTCAATGGTCATCAATTGAAAATTAACAATTTAATCAACCTAAATTTTCCCCCTCATCTTCCAAACAGTAAAAAGAAAATTAATCTACTACGACTCTGTTTGGGAATTAGCAGAGGAAAGGAACTTGGGCTTTGGATAAAAGGAAGGAAGATAGTCAAGTAGAAGGGATCATCGTCTCCCATTTTGCGAGTGTATTTTTCTTCATAAAGCAAATTCTCCCAATCCTATACCACTTTCCATTATACTCTCAAAATCAGAAAATATTAGTCATTAACATTCTAACTCCTTCATTTGCAAAAATATTCTCCCAATCAAGGTCAGAAATTCAACTTCGTCTCTCTTTCCTCTCCTATCCGTCAAAGTTCTCCCATTCCTTCTCCTCCTAACTCCCAAAAGAAAGTCTTGAATAGGCAAAAAGTAAAAGCTTTAAAAGATATCATTTACTTTTTCTTCACAAACTACAAGAGAATTTTACATATCATCAATGACATCTACCATTGGGGGTATACATAACCATAGTGTGTCATGTTTCTCCATCCTAATCCCCTCATGTCCAATAAAGGATCTTATCTATTTGAGTAAACGAACGTTATAGAAACAATACTTATTTCTCTTAAAATAAACAGAAACAAACTGCTTCAAATAAAAAAAAATCTCAAAATCCAAAGAAGTAGCATATGGGAAATAAAACTCAAACCAGTAAGTATCAAACTGCCAATATATTTAAGTTACACATAACAAAGAAAGTACAAACTGAAAGTGAGTGAATCACTATTTTAGTCTTGAAATTGTTGATATCGAACCATGAAATTTACAAAATTTTAAAATAATTCTTAAAAGTAAAAACTATAGCTTAATTAGTGGTTAATAAATTTTAGTTAAAGTCATATCCATCAGGAGCACCCAAATTTGATACAAAATTAGAACAACTCTTGACCAGGTATTACTTAGCTTTGGTCGAAGACAAATAAATTTAAAATCCTCAATCACATTAATACGTTTAAGGTCATCAATTTAGTTCTAAACTATCAGGAATGACCTAATTGATAGAGTATGACCTAATTGATAGACCTAATTTCGGTAACCAAATTCTACAAACAGGTTATTCAATAAAATCAAGCATTTTTTGAAGCAAAAACAGAGATAATGCCTTCGTTTTAGGAATAGCTTCTGTCTCTTCACGAAATCGATCCTTAATGGCTTGCACCTGAAGCTCCATAGCAGTCACGGCAGCATCAATAGCCGAAAGATCTGCAATGCTACTCGCTGGGTACACTGCACAACACAACACAGAAACAAATTCATCTATGTGACCAAATTATGTATATATTGAAGAAATGGAAGTTGAAAAACTCACTGTTTCTTGCAATGACGAGTTCTTGAAGCTGTGATATGCGAGCGTTGAATGAAGACATTAAAGAATCTAAGGATGAACCAGCGTTCTTTGAAGAATCCATCTCTCTGTTTCTGTAATGGATGCTTTTGTTTCGTTTTCGCGAACCCTTTTTATCTGATATTTTGAAAACACGAGTTTCGAAATTATATGCTAGTTTCGGCGGCAATGTTTCAAACTTCAGTGTTGTTGCCTGAATCTAAACTAGTATTATCGGATTAAGATTAGAAAGATTTTAAAAGTCTTTTTCAATAGAAATAAGTAAGAAACATGTGCTATGTTCTTTAGATATTAAATAAAATACTTCCTTTAATTTATCAATAATAAATATTTATTTTTTATATTCTGTAAATTTCAATGTCAACTATTTATCTCACATTTTAATATTTATTAATGATAAATATTAGTTTTATATTTTTTATATATCAATAATAAATATTTGTCTCATAATTTTTTATATTTATTATTGATAAATATTTGTTTTATATTTTTTTAATATTTATCAATGATATAAATTTATTCAATATTTTTTAAATATTTATTAATAATAAATATGTATTTATATTTTTTATGTATCATTATGAAATATTTGTCTCATTTTTTATTTATTTATTATAAATAAATATTTATTCCGCTTTTTATGCATTAGTTATAAATATTTATTTAGTGTATTTTTAATATTTATCATTGATAAACATTTGTTTTATAAATTTTTTGTGTGTTTTATCACATGTTTTTATAATATTTTTTTATAATATTTTTTAGTGATAAATATGTATATTGTATTTTTATGAATTAATGATAAATATTTGTAATAAATGATATGATTTTCTACATTTACAACAATGTAATAGATTTGTGGTACCTTGTAACTATTTTCACAAATAATATACACAATACAAGAAAGTTATTTGACTTAACTGTACAAATTTTATTCTAAACAAAAAAAGTGCATGAATTTCAAACATAAAATCTTTGATATCTTTTGATATTTTTCTATCATCATATTTTCTATTTATAGGTAGGTATTAAAATAGGTTTAGTTGTCCGTCAGGGGCCTATGGGCTGACCAACTTATAGTCTGTCATAGTCTGGCCTATTTAATAAAAATGTTAAGTTGATGTTGTTTTTAAAGCCTATTTATTTAAATAGGTCTGACTCAGACTTATAAAAAACCTATTAGGCTTGACAGGGCGGCCTATATATATTTTATTATTTATTAATATTATTTTTTATTATTATATTAATATTATTATTTTCTATTTTAAATTATATTAATTAGGCAATCACTTAGTAATCATTCAATATTCAGTAGTCGTTTCATATTCGATAGCGATTATATATTTAGTAGTCGTTTTTATATTCGGTTAGTCATTGTTTAAGAGGTAATAATGAGTGCGTTTGCTTTAGAAAAAAAAATCTATTATTTGAAACCAAAAATTATTTTTTCAAGTTTAAAGAATGTTTAATTCAGATTTTTTTAAAATTATTTTTTGTTTAATATATATATATATATATAGATTGATATTGTTATGTAGAGAACATCATGTGGTATGAGTAGAACATTTAAATATTTTAATGTGAATATTTTTAAAAAGGCTTTCAGGCTAGGCCAGACCGAAGGTCGTAGCCAGACTTAGGCCTAAAAAAATAAATTGTGCATCAAACTCACGCCTATCAAAGTCTGGTCTGATTTGACTTATTTTTGCCCCTATTTGTAGGTAGACACCTGGGTAACAAAAAAACATATCTAAATTAAATTATATTAATCCATTAAATGCCTCGACATTTTAGACCTTTAAATCTATTTGTTGAGATATAGAAATTTTATTATATTACTTTTCTTGCATCCACCCAAAATTAGAGTAAATAATTAATCAAAAGGAGAAAAATAAAATAGATTGAAAGAAACAAAATAACATAAAAAATGTTTGAATATACAAAAATAGAAGAAGTTAAAAAAGGAAGAAAGTGGAGAGATTAAAAATAAAAATAAAAAGTGAGAGAAGTGGTACCCAACTACATCTTCTTATCTTGGTCTTTCTTTCAAGCGGCTATTTTGCATATGTGATTACCTTTTTCTTTTATGCATTTACAAATTACCAATAATTAGTTTTGTATACCTTGTTAATTATTTATTGATAAAATTAATTAGGACAGTAATATAATTTTATTAGTATTTTTCTTAAATTGATAGTTGAAGTTTTGAAGTATTCAATCAAAATTGTAATGTACTTTTAAAAGAAATCAAAATTTTAATTTCAATGTAATTAAAAAAAGTCTTAGGTTCTGTTTAGATAATTTAAAATAGAACAGAGCAGAATTGAATAGGCGCCCCATTTCATTGTTTGGTTATTTTAAAACTAAATGGAATAAATTTTTACTTTATTATTTAAAAATGAACGAAACCAATGAATTATAATTTTTTTTTACCTTTATTTAAAAATCACTATTATTTAGAATAAAAACTTTTAAAGTTTTATATCTTATATAAACTTTTATTTCTCATTTATATTAAGTAGTCGATGATTTCTTCATCTTTTTTATTTACTATTTTCACACCCATCCTAAGTAAATACGAAATACTAACGTGTCAATTTGTAATGCTTGACATGAACATTATGCCAGTGTGATACGGTACTCTTGTGTACGTGTGTATTTTAAACAAAGATAAGTCATATTGAGTGAAAAATGAATTAATTCAAAGTAAAGAAAAACGAAGAATATGTAATCTGAATGGCATCTACAAAGTTTTTTGTTCAGCAATGATTAAATTGGGACTACAATTAAGAAGAAGACGAAGAGATGAAGAAGAAACAAATTATTAAGATGTTTTATTCCATTGCATACACCTCAAATTGGGAGATAAAAAGTTGAAGGAGATGGTGGTATGGGATGAAATCGATTTCATTGTGTTCCATTCACTCGATTCAGCTCCAAATCACTTCAGTCCATTTCATTTCAGTAGCTCAATCCAATGATATCATCATTTCATAGAGTAGCTTACAATTTATAATCCAATTATATCATCATTTCATAGAATAGCTTACAATTTATAGAGTCTTGCTCCAATTATTGTCTTAATGGACCCTAAAAAATTTAAATAACTCCTAATTGTTAGAACAGGTTGTATAATTGAGAGGAATTGGAATTGAGAAGAAAATAGAGAAAACAGAAAATGGAGATTGTTCTTAAGATTGATCTGGTTCTGCAAAAGATTATTCTTTTGCTCTGCAGATTGATCTTCTCACTTCTATTACAGCATTACACTCTATCCTTCAAGAGATTGATCTTAGCCTTTTATAGCAGCAATTATGTGGCTGTTTTAGTTCAACCAACTTAATCAACTCTTAACTAAATCCTAACTAACTTCTAACTACATTTTAACTACATCATTTTGAATTATCTCCAACATGCCCTCTAATTCAAAGTGATTCAATTGACATTAATACAAGATTGTTCCTAATCTCAGTTCATGAGCTTCAAGAGAGCCTTGCAAATCCTCCATCTTCATCTTATCAAGATCCTTTGATTCTTCAATTGCCACCACTATGTGATCATACCTTTGTGTTAATGTTCTAAGGATCTTTTCAATAAACTGACACTTCAGTTAATGATTCACCATTTGTTCTCATCTGATTAACAACAGTCTGCACACGATTGAAGTAATCTACTACAACTTCATCTTCTTCCATCTGCAACAATTCGTATTGCCTTCTTAGCATTTGGAGCTTCACTTTCTTGATTTTTTCATCACCTGTGTAATACTTCACCAAGATATCCCACGCCTCTTTTGCTGTAGATACCTTTGAGATCCTTTCAAAATTGTTTGAATCCACACTTTGCTGGATGTAAAATAATGCCTTGCAATCCCTTTTCTTGCAATCTTTGAAAGTTGTTTGTTGTCTTTCTGTTGGATTCACACCAAGTTGTTCATAGCCATCTTGAACAATCTCAAACACTTCTTGAGCTCCCAACAACGATCTCATTGATGCAGACCACCTCTCCTAGTTCTTTCCATCCAGAATTAGCAAATTCGGTGGAAATCCTCCTCCATTCATTTCTTCTTTCTTTTCTTTCACTCACACTTGTGTTTCCCAATTTTGATTTTCCCTCACACTTTCACTCGTGTTTCCCAAAGTCTAGAACCCAAGCTATTGATGCCATTTGTTAGAACAGGTTGTATAATTGAGAGGAATTGGAATTGAGAAGAAAAGAGAAGAAAATAGAGAAAACAAAAAATGGAGATTGTTCTTAAGATTGATCTGGTTCTACAAAAGATTGTTCTTTTGCTCTGCAGATTGATCTTCTCACTTCTGTTACAGCATTACACTCTATCCTTCAAGAGATTGATCTTAGCCTTTTATAGCAGCAGTTATGTGGCTGCTTTAGCTCAACCAACTCTTAACCAAATCCTAACTAACTTCTAACTACATTTTAACTACATCATTTTGAATTATCTCCAACACTAATAATATTTTTAATTTTTAAATAAATGTTAAATCAAATTTTAAAATATTTCTACTAGACTCAGTACACTTTAATTTTAAATAAAGCAAGTAAATGACAAACATGTCTTACAATTATTCTCTAAAATAAAATAATTAAACTTCATCAAAGAAATTGAATAGTCAAGCAAAACGTTCATGTCCTGGTAGTTTTGTTTGTCAATTGTAGAACTGATTGCAATCACTTCCATAATCGTGAATTGAATTTCAAATATAACTTTTGAATGCTAATTGAATTATTAGTGTCCAAATAAATTCCAAAATTCATACGAGCTGCATCAATTATGGCAATTCATGGTCAATATAGTGAGTGCCCAATTAAAACCCACAATGTCAAAATATTAAATGAATGATTTGCCCAATTCAAAATGACGTAGAATTCAGCAACAATATTATGATGCAAATTGAGCCCAGAATTTAAATCACTTGAATATTTTTTAAATAATTCAAACGAAATTATGGACCAATTTTGGAAGAAGAGAGTTTTGAGTGTTTTGTTTTCTTCATAATATAAAACTAGATTATGGCCCACGCGTTGCGCGGATGTTAATTAATTAATTTTATAAGTAATATTTTATGTATTATAAATATGGTTATCTTATAAGATTATTTTATTAATTTGTAATAATTGAATATGATTAGGAAAATTAAATGAGAGAAAATCTTGTTTATGACAATCATTTAATTGAATTTTTTAAATATTTTGTAAAATTCATATGATAACTTATTATATAGGATAATTGTTTGACTTATCTTTGATTGTTAATTTATTTTTAACATATAATGATATTTGTATTTATTTGACGAAATAAAATGTAAAATACAAACCCCAAAAATAATATGTAAAAATTTATAAATATGATTGACTATTTAATATTATAGCGTAATCTAAATTTATTTGTTTTATTAGTATGATGTTTTAATTGCGAGTATGATGAGAAGATGTTGTAAAAAAAATTATTGAATATATTTCATCAAAAGCTTGTAAAAAAAAAAGTTGTTGTGGCATTGGGAGTCTATTTTAAATATATATATAATAGATAATAGATTTTAATAATTGGAAGTAACTTTTTTAATAATTTTTCATATACTCATATTTTATGATTATTTTTAATAAATTTATGTATTTTTTGTCAAATAGAATATATATTTTTATTTTATAAAATGTTACTAAAAAAATGAATTGATATTAATGAGTAATTTATTTCTTAACGTATAAAATCATTATTCATCATAAGTGGAATAATATAATTGTTCATAAGATTAGATAAAGAACATTTATGTC
>JBBPBS010000206.1:1777310-1826350 GCA_037974835.1 Cicer judaicum
ATTGTCCATCAAAGAAGGATATTTATGTCGATATTTATGAGTGATTAGGTGGTTTTTTTTTTATTGAATTTAATGACTAATAATATAAATTATTACCATTAGTAAATAACTAATAATATTATAAAATAATTTATAAATTTATGATAAAATAATTTGATAATAATATAGATTATAAATTATTATCAAATTGTAAAATAATTTATAAATTATAAATTTATTATAAATAATTGTAAAATAATTTTATAATTTATAAATTTATTATAAAATAATATTATCAAATAGAAATTGAAAGTATTAAAATAATTATGGAAAAAATATGAGAAATATAGATTAAAGAGATGTTGGTGAAGGAGGAGATCTTAAAATTGAGAGATACACATCAGCTTTTTAGCTGATGTGGATGAAATATGATGAAGTGGCGAAATATGATGAAGTGGCGAAATATGATGAGGTGGCATCGAGAGTCTATTTTAAATATATATAATAGATTCTCTTAATTTTGGGGACTCAAATTGTATTGAAGAAGGAATTTGGAGGATTTTAGAGGACTTGACTAATTATTAAAATCATTGTCATGTTGTTATAATACTCTTTAAATTTAATATATGTTGATCATAATCAATCTTATATTATTCTCTACAAAATCACTCATTCAAATAATGTGGAAAGTTTATCTCTATTTTCCTACTTTCTAGTTTCTCCAAAGCCCTCCTCTCCAAACTCCCAAACAAAGCTTAGGTATTAATTACGATTGTTTGAATTTTTAAACAAAGTGTACACTTCTAGTAGTCTTCAATCAAAACTTCTTACACCTTATAAAAAGTTTAGTGGTATTCAAAGTCTTGCAAATTTTAATAGATTATTTTTTTAAATAGATTTCATGGGATTTTATTAGACTTTTTAGTAGGAAAAATCTTTTACTCCCATGTGAGATTTCTAAAGATTCTCATTTCTTATTTCTCTCTCTATTCATCTCTCTTTCCGTCTCTCCCTCTCTCTCTCCATCTACATCATTTCTTTGACTGAACCAAAATGACACCATGTCTACTAAATGATTTATCACAAAATAATACTACGGTTACAACCTAAATAGTTAAGTCTACAAGAGTTTGATCTTCACAAAATATAACCAAGTTTACAACTCACAAAACATAGTTATTAAACTAGCCTAACAAACTAAGTTATGCAAGTACACAAGAACCAGAGGAATCAAGCGTTGTAGAAGGATTATTGCAAATTATATCAAATAACTTCTCAAAAAGTTCAAAATGGATTATTGCAAATTCATGAGTACTCTAATCCACCCAACCTACACTATTGACAAAGATGATTCTGGAACATGAGTTTATCAAAAAAACCTTAAGAGGAATGATAAGATCGTTGTTATATTTAATTGTTTCACGACCAGACATTATATTTAGTGTATGCCTCTGTGCCAAATTTCCAGCAGATCCAAAAGAATCTCACTTAACAATAGTTAAGAGAATATTCAAATACTTGAAAGACACTACCAACTTAGGGATGTTCAATAAGAAATCGTCATAATATAGGTTAGTTGGATAATGTGATGCTGACTATGCAGGTGATAAAATTGAAAGGAAAAACACAAGAGGAAAATGCACTTTTCTTGGGAACAATCAAATGTCATGGTCCAACAAGAGGCATGTACAATTGCTTTGTCAACGGCAGAGGCATAATATATATATATATATATATATATATTATGGATGAAACATCAATTAAAGGATTATACACTTTACGAAAGTAAAATCCCTATATTATGTGACAATACTCCTTCCATTTGTTTAACCAAAAGTCCAATTTTGCATTCTCGAGCTAAACATATTGAAATCAATCATCATTTCATCAAAGAATTTGTTCAGAAGGGAGTTATAGACATGAAATTTATCGACACTAATCACCTGTGGGCTGATATATTTGCAAAACCCCTTGCTGAAGATAGGTTCAATTTTATTAAAGAAAATTTGAACCTTGTTTACATTTCTAAATGATGTTCTAATCCATATGTGACATGCATTTAATATACTAAACTATGCATTTTCTACAAGTTCTTTTATATTTCATATTTCGTTACATTTTATACATGTTATGATACATTTTATACTCCATTTTGTCTGATGACAAAGGGGGGGAGAAAAGAAAATGTTGTCGTGAGAACAATTTTGAAAATCAAAGGGAAAATATTATGCGAAAAACCTTTCCTTCTATGCTCTGGTTAGATTTTTTACATGGAGGAAGAAACTACTTTTGAACAAATTAGAATATGCTCTAAGTCTGGGGGAGCATTTGATTAATTTTTTCTTTATTTTATATTATTAAATTGTTCACAAAATAATGTTTTGTCATCAACAAAAAGGGAGATTGTTGGAACCAAGATGGTTTTGAAGAACAATTTCTAACTAGTTTTGTTGATAACAAAAAGAAATTTGTGAGAACAATTTAATGTTCTAAACTAAAAGGGCAGAAAAATAGAACAAACAGGCACATTCTATTCCCAGAAATTTGACTAGAGGAAACAGAACAATCAGAAGAAGTAGCACAACTAGAGGAAGCAACACGACCAAAGGAAGCAACAAGGTTAGAGGAAATGCACCCAGTGCACTTGGTTGCCTCTAATACACTCACTCCATTGTTAACCCTGAAGCACTAAGTCGGATTTTACTCGACTTCTAATATGTTGCCTCTACCCTTTGAGATTAATTCAACACAAGCAAATTTTGACTATGCCTCTGATATTCTGATTCTCCCTCTGATATTCACACGGTGTCATCTAACTTTGATTGTCATATATCTTACTCTGAAGAAAGTTAATATCTCTAACAAAATTCAGTGCCTCTAACAAAATTCAATATCTCTAATAAAAAAGTCAATCCATATGAAAAAAGTCAATGCCTTTGGTGAAGGTCAATGATTCTGGAATTAGTGTATATTTTGAAGATGTAACTCGAACAAAATCTAATGGATTCTCGACAGCAGTAATTAATTTCAAAACTACAGAAGCAGTTAGAATTGAAACAACACTTGATCGCACCAGTTCAAAGCATCAATTCAGAAAGAAACAAAATTGAAACAACACAATGTTTCAATTTAATGTTGAAGCAAGACAAATGTTCTAGAGTTGCATCTATAAAATGAATTATTTCTATTTCAACAATCACAATATAACTGCAATTGAAAGAATCATACAACAATTCTCATCAAATTTCTTGGTAAGAATTGAGAAAATCTTAAACAACAAAGTCTGGATAAAATTGAAAAGAAAATTTGAACAAAGTTTGGACTTGGAATTTGAAGAATATTGATACAAATAGTTGATCCTACGTTGAACATCAAACACATTGATCAACATCAAATACCTAGAATAAATTCAAATGGAATTACTACTTGAATATTGAGCACTTGTACAAACACATATTCATTTTAGTTCTAGATTGTTAGACACATACATATCCTCTTATATAGGGTTAAACACACACAAAACAAACACATGTAAATTGACCAATTAGTGGTTGTTGTATTTTTCCTCAACATGTTGGATGATAAACTAGAAAGTTGGATAGACTTAATTGGATGAGGTTAAGTGGCTTTTGTAATTCAAGCTGAATTATTGGAAGAAATTCCTCAAGCTGGTACTAAACGTAGTCAACCAAGTTTGTGGTGAACTAATATAAAAATTTCCTTTGTGTTCTTTTTCTTTCTATTGCTTTTATTTTCTGAATTGCCTTGATCACCATGTCACAAATAAATTTCAAAAATAGTTTAAACATATAATAACACAATTCAACCCCCTTTTGTTGTGTTATTGAAACTTCATTAAGTGTCCCCAGTGCATCTAACCTATTCTATTGAAAAATATGAATCAGACAAACAAGTTGACCAAAAAACTTACAGAGTATATGTGTGTGCCAGATTTAGTCGATCCAAAAGAATCCTATTTATCAGTTGTTAAGAGGATCTTTAGATACCTAAAAAGGCACTACTAACCTTGGTCTATTTTATAAGCAATCCTCTAAGTACAGATTAGTCGGATTATGCGATGTTGACTCTGTAGGAGATAAGCTTGAAAGAAAAAGCACTAGTGGAAACTGCATGTTTCTTGGTGAAACTTAATACTATAGCTATGTCCTGGTCAAGCAAGAAGCGAGACACTATAGCTATGTCCAAAATGAAACATAATACAATTCTGCAACTAGATGCAACACTCAACTTTTGTGGATGAAACATCAGCTAGAGGATTATAAACTCAATGAGACTAAAATTCCAATTTTTTGCAATTACACTTCTCCAATTTGTTTAACTAAAAATCCTATTTTGCATTCTAGAGAAAAACATGTAGAAATCAAACATCACTTTATAAGAGATTTGTTACAAAAAGGAATATTAGATATAACATTTGTCAACATTGATCATCAATGGACATATATTTTTACAACTGAAGACAAGTTCAAATTTATTAAAGAAAATATGAACATTGTTTCCATAACTGAATGATGTTTTGATATGAATATGCCTTGCCTCTGATAGAATCAAATTTTCAAGTTAAATGTATTTGCTTTTCTCTAATTAATTGATATATTATGTTGCTTGCGTAAGTTCATTTTAGTAATAGTTTGATAGGAAATTATTCACTCTTTTTGTTTGATAGCAAAAGGGGGGAGAAGAGGTTTGAGAACAATTTTAAAAGGTTTTAAAAAAATAAACCCTCAAATACTTATATTTAAGACTTTCAAAAAAGGGGGTAATTTTTTTTTAAAAAAGGTCAGAATACTACTATGCACTCTTATATTTAAATATGCTTAGAGTTAGGGAAGCTTTGTGAATTATGCTTTAGATTTATTATTAAATTTTTCACAAAAGTAGATGTTTTGTCATTATAAAAAAGAAGGAGATTGTTAAGACCAAGATGGTTTGAAGAACAATTCTTATCTTGTTTTGATAATAACAAAAGATATTTTGTAGAAATAATTTAATGGATTAATATTTTAAATAAGTGTGCAGTTCCAAGATCAATTGTTTGTGTAGGATATTATGCTATATCCTCTTATTATCATATCAATACAAAGAAACACCAAGAATCTACTTCTATCCTTTATATTTCTAAGTCTGGTGATACTGCCTCTATTGGTACAAGCAAACATTTGACTTAGTTGTCTTGAAGATGCAAGCAAGCGTCTGACTAAGTTTCCTCTAGAGATGCAAACAAGCATCTAATTCGGTTGCCTCTAAAGAAATTTAATGTCTTTGATAAAGTCAATGCTCAATCAATCAACGTTCATGAAGAAGTTAATATTTTGAAAAAGTCAATATTTCTAATAAAGTAAACTGCTATGAAAAAGTCAACACTCTAATGAGCGTAAATGATATGATGGCAATTAATCATGTAAGAAGATAAGTTGGGCGCATCCTCTGATAAACACCAAGAATCATGCTTGTTGTGATAGTTTATGCTCTAATTGTTCTATCCTCTAGTCATGTACCCTCTACTTCCTCTAATTTCATTCGAGATACAAGGAGTCATTTCTATGATTCAATTATGATCTCAACAAATAAATTTATCTTCAAAAGTTTAACTGTTGAAAACCATGAAGATACATGTTGTATTTCTGAAAGAAAGTACACATGTGTTACTTTAGGACACAAATCTACCGTGAAGAACTTTATAAAAGTACGCGCTTCCTTACTTAAAAATAAAAACCCACAACATTTACATGCAACACAATAAACACTATAACATTTTGCAATCATTCAAAATTTATCTAAATTCTGAGAAAGAAAAATATGAACGTAATACATTGTAAACAAACTCTAGAGAGAGATTTTTCAGAAAAATCCAACCTCATTCGTTTGTAACCTCAACGGTTTGTAGGTGCAAACTGAAAGTTGAGAAGACTTAACTGGTTGAGTTAAGTGTTGTAATTCAATATAAATTATATTAAGAAAATCTTTTTGAATGAAGGGACTAGATGTAACTAGTATATTGAGAAATTGGTGGTGAACCATGTGATTTACTTCTTTCTCTTTCTCTGTTTAATCATTTTAAGCTTTTCAATTACCAATTTTCATTAAACAAAAATTATTAAAAACTTTAAAACACAATATGATAATTTCTTATGTTTTTTCAACCTTGAAATGGCGCCCATTTTTTATCTCAATGTTATCAATGTCCGTTCTTTGAAAGAAAAAAAAATTCTTTTTCTTTTATGGGGTTACAAATTACCAATATGATAATTTTGTTTATCCCTTGTTAATGATATAATTAATTTGGACAATAATGTAATTTTATTAGCATTTAGTTTTTTTTAAATTCATAGTTGATGAAGATGAAATGAGAAGGCTAGAAATCTAAAATAAGAGATTAAAATAATTCACATTAAAGAAACAACATTATGAAATTTCAATAACTACAGAACAAATTTTCTAGACAATCATAGAACACATAAAAGGAATCTGTTTATTTATTCTCTCATGCAGCAGCTTTGTACATGCCTCTCTCTCTCTCTCTGTTTGCTGCGGTGCATATTTTTCTTTTCTTTTAATTAGGGAATTTGTTACCTTCTCACACAAAGACAAATGGGTCAAGTCCGTTGGTTCTTTTTTGTTTATTTTTTTTATTAAAAACAAGACTAATAATTACTCAATATCATTTTTTAATTTTCTTTTACTAATATTCTTCTAACTTATTCTACTCACTGACAACTAAATTGTTATATCTTAAATACTCCCACTAAATTACTTTCATTCTTAAAAAATAATTCAAAAATCTTCACTACGCGAAAAATAAAATTTGACAGCGCTTTTTTTAAGACATTTACAACGCTTTTTTTAAAAAAAAAAAGACATTTACAATGCTTTTTTCAAAAAAAAAAAAGTGTTGTAGAATCGAGCGCTGTAAAAAGATACAACAACGCTTTTTTAAAATAAAAAAGCGCTATAAAACATGTAGATATATTGTGCGCTTGTTATGCACATTTTACAACGCTTATTGAAAAAGCGCTGTAAAATGTGCATTCAATATATGCATTATTATGCCCCTTTTACAGCGCTTATTGAAAAGAGCATTGTAAAATATGCATTATAATGCATATATTGAATGCACCTTTTATAGCGCTTTTTCAAATAAGCGTTGTAAAAGGTGCATTCTTATTTTAGTTTTATTTAAAAACGTTGTAAATAAAATTTTTAAAAAGCATTTTCTGGTTTTTTATGGCATTTTTTTTAGAAAGCATTGTCTTTTAATTTTTTTTCCAAAATCATTTTCATCCAGAATCAGTTCACAATTAGTTCACATAACAACATAACATATTCAGATACATATTCAGAATCAGTTAACACAATCACTACACAAAAATAGAACTATATAACTTAAGTTTACATATTAATTTACACAACAATAGAACATATTTAGATACATATATAACTTAACTATATATACATATTTAGATATTGTACAACAACACATATTCATATACATATTCAGATACTGTGCTCTATTCATATACATATAACTAACTTATCCTACACAAAACATAACTAGCTACCATATATTCAGATCCCTTGCAGCATGCTATTTCCCAAAAAATCAAACAATTTTCATTTCAAGCACATACTGACACCAGTCTTCCTTTAATTCAATTAGATCTTTCTCAGAGTATTTTGGACTAGAATTGTCAAAGTACTATGCAATATAAAAATTGAACATAAATAAGTTAGAATCAAATATATACATAATTTATATATGAAAATCAAATAATGAAAATACCGTACCGCTTTTGGGATAATAGTTTGATTCCTATCAACAATCTTCTTCATGAATCGCAATACATAGTTCCCATAGTCGATGTTGTTAGTTTGACGAGGGAACTATAAAATAAAACATATAAGTCAATAAAATATTTGTGCATTAATCGTAAAGGCATATATTTGTAAATGAAAATTTAAAGGCATATATTTCAAATCTTTATTGGAATCCATGTGATGTTATTAGACTTTTGAGTTGCTTGTCTTTATTCGTCTTCACCAAGAGTGTCACTTGCTCTCATATGAGTTTGAGCTTCTCTAATACTTCCTCATTGAATGGATTTTGGCGTTTCTCTTGTGAAAACTAGCTTTTAGGAGCTACGCCAAACCCTTTCCCCCTCACGCGATCGAAATACCCAGGAACATTAAACACTTTACCGAGAATGTCCCTACAACTAGCTTTGTTGTCCTCTTGATTTTTCAAACTTTGTTCGATATTCTCCTAAAATACATGTAGGATTAAAAAGATAAGTTTAATATCATTATTAAAATACAATATTAAAAAATATTAAAGTGATAATATTAAAGTGATAAAATACAATATTAAAAAATATTAAAGTGATAATATACTTACACAAAGTTCTATACTTTTTGAACATTTTCGTTATCAACCACTCCATCCTTATTTACATGAGCTTCCTTCCACAAGATATGACGACCCAAGGTTGATCGGATTTGGTGTCTTGTCGCTATTCGTTAAGATCATAAACAAAATATTAGTTAGAAACTATAGTTTATAATACAAATTCCCTCATTATATAAAAGTGATGTTTAATTACTTACAAGTCTTTGCTCTAGACGTGCATATCCCATACGTGATTTTTTGTATGGATGTGTCGGATTTTTTTCCCTCTCGCAATTTTCCTTACTTATATTCTATATAAAAAAAAAA
Source organism: Cicer judaicum (assembly GCA_037974835.1). NCBI lineage: Eukaryota > Viridiplantae > Streptophyta > Magnoliopsida > Fabales > Fabaceae > Cicer > Cicer judaicum. The sequence continues at coordinate 1,786,021 of JBBPBS010000206.1, forward strand.
TAACAATCGTGTAAAAATTTAAAATACGCTATGAATATATATAATCAAACACAAATGCTAATAAATTAATCACTTACCACAAATGCGGGGTCCGAACGTATTGATATATAATATTTATATATTCTTGGAGCTTCAGCATTCATATTTCCTTCACTATATTTTAGATAGAAATTTGAGAGGTGAGATCTAAAACCCCGGTGTATTTTCCCGGTAAATCTCAAGACGTAATTCTTTCTCACCACATCAAGAACAAAAGCAGTCTGCAAGCGAAATAAAGATATAGTTTGAGTAAAGAATAAAGTATTACAATGGAAAAAATTATAAATGACAAAAGAATGGATAAAAGGAGTTACTTGTATATCATTCCACAGTATATCTTTCGCATCCTTCAATGCCTTATCTCTCCAATCATCAATGGTAATGGGGATATTCTGACGAACAACAGCCCCAATGTAACTTACAAACATGGAGCTGTTAGGGTCAATTGGCTGACCACTCTCATTCCATCCAACCTAATAAACTCATATAATAAGTACACGCTTTCAAAAAAAGATAAAAAAATAAATAGCAAACAGAGTATAGTATACCTCAAATTTTATGCCACTGCTCCTTGCTTTTATGACCTTTTGCATTATGGTTGCACCACGTTTGACTTCATTTTCGTAAGTCTTAGTGTTGACAACTTCCTCATTTTGATAATCTAAATCTTTGGTGGTATCCATTTATCTACAACAAGTTCAATGTACAGTTTAGTATAACTTCAACAAGTTCAACATGTAGTAGTCTAAGTACGTATCATTATAAGTTCGACATGTTCAACATGCATTTTAGTGATAACAAAAACTTAATAGCATCAATACCTGAATAGTGAGAGTTCGAAGAAATACGTAATGCGCATAAATGAGGGTTTTCAAAAATACGGTTCGCAAAAATATGGTTCGAAGAAATACGTAATGAGGGTTACGTATTTCAACGAAAAGAGATGATGTGTAATGGGAGAGATGATCGTGGATGGAAATATAGTTCGAATAGGTAGAGATTATCGTGGAAATATGATTCGTAATGGAATAGATGAAAGGGTTCGCAAAGGAAGAGAAGAACGATGAAGAGGAGATGATAGTGAAGTTTACATAATGAAGAGGAAACTGAAGCAATTTACTGTTATATATAAAACCCTATTACAACGCTTTTTTAGAAGCCTTTTACAACGCTTGTTGGAAAAGCGCTTTAAAAGACGTAAGCCTTTTACAGCGCTTGTTCGATAAATGCTCTAAAAGGCCTCCTTATTTTATTTTTAAAAATGATCTCTTACAGCGCTTGTAGAATAAGCGTTATAAAAGACGTTTTTTTTTTTTTTTTTCTTTTTAAGCGCTGTAAACAACGTCCTTGTTTTCTTATATTATATGACTGTTTTTTTAAATGCCTTTTACAGCGCTTTTTCAAGTAAGCGCTTTAAAAGACCTCTTTATTTTATTTTTAAAAAGCTCTTTTACAGTTCAGTTCATGTAAATTACTAGTTTATTTTAAATTACATGAATTTAGTATAAAACACTAAAATCAAGCTAAATATAAGCAAAAAATAAATATAATCAGAAAATCAAATACATAGATGCTTATATAAAACAATTAAACATGTTCAAACAATTAAATTACATGAGCTCAGTTCATATTATATGGCTTATATAAAATAATTAAACATGTACATTAATATGCCCTTCTTCTTTTCCTGATGGGATTCACATTTGTTTGTCCATTAACAATACGAAACAATTAAATTCCCTCATCATGATCATCTCTGAGATATAAACCATCATCAGTTGAATCAATTTAATGTGGTTGTGATGTTGCAAATAAAAGATCATAACCAACATCTTCATCATTATTGTTATCATCACTTATTTTATGGGTCGATAAGACAACATACCATTTATCATCAGCAGGATCAGTGACATAAAACACTTGTTGAGCTTGCGACGCTAAAATAAAAGACTCGTCTTTGTATCCCACCCCATTAAAATCGACAAGCAAGAAACCTGACTCATCAATCCGAACGCCATTATTATTATCGACCCACCTGCAACCAAATATGGGAACACGAAACATTGTGTAGTCTAACTCCCATATGCGCTCGATAACCCCAAAATATGATAAATTTGTATCTATTGGGTTTTTGTCTTTTGTGAAGTAACAATGTCGATTTACAAGAAAGGGGTTTTGAATTGTAAATGCACCTTTTAAAAATTCCTGTTAAAAACTTAAGAAAATAACTCAAGATTGATCTTGGTTATGAAAACAGAAAACGGAGAACGTTCTTCGTTTTTATTATAAAACAGAGAACGTTCCTTGATTAGCTTAAAATAGAAAGCCAATTTATGTTTTATCTTAGTTAATCAATTAAGTATGACAAATAAGGAGATAGGATAGAGAATACCACACAAAGATATATCCTAGTTCACCCAACGTGTGTTACGTCTAGTCCTCACACTGTGAGATTTTCCACTAACTGTTTAAAAACAAAGAACCTTCTTGATCTTACAACACCTAGTCTAGATCAACCTTGATCTGTTTCAATCTCTATTACTTTCCACCCAGAAAGCAACAACTGCCCCTATCTAACCTTGATAGGATTTAATGTACTCTTAAACAAACTATAAAGAAACTCTTATAGTTTGAGTTTTTACAATTTGATTGTTTTTGGCAGAATCTGAGATTTCTCAACTCTTGTTTGAGAATTGATTCGTTACAAAGGATCTGATGATAATTGCACAATCTAATATAAGGATATAGATCAGCCTTTATTTTGCGAAAAATCAAAACTTCAAGTATGTATGTGATTGATTTATGGATTTTTTCAGCACTTGAGTTTCTTGCCTTGATCCTGGATATTGGCCTTCCATTTATAGGCATTAGAAGCCTTTAATGAAGGTCAAAAAGAGCTGTTGGTAGTGCTCGGTAGTTTGACTGAAAGCCAATATATCAGATTAAAAATAATCCAACTTTGACAAACTGCTTTTTGACTTTTCGAGTTTAGCATTAAAACAGTTTTGTCTTCTAGTTAAAAACCCTTTGACGTTTCTCCCTTGATCTTGGATGGTACGGTCTTGATCTTGAGTCTTGAATGTAGCCAGAGGAGTTTGGAGAAGAATTATAAGCCATTACATAAGAGAATGCACAGCTGCTGAAGTTATGCAGAAAACGAAGATTGATTATCATTCTAGGTCTGTCAATTTGAACTTTCTTGAGATTTAATAATCAATCTAGAGTTCCTATTGTAATCATTCTAGATGAATCCTATTTGTTCCTTGCCATGTGCTGATTCATATATGAATAAATTTCCAAGACAGACTCTTTGTTAAAGAGGTAGAAAAAGTTTGATCAACATGTTGTGATGAACATTTTTAAAGCTGGAGATCTTTCTCTGTTTTAATATTCTTGTTGATGTTTTCGTTGCTTTTCTTGATTCTATTCTCAATTAAATTCACTCAAAAGCACATGTTAAATTAACATATTATTTTAGAATCATAATTAACTTTCTTAATTAACCTTTGTTTATTTTCATCAAAACTCTAAATATGGAGTTTATCTCAACATTTTGTGTAAGACCCGTAATTTTAAATTATACTTTATGTATTTTAATGGATTTTGGTATTGAACTCAGGGGCTTTTTAGCCAAGTTATTAATATTTTGGAGTTTATATGACCAAAGAGATATTTTGATGCCTGATTAGAATTACTTGTCGTTTTTCTTCCTTCCTCCATCTTCATCCATTTTCGTTGCTCTTGCTTCCTTTGAGTTCGAAAAGTGATAGTGGGTGATAGGACAAGGACTTCTCAACTTCACTCTCCCTCTTTGATCCGAAAACGAAGAATAACGGTTTAGGGATTTCAAAACCGTCAAACATAAATCTTCCCGTTTCTTCTAGATCTAAGCTTCGTTTCACGAAGAGATAGAAGGGAAAGTTGCTCACCTCCGTGCTACGGAGCTAGTGGACCAACTTTGGAAGCGGCATTGCGAGCGGAGATTTTACCGAATTTACTCGCGGTACCGTAATCGAACGTGGAAGCTAACGTGAAGGTAAGGGCTCCTTCCAAACTTTTAGTTTGCATTTAGGGACTTACTTGTGGTTGTGTGGAAAAGAATTTGGTTAAGGTTAAAGTAATGTTTAGTGGAGAATGAATTTTAAACCCATTGATGTATGATTTCGAGTATATGAAACTTGTTGTGTTTGAGTGATGGATTGTGTTAATTTTGTGTCGTCGTATTCGGCGTGTTCATACTTGATGTTTGTTGATTGATGTGTTTTGGTGTGAATTATGGATTGAATGTGAAAGTATGTTTGAGTTTGTTTTGTTTGGAATTTGAAAACCATTAAGTGAAACGAGTATTAAGAATGGGGAATCTCTTAATGTCTTGTTTACTTAATTTGAGTTTGTGAAAATCGTTTAAGTTAAATGAGAATTAAGAATGGGGAATCTCTTAATGTCTCGTTTACCTAATGTTGTTTGAAAATCGTTTAAGTTAACTGGGCGTTAAGAATGGGGAATCTCTTAATGTCTTGGTTGCTTAACGTTTATTTTTGAAAAATCATTTCAGTTAAATGAGTATTAAGAATGGGGAATCTGTTAATGACTTGTTTACTGAATGTCTTAATGTGGAAATCGTTTAAGTCAAAAGTATATTAAGAATGGGGAATCTCTTAATATGTCTGTTTGCTTATGGTTGTTGTGAAAATCGTTAAGTTAAATGAGTATTAAGAATGGGGAATCTCTTGATATCTGCGTTTACTTAATGTCGTCGTGAAAATGATTTTGTGGAGAAATGAATTGTCGTGTTTTGGTGTGAATAGTGTAATAAATTTGTGAATATGGTTGAGTCTGTATTGTGTGGAATTTGAAAACTATTAAGTTAAACGAGTATTAAGAATGGGGAATCTCTTAATGTCTTGTTTACTTAATGTGTGTTCGTTTGTGAAAATCGTTTAAGTTAAATGAGAATTAAGAATGAGGAATCTCTTAATGTCTCGTTTACTTAATATTTGTTTTGAAAATCGTTTAAGTTAAATAAGTATTAAGAATGGGGAATCTCTTAATGACTCATTTACTTAATGTTGTTTTGAAAATCGTTTAAGTTAACTGGGCGTTAAGAATGGGGAATCTCTTAATGTCTTGGTTACTTAATGTTGTTTTGAAAATTGTTTAAGTTAACTGGGCGTTAAGAATGGGGAATCTCTTAATGTCTTGGTTACTTATTGTTTGTTGTGGTAAATCATGCTAACCCGTGATAGGTGGTACCTCGGTAAACTGTACTGACCTGTGATAGGTGGTACGTTTACGATTTACGTTTGGTAAGTTGTGCTGACCCGTGATAGGTGGCACCTCGGTAAACAGTGCTGACTCGTGATAGGTGGTACGTTTACGACTTACGTTTCTTGGTGAATTGTGTTTGTCCGTGAGAGACTGCACAGGTGTTTGTCCGTGAGAGACTGCATAGGTGTTTGTCCGTGAGAGACTACACCCTGTTAAATTGTGAATTGTTGGTTCATCTTATCCGTGTGGGTATTGTGTTATAAGTGTTAAGTGTTATGTTTTGGAATTTGGTGATAACATGTTTGATTGCAATACTATTTCGAAACTCATGATGTTGTAGTATTGTGTTATGAGTGTTAAGTGTTATGCTTTGGAATTTGGTGATAACATGTTTGATTGCAATACCATTTCGAAACTCATGAGGTCATAGTAATTGTGTTATAAGTGTTAAGTGTTAGGTTTTGGAATTTGGTGATAGCATGTTTGGTTGCAATACTATTTCGAAACTCATGTTGTTGTAGCGATTGCGTTATCAGTGCTATGTGTTAAGATGTGGATTTGTGTATGAATGTGATCGAGTTAGTTTATGTATTTTTGGAAGAATATTCAGGGAAATCGATTGCCCAGTCGATTGGCATTAAGTCAATGGCTCAGCAATGCTATCAATCGATTGCCCAATCGATTGCCTAGTTGATTGCCCAATCGATTGGCATTAAGTTAGTGGCTCAGCAATGTTGTCAATCGATTGCCCAGTTGATTGCCCAATCGGTTGGCATTAAGTCAGTGGCTCAACAATGCTGTCAATCGATTGCCCAGTTGATTGCCCAATCGAATGGCATTAAGTCAGTGGCTCAGCTATGCTGTCAATCAATTGCCCAATCAACTATCGATTGAATTAAGCCTAGAATTCAAACTTCACTAAAAACCTTTAGGAAATCGATTTGGAAATCGATTGGCTTTAATACAGGGGCTCAATTATCCACTTAATCGATTTCCCAATCGATTGTTTTAGTGGAAATTCTTATTTTGAGATTAGATAATCGATTGCTCAATTAATTTATCAATGTTTTGTTTAGTTGTGTATTACTTGATGGATTGAGAACTCTATTTGATTTCATTTACATTTGGCAAGCATTGTATGAACTTTTAGCATATGGAAAATCCTTTTAAGGTGCATGCTAAGTTGAAAAGGTATTTTGTGCATTTAAAAACTTAAATGTTATGTGTTAACTGTTAATTTCGGTTGGTGACCCTTTACAACTATTGTGGAAATCTGGGCTTTGCCCTCAGATGAGAGTCAGGATGATCTCACCGGTTCGTACCCTCTGGACGGGAATGTGGATGGGAGGGCTTGATTGGAGCTACGTTAGGAGAATCTCACGGGGCGCGTGGAGATTACTCAAGGCGTATAGTTTTCTTTGTTATGTATAGAATGATCAGACTAGGTTGTCACTCAGGACACATATGTCTTTCTTTTGGGCTACCTTTATGTTAAGTTGAAAGGATGTACCTGTACTATTGTGGACATCAGGACATGCTTTGGATTTATATTTTGAAAAACTTTTCCGCTGCTTGTAAATTTTAATGACTTCATTATTTATCCAAACGTTTTACCTTATTTATTTCTCTGTAGTATTTTAATTTCTTTTTTTTAAAAAAAAAAAATACACCCTCGCTTTGAAAAACGGGGTGTTACATTTTGCACTTGAGACATGCATCGCTTCAGCTACGAGAGTGACTCCGCTATTTTGCATAGTGGTCTGATCATCTTGTTCTTTGGTATAAAATGTGTAGCCATTAATTACATAACCAGTGTAAGAAAAGACATGTTAATTTAGATTTTAATTCTGATTCTAATATCAAGTATGTAAAAGAGCTTTAAAAGCTCCCCCTTAGTTTGTGCAATTTTTAAATTGATGGAATTTAAAACACTATATGCAATAAACTAGTTTTTTTATTTAATTTAGAACAAAGATGCATAACTGTGAGCATAATTACATAATCAGACTTTCTAATTCAGATTAAAAGCTAACTTAATTCTCCCCCTTTGTCACTCAAATAGGTAGCAGAAAAAAAAACTAAGAAGCTAAGGAGGGAGAAGATCCTTCTGAAGAGGAGAATTTTCCTGGAAGAGGAACTTGGGAAGGAGGAGGAACCAGATGAGGAAGTGGAGGTGGAATTCCCACCTTGGGAGCAAGTTGTTCTGTCATCTAAGTTCTCATCAGAGCAGTTTTTTGATCATGCTGAACCTGACATGCCATGATGATCTGAAGAGCTGCCATGATGTCAGAGTTTTTGGGGTTCAACTAAGCGAGGAGAAGAGTGAAGGTGAGTAGAAGGTTGAGAAGTCGTAGCAACAATAGTGTTGGATGGAATTGGTGTGGTAGAGATAGATGGAAAAGTGGCAAAAGAGGATGAGATGGAGGGTAAGGGATCGATAGATGTGTTAGATGGACCAATAGTTGCTGGAAAGTTTAAAAACTGACTGATGCCGAAAATGGAAGAGCTGGTTTTTTTAGGGGAGACAAATAATGGAGATATGGTAGACAAATGTTAGTTAGATAGGAAATTACCAAAGTCGTGAGGAGGGGAATGAAGTGTTTGAGAATAGGAGGGAATAGCTGAGGATGGTAAGGTGGATGTTTGAGGAAAGAGGTTTGAAAGAGTTGGGATTCTTTCTACAGAACATTCTGGAGGTGGTGGAGAACGTTTTGGATTTGGTGAAGAAGGTTATGGGGTTTTATTTTTTGCTAGGTTTTCCTCAGGGTTAAGAGGATTTGATGAGAATGGAATAGGGTGTGTAGTAGGTCTTCTTGCTGCCGAGCGTTTGCGTTTTAAGGAAGAGGGAAAAGATGATAGAGGAGTAGGAGTTTGGGCAGAGGAAGTTTTGCGCATGTGAGAGAGATTTTTGGTGGAAAATTTTGAGATTTTGATCACAGATTTTTCAAAAGAAAAGGAGACTCCAAAGTACCTGAAGACCTTAGTTAGAACCATTCTATAAGGCACATTATTCTTTTTGTAGTCTTTGGTTGCTGCACAAATCATGTGCTGGAGAATCACATGAGGTAAGTTCAATCGCTTGCAGTTGAGGAGATGATGGATGAGCAGTGCATCATTGTCAGAGACATACTCGTGACTTTCACAATGAGGAATTAGAGTATGTTGGCACATATTATTAAACACTTTAGGAAGGGGCTTGAGATATGTTGATAGGTAGCGAGTTGAGGCTTCTTCAAACAAATCAGAGAGGACTTCAGTCTTGCGAAGATTCAAGGCTAAGTATCAGTTGTCACCAAACACAAATGGACCTTCTATGGGTAATTGAAGATTGGAAGCCAGAATGTTTGGGGTTAGTTTGATCTCAACTCCCTTAATCATGGAAATGATAAGGGATTTGTTAGCAAATGTCTTTGCATTGAAATAAAATGCACGAACAACATCTGGGTAGTAAGATTCAGATGTTTGCAAGAATGAGGTCCATCCAAGAGCAACAGTGTGATGCAGGACAATATTGCCTTCGATAATGAGATTGTCAAAGACAAAGACTCGTCCAATCCCAACTGGGCGTTGAGCCCATTTGTCGTTGAAAAGTTTCAATTTGTTGGGGGAAATCAAAGGCGAAGTATTTTGTTTGGTTTTCTTTGAGGGAGGAGATGGTTCAGATTCAAATGAAGTGGAGATAGAAGAAGAGTGAGGATTTGGAGAACGTTTGGTATGTGTTGAAGGGGAAGGTTGTGGGTGGGGAGAGGATTCTAGAGGAGGGACTGAGTGAGCAGGAGAACATTCTCGAGGTCTGGGTGGGGAACATTATGGAGAATGTTCTGGAGATGTGGGTTTCTGACAGTGTTTTAGGTTTTGTTTAAGGGCGAGAGTTTTTCTTCTTTGGGGATTTGGAAATTTCTTGCGAGCAAGGTATTGAGAAATTGTCATTGTAGTTTTTGTTTTCATGGATTTTGTTTGTGGTTTGGATTGAGAGAGGGGTTCATTTTGTTTGGTAGGAGGAGAAACAATTTCATTGGTCAATCTCCGTTTTTGGTGTGGGGGACTTGATTGTAAGGGTTTAGAGGAGAAAGAAGATTGAGATGGTGTGGTAGGTTTAGTGTTTGTTGGTGCTTGTGCTGAAGATGATGATGGATTATTTGGTGGTGTTGTTGCTGATGGCATAGTTTTTGTTGGTGTGGTTGTTGATGGCTCTTTGTTGGGCATAGTTTTTGTTGGTGATGATGTTGATGGAGGGCTTGAATCAGAGGAATCGTCAGTCTCAAAATCTGAGATGATGAAGTAAGAGGGTTTAGGGTTCAAAGGTTTTGAAGTTCCAATTCTAGATTGAACTCTGATGGAGCGTCGTGGAGGAATAATTTGAGTGCGTAAATGTGGAGGCACTTGAGAAATGTTTGGTGTGGTACGAGTATATAGTGATGGAAGAAGAGTAGACAGAGGATTGAGATTGAGGATTTCTTGGTTGGTGTTAGAAGGAGGAGAGGTAGAGGAGGTGTGTGGTGGTGTTGGTCGAGGTGGTGGAGAGGGTGAATGTTCCATAGATTCAGATGAAGGAGAGGAAGAGTATGGTGTGTAGGGAGAGGCATTTTTGCATGTTGATTGTTTGGTTCGCGCCATAGTTGTTCTGCGGGTGGAAGATTGAGAGTGAAGAAGATGAATAGTATGACCGATATTTAGAGAGAGTTAGTGCATCTTTTGGGGAAAAAGGAGGTGAAGAGATGAGAGAGACAAAACAGATTTTCTGACTTGAGGAGAGGAAAAGAAAAGGAGAATAATGATGACCTTGCTGCCCAATGAAAACTGTTTGTGTCTAGGGAAAGAGGAAAAGCATTTTGGGGGCTGAAGAGTGTGTGTCAACACTCTACCTTGAGACAAAAAGGCATGTGTATTAAATGCCAAGATTTTCCTTTTTGATTTTGAGAGGGAAAATGTTAAATTAAAGAAAACTGTTGATGTTCCAGAGCGGAGAATGATGTGTCGCGAAAAGGAGACTGATAAACGTTCTCCGTTTTCTGTAGTAGCAGAATTTATCCAGAATTTTCTGGAGTTTTTATAATTTTCAATTTTTCTTTGATCAAATTGAAACTATCCTCGACAAGAGGCTTTGTAAAAATGTCAGCAAGTTGATTTTGAGTATCAACAAAGATTCATTCAATATCTTTCTTATTTACATGATCACAAATGAAATGATGTTTTATTTCAATATGTTTTGATCTAGAATGTTGAATGGGATTCTTAGACAAATTTATAGCACTTGTATTATCACAAGGAATTGGAATACTAGAATAGCTTACAAAATAATCTTGAAGTTGATTTTTAATCCACATAACCTATGAACAACAGTTTGCTACTAAAACATATTCGACCTCTATTGTGGACAAGGCTATGGTGTTCTGTTTTCTGCAAGACCAGCTGATTAATGCTTTGCCTAAGAACTGACATGCTCCACTCGTGCTTTTTCTTTCAATTTTATCCCTGGCATAATCAGCATCAAAGTATGTTGTACAGAATAATCTTGAAGTTGATTTTTAATCCACAGAACCTGTGAACAACAGTTTGCTGCTGAAACATATTCGGCCTTTGTTATGGACAAGGCTATGGTGTTCTGTTTTCTGCAAGACTAGCTGATTAATGCTTCGCATAAGAACTGACATGCTCCACTCGTGCTTTTTCTTTCAATTTTATCCCCGACATAATCAGCATCACAATATGCTATAATATCAAAATGTGAACCTTTTCTATACCGCAGACCAAGATTAGTGGTTCCAACAAGATATTTAAATATGTGTTTTACTGCTGTTAAATGGGATTCTTTTGGTGCTGATTGAAATCGAGCACATAATCCTACTGCAATCACTATATCAGGTCTATTAGCAGTTAAATACAACAGAGAACCAATCATTCCTCGATACTCTTTCTCAGAAAACTGATTTTCCATTTTCATCTTTTTCTAAAGAAGTAGATGGATGCATAGGAGTGGTCATGATTTTCGACTCATTTATTTTATATTTAATTAACAGATCTTTGATGTATTTTTCTTGACAGATAAAAATGCCTTTTTCATATTGTTTAATTTTGTAATCCAAGAAAGTAACTTAATTCTCCCATCATGCTCATTTCAGACTCACTTTGCATAAGTTTTGAGAATTTTTCACACAATTTTTCATTTGTTGATCCAAAAATGATATCATCAACATATACTTGAATAATGAGTAAATCATTTCCCTCTGTTTTCTTGAATAGTGTAGTGTCGATTTTTCCTCTTTGAAAATCAATTTTAATTAGGAATGAACTTAGCCTTTCATACCAAGCCCTTGATGCTTGTTTTAAGCCATATAGTGCTTTGGTAAGTTTGAAAACATGATTTGGTTTTGCTTGACTTTCAAAACCTGGGGGTTATTTTACATACACTTGTTCATTTAAGAACCCATTCAAGAAAACACTTTTAACATCCATTTGAAATAGTTTAATAAGTTTATGAGATGCATATGCAAGAACTATTCGAATAGCTTCTAACCTTGCAACTGGAGCAAAGGTTTCATCATAGTCTATACCTTCTTGTTGATTGTAGCCTTGAGCTACTAATCTTGCTTTGTTTTTGATGACCTTACCTTCTTCATCAAGTTTGTTTCTGAACACCCATCGAGTGCCAATGACTGTTTGATCTAATGGATCAGGTACTAGAGTCAAGACTTCATTTTTCTCAAACTGCAGTAGTTCTTCCTTCATGGAATTTACCCAAGATTGATCAGTAATTGCATCTTTAATTGATTTTGGTTCAATATGAGATATCATTGCCATGTTATTTTCATCATTCTTGAATGATTTTCTGGTTCTGATTCCATCAATCGTGTCTCCAATGATCTGGGTTTGAGGATGATCTTCAATTGTTTTCCAGCTTTTTGGTGGAGAATGAAACAGAGATTGTTTATCAATCTCTGTTTTCTGCAAACTGTTTTGCTGATGTGTTTCAATTGGAGTTTCTTCTTCCTCATCCTTTTTACTTATATCTAAGTCATCAAACTTATCAAATAATATATGCATACTTATTTCAACAACGTTAGTTCATAAATTAAAGACTCTATAACCTTTAGATTCAGTTGAGTACCCAAGAAAGATTGCTTTGTCAGATTTTGCGTCAAATTTTCCAATAAGATCTTTGTTGTTTAAAATGTAACAATAACAACCAAAAATGTGAAAGTAAGAAATGTTTGGATTTCTATTTTTCCAGATTTCATATGGAGTTTTGTTGATGATCTTTCTGATAGATACACGGTTTAAGATATAGCAAGATGTGTTTATGGCTTCAGCACAAAAATATCTTTCAACATTTGATTCTTCTAAAATAGTTCTTGCCATTTCTTGTAGTGTTCAATTTTTTCGTTCAACAACTTCGTTTTGTTGTGGAGTTCTTGCATATGAGAGATTGTGAGATATGCCAAGTTCATCAAAAAAGGTTTTGAATGAAGCATTTATGAATTCTCCTCCATGATCACTTCTTACAGAAATGATGCTGGATCCTTTTTCATTTTGAACCTTTTTACAAAATGTGTTGAGCGCTTTAAAAGCATCATCCTTTTGTTTTAACAACATAACCCATGTAAATCTTGAGATATGATCAACAATAACAAAACCATATTTCATTCCTCCTAAACTTGTTGTTTTGACAGGCCCAAAGAGATCTATGTGCAGTAGTTCAAGAGTTCTATTTGTTGTTACAAAATCTTTTGCGTGAAAGATAATTTTAAGTTGTTTAGCTTTGGCACAAGCTTCACATATTTTATCTTTTTCAAAGTTAAGTTTTGGTAAACCTCTAACAAGATCAAGTTTGGAAACTTTTTAAACGGTTTTCATACTGATATGCCCAGCCCTTTTATGCCATATCCATTTATCTTTATTGATTGATGTAAAGCATGATTCATCAGGTAGTTCTTCGAAATATAAAACATAAAAAATTTTCTTTCGTTTTCTAGAAAATAAAATATCTCGAGTTTGAGCTTTTCTGATTTCACATACCTTTGGTTTGAAAATGACTTCACATCCATTGTCACATAGCTGACTTATGCTTAATAAGTTGTGTTTTAAACCTTCCACATACTGAACATCATTTATTTGAGAAGAGTTTGTCTTTCCAATGGTTCTATTACCTTTAATCTGAGCTTAATTTTTATTGCCAAAAGTGACTGAACCACCATCCTTCTTGATGAATGTTATGAAGCAGTTTTTATCTCCTGTCATGTGCCTTTAGCAGCCAATGTCCAAGAACCAAGGCTTTATCTTTATATTTGGAAAACCAACCTGCATGAGATATTATTTCAGCCTTAGGTACCCACTTTGTTTTGGATCCTGGAGAGTTAGTTTTAACATTCCCTTTTTCTTTGAAATGGTATATTGTTCCTTTATTTTTGAAATTAGTTGCGTTTATAGTTGTTGGTTTTGAAATAGATTTAACCATATAGATTTAAGAAGATTTAAACTTTGGTTTAAACGAGTTTCTAGAACGTACTGTTTGTATTTTGGAACTTTCCAGTCCTCACACTGTGAGATTTTCCACTAAATGTTTAAAAACAAAGATCCTTCTTGATCTTACAACACCTAGTCTAGATCAACCTTTATCTGTTTCAATCTCTATTACTTTCCACCCAGAAAGCAACAACAACACCTATCTAACCTTGATAGGATTTAATGTACTCTTAAACAAACTATAAAGAAACTCTTATAGTTTGAGTTTTTACAATTGGATTGTTTTTTTTACAGAATCTGAGATTTCTCAACTCTTGTTTGAGAATTGATTCTTTACAAAGGATCTGATGATAATTACGCAATCTAATATAAGAATATAGATCAGCCTCTGTTTTGCGAAAAATTAGAACTTCAAGTATGTATGTTAGTGATTTATGGATTTTTTCGGCACTTGAATTTCTTGCCTTGATCCTAGATATTGGCCTTCCATTTATAGGCATTAGAATCCTTTAATGAAGGTTAAAAAGAGCTATTGGTAGTGCTCTGTAGTTTAATTGAATCCAATATGTCAAATTAAAAATAATCTAACTTTGACAAACTACTTTTTGATTATCCACAGCTGCTGAAGTTATGCAGAAAACAAAGATTGATTATCATTCTAGGTCTGTCAATTTGAACTTTCTTGAGATTTAATAATCAATCTAGAGTTCCTATTGTAATCATTCTGGATGTCTATTGCAATGTCTTATCATATATCAAGGTTGATCAAACTTTCTTGAAAGTTTGATTTTTAGAGTTATAAACTTTCTTGATTTTTGTCTGACTTTGAGTCCTTTTATTTTAGAGATTAGATAACCTTTTTGAGCTTGGATGAATCTTATTTGTTCCTTGCCATGTGTTGATTCTATACAAATAAATTTCCAGGGCAGACTCTTTGTTAAAGAGGTAGAAAAAGTTTGATCAACATGCTGTGATGAACATTTTTGAAGCTAAAGATCTTTCTCTGTTTTAATGTTCCTGTTGCTGTTTTCTTTGCTTTGCTTGATTCTGTTCTTAATTAAATTCACTCAAAAGCACATGTTAAATTAACATAACAGTTTAGAATCATAATTAACTTTCTTAATTAACCTTTGTTTATTTTCATCAAAACTTTAAATATAGAGTTTGTCTCAACATTTTGCACTTGAGACATGCATCGCTTCAGCTACGAGAGTGACTCCGCTATTTTTCATAGTGGTCTGATCATCTTGTTCTTCTGTATAAAATGCGTAGTCGTTAATTACATAACCAATGTAAGAAAAGACATGTAAACTCGGACCATTTGCTAGCCACCTCAATCTCTGTGAAATAGATTCGGGGTCTATATCAAACTTTAACTTTATGTGATTATTTAACCATGTTATAAAACTTCGATTGTGCTCTCGAGTTATCAAATTTTGATTCCTATTCATGTTCAAACGAGATAACAGATCCATGTGTATTGTAACATATGGTTGAACCTCATCATCATTGTGCAAAATACATGATTGTGTCTGCTCCCATTCAGTCCTTGATATAGTCATTAGTCTCCTTCCAATTATCCCTTCTCCTGATATTCTTCCTGAATGACGAGACATCGGAAGTCATATGGATTCAACATTGGACAGATATTTATTACAAAATTCAACAACTTCTTCAACAATGTACCGTTCAGCAAACAACCTTATGGTCGACTTCTACTTTTTACGTACCCTTTTAATATTTTCATATATCATTCTATCGAATACATCCATCTCATATAAGCTGGCCCACAAAGTTGTGTTTCCTTAACTAGATGAATAAAAAGGTGAACCATTACATCAAAAAATTGAGGGTGGGAAATACATTTCAAGCTCACACAAAGTAACAACAATTTCCCTCTACAATGTCGGTAATTTTTTAGGATCAATCACTTTACTACAAATTTCCCTTAAGAAGAAAAAAAATCTAGTTAAGGCTCGTCAAACTTTTTCAGGTAAAATGGAACGTATACCTATTGGTAGCAAATGCTCCATTAGAATATGCCAATCATGGGTCTTCAAACCTTTTAACTTGAGGTCTTTCATACAAACCAAATTTTTAATGTTTGAAGAGTATCCTTCTGAAACTTTAAGTTCGTGTAGAAATTTACATAAAACAATTTTTTCCTTTCTAGATAGAGTATGAGCGGCTGGAGGTAGATATATGCAATTTCCTTTCTTTACGGGACCCAATTCATTTCTTATTCCCATATCGACCAAGTCCAATCTTGCATTGATGCTATCTTTAGACTTTCCCAGAACATTGAGTAATGTACCAATAACACTATCAAATACATTTTTTTCAATATGCATCACGTCGAGGAAATGTCTTATATACAATGACTTCCAATATGGAAATTCAAAGAAAATTGACTTTTTCTTCCACCCAGTTTTGACCAGCTCTCCCGCAAAAGGTTTTCATATTTATTGGTCAAACTTTGTACTTTTTCAAGTATTTGATATCCAGTCAGTGCTAAAAGAGCTTTACCTTCCTCTAATTTTCCATTAAATGCATTTCTCCACCAACAATACTGATGACTATAAGGTAAAAATCTATGATGTCCAAGAAATACATTCTTCTTACAATGTTTCAACCGCATCCAATTTGTAATCTCTTCAAATATACGACATGCACACTGACCTTTAATGCTATATCCTTATAAATGACCATATGTTGGAAAATCAATAATTGTGCCGAACAACATAGCCCTCAAACTGAAACATTCTTTCTTATACCCATCATAAACTTCCACACCTATCTCCCACATAATTTTTAAATCTTCAATTAAAGGAGTCAAATATAAGTCGATATCATTCCTCGATTGTTTGGGTCCAGAAATTAACATAGACAACATCATAAACTTATGCTTCATACATAACCAGGATGGTAGGTTATAAATCAACAAAATCATAGGCCACATGCTATGTGATATGCTTTGAAGACCATGTGGACTCATTCCATCAATAGAAAGTGCAAGTCTTAGATTTCTTGACTCTATCCCGAATTTACGATACTCGTGATCAATTTTTGCCCATTATGGGGAATCTGTAGGGTGTCGATACTTTCCATCTCTAATTATTTCATCTGCATTCCATGTCAAGTGTTTTGAATCTTCTTCACTACGGTACATGCACCTAAATCTTGGTATTATAGGAAAATACCACACGACTTTTGCTAGAGTAGATTCTTTTTTCTTATATCGCGAGACATTGCATTTCGGACACGCCTTTAGTAATTCATATTCGTTTCGAAATAAAATGCAATTGTTAGGACACGCATGAATCCTTTCGTAACTCATGCCAATAGAGCACAAAATCCGTTTAGCCTCGTAGGTTCGACTAGGAAATTCATTATCACCTGGCAACCTATATTTTAAGAGTGTTAATAATTCTGTGAAGCTTTTATCAAACCATCCATTACTCACTTTTAAGTTGTAGACCCTTAATATCGCCGACAATCTTGTGAATTTAGTACAACGATTATATAATGGTTTCTCTACATCACTCAACAAACTTTCAAATATTTTAGGACAATCCCGAAGATCTTCTTCAACTGCTTTTGCAATCTCCTCAACTCGGTCTGGCTCATATGTATCTGTATCGAAGTCAATTGAAGCATATGTCGAACCATTCTTAAAATTAATGTTTCCTTTTTTTTTTCTCACCGTGTCTTATCCAACATGTATAACTTTGATCAATTCCATTCCATACTAAATCTTCCAATTCATCTTCTCTAATGCGTTTTCCAAAACAACATTTTAAACAAGGACAAACGACACTATTTGGATCTTTTGCATTCTTCACTGCAAACTCAACAAACTCCTTCACTCTATTTTCATACTCTTTTGACAATCGATTGACAGATATCCATTTTCCCTCCATATTATATGACCTATATAAATGCAGTTACAAAAATAATAAGCTATTGATAACATTATATAGTACACATATCTAACAATTTCAAAACAGAAAAGATTTCAAAACAGAACATATAAACAAATTTCAAAAAAGAAAAGATTTTATATGATTTATTAGTTTTCGTGACAACAACAAATTAATAAATACAGTACCTGAGACAACGTATCAAATTTTTTTTAAAGGAGGAGCAGTAGATGGCCACATGGTACGTAGAGGAGAGGATGGTTCCCAGAGTAGAGGATGGGGGTTCGTAAATTTATTTTTATTTATTTAAAGTAAATGATTTTTATTTAAAGTGAATGATTTTATAGCGCTTGTGTAATAAGTGCTCTAATAGGTCCTTTAATCATGTGAATTCGCAAGGCTTTTACAACGCTTGTAAAAAAAACGCTCTAATAGGTCATCTAATTATTTGAAAGCGCATGTCTTTTACAGCGCTTGTAACAAAAGTGCTCTAATAGGTCATTTAATTATTTGAAAGCGCATGTCTTTTACAGCTCTTGTAACAAAAGCGCTCTAATAGGTCATTTAACTATTTGAAAGCACATCTCTTTTACAACGCTTGTAAAAAAAGCGCTTTAATAGGTCATTTAATTATTTTAAAAAAAGCGCATGTCTTTTACAACACTTGTCAAAAAAGCGCTGTAAAATATTATGTGAGGGCACTTCATTTTACAACGCTTGTACACAAGCGCTGGAAAAACCTTGTAAACATTATGTGCAAACGCTATTTGACCCTACAACAACGCTTGTCATAAAAGCGCTGTTATATGCTCTGTTATTTTTAAAATATATCTACAAGAACGCTTGTATTTAGTGAACGCTGTAAAAGGCGCGCTATAAAATGTCATTTTTGGCGTAGTGGTTATAAACAAATGTTGACACTTTACTTTAACCACTAAATCAAATGAATATATATATATATATAAAATAGACATATCACAACAAATACATATATATATATATAAAAAGAAAACAATATTATTAATATTTTAAAAGCAATATTTTACAAAATAGATAAATTAAAAAAATTAACCTTTTAAAATATATCAATAATAATTAAAATTCTCATATTCAACATAATTATTATTATAATTATTAAAATATTTTTTTTTTTAAAATATTCACATTAAAATATTACTATCTTTATAGAATGATCAACATGATAAAATAAATAAATACTAACATCCATATTTTACATTAATTATTAAATCAATATATAGAAATAAAGAAAATCAAATGTATACGTAAAATTGTCTAAAATTACCAAAAATAATTTTTACATATCAATATGTAAAATTATTTAAAATCTTATTCTTTAAAATAGTTTGACTAACATACTATTATTTTTAGAAAATTAACTAAACATACTATTTATAATTTATTACTCATTAAATCAATATGTATACAATTATCAGACCATACATATGTATACTATTTACAATTTATACTTATTTTATCAAATACATAACTCAAATATTTAAATTAGCTCATATTTTTATTTTTTATTTGATAAATTTGATGTTGTTGGAATGAAAATATGAGTTTATATGAATTTTATGAGTTTTGTTTAAAAATTTTAATAAATTTTTTAGATTTGTATAAAAAAAGGATATTATTGTTAACACATAAAAAGTCAACTTATTACATAAAACTTAAAATTAGATAAAAGATTAAATTGAAAAAAAATAAATAAATGATTGACTAGTTAATCCTAAAATTAAATTAAGGGATGTATTATGACATATTGAAGCATATTGTACCTGTACGTTTAACTGTCTCAGTTGCTATTTATAAAAATGAATATGCTTCCATTATTTTTCTCATGGGATGTTACGTTACCAACATAATATCATTACAAATTTATTTCCCTCAATTGAATCGGTAGAGACAAGACAATTAAGCCAATTAATCACTTGTTATTCCTTAATTTGTTGCCCAAGAGTGAATGGCAATCAAGAGTGTACCATATATTCTCTTTTCTCTCCTTAAATATTTGAAAACCTCTCTTTCTTTTCTTCATTTTTATGGGCAAATTACAAAGGGAAAAGAGATGAGTGAAAGCCATTTTCGTTCTCCCAAACCCTGTAATTCTTACGTTGGCACTTTCGTTCACCGTTAAATCTATCTAATGATGGAATTACGTGTGCATTTCTTTTTTAGCAGTTAGATTGTCAAAATGAACTATCAAAATGAACTAAAGGAGTTTTATTTTATCTTTAGTACGGAAATGAATAATTTTCAAAAACATTGTTAAAATCATTTTCATAAAATAATTTGTAAGTTAAGGTGTGATTTTATTTTGTAAAAGAAGTAGCCATTAAATTAAATATTTATCTTTCCCAAATTAATTACTACGTTACAAAAATTTATTTATTTATTTAATTAAAATAGTTGTAGTTTTCTAAAAAAATAAATATGTTTAAGCAATATTTAGATCAATTACAAAAAATATATTTATTATTTAATTTTAAGGACAATTTTTAAAAAGAAGAGAAAATGCAACACCCCAAATTATTATCCTTAAAATTATTGATACAAATATTATTATTATTATTATTATTATTAATCCAGTTATTATTGTTATTTCCTATTCTTAATTTTTGTAAAAGTTTGTATATAGATTATATCATTATATAAATGTACAAGACTAAGATTTAGACGTAGAATTTGGAGTTTAATGATTATCCTAGAATTAAAACATTTAGAAGTCCAATTTGTAGAGGCAACTTTGCCGTAGTAAAAAAGTGAAGGGTAAAGTTATCATTTAATACTTAGCCCTATAGCGAATCAAACCACATGCGCCACCCATCTTTTTTTGTTTCCTTACAAGCTAAAAGAAAAAAAGAGAGAAAGAGAATGAATGAGAATAGGGTTGAACAAGAAAGAAAGAAAAGAGGGAAAAAGGAAGAAAGTAGAGGGAATAACCACCACTTTCACTTCTATTTATATTCTTAAAACGATATTAGTAAATTAGGCATTCCAATAACAATCGTTTACTACATAAATGAGTTACCACAAAAATGCATCCAAAAAAATTACCAATTCAGTTTTATTTTATTTTGTGTCAAGCGAAGACAACGGTTGTCAATAAAGACAGTTGACTACTAAGTTAAGTTAGTGTTATCACACTAAAGAGTGAAGTTGGAGATACTATGTAAAACTTGAGGCTACTAGGTTGACAATTGTAACACTCTTATTTTAATAGCGACAATGTATTTTCGTTTTAAAAGATTTTCTCAAATAAAATACAATAAAATGTTTTTTTTTAAATACGTGTAATTTTTTTTTCCTTTTTAAAATCAAACATTTCTCAAATATCTTTTAAAGACAATTAATTAACAATGCATTTTTAAAATAAGAATTTTTTTCTAAAGTTAATTTTTTTATTTAAGATGTAACTTACATCAAGGTGACTAAAGAAATACACCACAATGATTACTAACACTAATAACCCGACTACCCCTAAGTTGATCATACACTCTTAAATAAAAGCAACATAGTACAACATACACTACAAAAATATTGCTATATACCTACGAAAAATCATTTAATATCTATGAATAACTTTGCTATTAAATATATTGTTATTTTTAATTAGATTCCATCGTTAGTTCGTAGGTAAATTAAAAAACATTGTGGGTAATGTTAAAAAAATGCAACTTAAATTTAAGTTGCCAAAATTTCTTTATTTTTTTTTACCATTAATTTTATGAAGGTAAATGAAGAGAATAGTTCTAAGTTATCCACGGATTATCTTTGGATAAAGTAAAAGTAAAGTTTTGTTTATTATTGTTATTATTATTATTATTATTTTATTTTATTTTTTATAAAAAAAAACTCATTATTTTCACTTATTAAAAAATCTAAACGAGTCTTACTCATTGTCACTTTCTCGCTAGAAACCCTTCTTCTTCCAATTGCTCCAAACGATACAACAAAGCAGATTGATGTCGCCGCTTAGATCTCTCTGACCGCCGCTTAGATCTCTCTGGCCGTCGTTTAGAGCTCTTCAACCTCCACTTCAACGTCTCATTCACAGGTTCTCTTGTTCTGTCGTTTTCTCTCTCTCTCTCTCTCTCTCTCTCTCTCCCCCTCTCTCTCTCGTTCGCTCTCTTTTTCACTCTCGTTTGTTGTTGTTATCTCGTTTTCTCTCTCAAATTTATTCTAGTTTCATGATTATTTGTTGTGTAAATGAACGTTTATTTATTGACATGCAAACCATAATATTCTCTAGTTTTATTTTTGCACATCTCATTGAAATTCCTAACATCTCATTTCACAGATAACAACTTGAAAATTCCTAACTCTTGAATTGATATTATTTTTTTCATTAAGAAATTGATATTATTTATTTTACTATCAAACTTGAATAGTTTTGACAAATTAGTAGTGAATTTAAGTGAATTAGATGTTTGAATCAGAGTTAGGTTTATAGTTATTAGTGGTAGTTAATCAATGAATTGTAATGAAGTAGTGTTTGGTTTGCATGTATTTTGATTTTCTGGATTATTGGTAATTTGTCTTTTGTTCATATCTGTTTAAAAAAGGGTATTCTATTGTAGTATTATTGTTTTTAAATTTGGCCAATTCCTTGTTGCATATATATGGAATTGCAGTTTTATTGTTTTGGAATTTGGCCAATTCCTTCCTACTTATAAATTGAGTGGCATAGTAATTTGCTTGAAAATTTCACAAGTCTCTTGATTCTCTTGAATATGTTTGAATAAAGGTATTGAATTGCAGTCTTATTGTTTTTGAATTTGACCAATTCCTTTCCGCTTATATATTGAGTAGAAGACTTAGTATGAAGAAGTATAGTAGTTTGGTTGAAAATTTCACAAATCTCTTGAAGTTTGATACTAATCTTATGGTAAAGGGGAGTAAATAGTACGTAGTATTTGTCTATCAATCTTTGAAAATGCAATAAAACAATAACAAAATATATGCAGTTGAAAACTTAACTTTTGTTTTGTCAATGACAACAAACAAAATGTTAGCTCTTGTTGACATTGTAGAACCAATGAATATAACAATATACACACAAACAAAATTATAACACCTCGTTCTCAGGTTTTGTTTTTTCATAACTCATTAAAATCCCTAAGATCTCATTTGCATTGTTTCACTGGTAACAACTTCAAAATTCATAACCTCTTGTAGTTTAATCCTTCTTGTCTGACAGTAACAAAATAAGAAATGCATGACTATGGACTTTTATTTTTTTTACTATCAAACTTAAATAGTTTTGACAATTTAGTGTTGAATTAAAGTGAATTAGATGTTTGAATCTGTGGTTTGATTTACTTAAATTAATGATAATTAATGAATGAATCGAAGTAAATTAATGTTTGGTTTACAAGTCTGATTTTCTTGATTACGGTTAATTTGACTTTGTTCATAGCTATTTGAAAAAAGGTATTCCATTAGATTGTTATTGTTTTTGAATTTGACCAATTCCTTGCTCCTTGTAGATTGATTTGCAGTTTTATTGTTTTTGAATTTGATCAATTTCTTACTGCCTATATATTGAGTAGCATGGTAATTTACTTGAAAATTTCACAAATCTCTTGAAGTTTGATACTAATCCTATGGTAAAGGGAGTGGATAGTATGTAATATTTGTCTTTCAACCTTTAAAATTGTAATAAAAAAATAACAAAACATAGACAGTTGAAAACTTAAAGTTTGGTATATCAGTGATAACAATAGACAAAATGTTAACTCTTGTTAGTATTGTAGAACTAATGAACATAACAATATACACATAAACAAAATTATATATAAAATTTTCTTTAAATGTAACGTATATAAATATCAAGTATGCAAAGTGCTAATCAGTCAAATTAAAATCTTTGAGTAACCTCTAAATATCTTTGAAATTTCAATTAAATACTTTAACAATAATATTAGTTTAGAAGAACATATTCATGTCAATGCAAATGTTATGTATGTTTTAATTATATGTTTCGTCATTTGACTCTTCCTAAATTTTTTTATTAAGGTTATTGTTATTATTTTCTAAATAGAACCAAATCAAGGTAATTAGTAAAGTTAAATTTCATTACCAAACCAAGATACTCTTTTGTAAGCATAATTAGTAAGGTAAAATATTATTATTTCCAAAACAAATTCTTTACATGGAAGTAAATCACATAATTTTGTTCAACTTATTAAATGATGGTAGAACCTCATCATGTATAAAAATAAAAATTTCAACATTTTTAAAATAAAAAATATTAAGATACAAATTTAAATAGATAAGTATTTGATAAAACACACCATTCTCAATTAATTCATCCGACATGATCTAACATCTATTTAAAGGTAATATTACTTGTTGCATATTGCTTGTTGCATCATAAATGAATTAATTGAAAATGTTATGTGTTATCAAATACTTATCTATTTAAATTTGTATTTTAATATTCTTTACGTTGAAAATGGTGAAATTTTTATTTCTATACCTGACGAGTTTTTAATATCATTAAATAATTTGAACAAAATTATGTGATTTACTTTCATGTGAAGAATTTGTTTTGCAAATAACAACATTTTACCTTACTAATTATGTTTATAAAAAGAATATCTTGCTTTGGTAATGGAATTTAACCTTACTAATTAGCTTACTTTGGTTCTGTTTTGAAAATGATAACCATAACATTACTAAACACGTTTTAGGAAGATTCAAGGGATGAAACACATAATTAAAACATACTTAACATTTGCATTAATACAAATATGTTCTTCTAATTGAACTAGCATTGCTGCTAAAGTATTTAGTTGAAATTTCAAATATTTATAGAGGTTACTCAAAGTTTTTGAGTGATTAGTACTAAGTATACATGATATTTATATACATTACATTTAAAACAAATTTTATATATAATTTTATTTGTGTGTATATTGTTATGTTCATTATCTCTACAATATTAACAAGAGTTAGCATTTTGTCTACTGTCACTGATAAACCAAACTCTAAGTTTTCAACTGCCTATATTTTGTTATTTTTTATATTGCAATCTCAAAGATTGAAAGACAAATATTACATTCTATTCACTCCCTTTACTACAAGATCAGTATAAAACTTCAAGAGATTTATGAAATTTTCAAGTAAATTACTATGTTACTCAATATATAAGCAGCAAGGAATTGACCAAATTCAAAAACATTAAAATTGCAATTCAATATATAAGGAGCAACGAATTCTCCAAATTCATAATCAATAACACTATATTGGAATACCTTTTTTCAAATAGATATGAACAAAGAGAAATTGCCAATAATCAATAATAAAGAAAATCAAGAAATCAGACTTGCAAACCAAACACTAATTCACTTTAATTCATTCATTAACTATCACTAATTCTAATAAGCTAAACCACTGATTCAAACATCTAATTGACTTCAATTCACCACTAAATTGTCAAAACTATTCAACTATGATAGTTAAAAAAAAAAAGATCCATAATCATTCTTTTCTTAATTGTTCTAGTTAGACAAGAAGGATTAAACTACAAGAGGTTATGAATTTTGAAGTTGTTAACTGTGAAAGAATGAAGATGACATGTTAGGGATTTAAATGAGTTGCAACAAAACAAAGTGAGAGAACGAAGTGCTATAATTTTGTTTGTGTGTATATTGTTATATTCATTGGTTCTAGAATGTTAACCAGAGTTAGTATTTTATTTATTGTCACTGATAAACCAAACTCTAAATGTTCAATTGCATATAATTTGTTATTCTTTTATTGCATTTTCAAAGATTGAAAGACAAACATTATATACTATTTACTCCCCTTCACCATAAGATTAGTATCAAACTTCAAGATATTTGTGAAATTTTCAAACAAATTACTATGCTTTTTCATACTACGTCTTCTAGTCAATATATACGTAACAAGAAACTGGCCAAATTCAAAAACAATAAGACTGCAATTCAATATATAAGCAGCAAGGAGTTGACCAAATTCAAAAACAGTAAGACTGCAATTCAATATCTTTATTCAAACCTATTCATGAAATTTGTGAAATTTTCAAGCAAATTACTATGCTACTCAATATATCGAATTCATAAACAATAAAACTGCAATTCAATATCTAAGCATAAGGAATTGACCAAATTTAAAAACAATAACACAAGAATACCTTTTTTCAAATAGATATGAACAAAAGAAAGATTACCAATAATCAAGAAAATCAACATACTTGCAAACCAAACACTAATCCATTACAATTCATTCATTAATTACGACTAATTGCAGCAAACTAAACATTGATTCAAACATCTAATTCACTTAAATTCACTACTAAATTGTCAAAACTATTTAAGTTTGATAGTGAAAAAAAAGATCAATTTCTTATTTGTTTCAATTGCCCGAAAAGAATTAAACTACAAAAGTTAAGGATTTTAAAGTGATATATCTCTTAAATGAGATGTTAGAAATTTCAATGATCTATGCAAAAACAAAAGGAGAGAACGAGTTAGGGTTTGAAAATCAATTAATAAACATTCATTTACAAAACAAATAATCATGAAATAGAACAAATTAGAAAGAACAAACGACAATAAACGAGAGTGAAAAAGAGAGTGAACGAGAAAGAGATATATATATATATATATATATATATAGAGAGAGAGAGAGAGATAGAGAGAGAGAGAGAGAGCGAACGGCATAACAATTGAGAGAACAAGAGAACTTGTAAATGAGACGTTGAAGTGGCGGTCGGAGAGCTCTGAGTGACGACACCAATTTGTTTGTTGTATCAGATGTATCAATTGGTAGAAGAAGGGTTCCTAGCAAAAAAGTGAGAATGAGTAAGACTCATTTAATTTTTTTTAGTAAGTAAAAATAATGAGATTTTATTTATAAAAAAATAATAATAAAAGAATTTTACTTTCACTTTACCATCAGATAATTTGTGAACAACTTAAAACTATTATCTTAATTTACCTATAGAGAATTAGTGGTAAAAAAAATACGAAGAAATTTTTGCAACTTAAGTTTAAGTTGCATTTTTTTAAACTTTACCCACAATTTTTTTTTAATTTTACCTACAAAGTAACCGTAGAATACAATTAAAAAAAAATTATTTATTAAATAACTAATTTACTTATAGTTTTTCTGTAGATATTAAATAATTTATCCACGAATTGAGATCCGTAAATAATTTTTCGTAGACATAAAGTAGTTTTCTTGTAGTGTTAATACTCATTATACTCACATGATTGAAAATTTCAATTACTTCACAAATGTTAATCCTTTATATTTGAAAAATTAGTAGAAAGCTAGTATAAAAAAATCTTAACAATAAAAACTCAAATACTAAGAGTTTCATTATTCTAACTACTCAAAATCATCATTCTTCCGATGTTCTTTTCATTTTTTTTTTCTAAAACATTCAATTTAAGTTTTTTGAAATCTTAAAATCTATCAAAGATGCGTGTATGAATTTCTATACAAAAATCACATTTTCTCGTCAACACAAAATATTTTCAAAGTTCATATTTTTCTTTTAAATCTCCAATTAAACACTTCATTCCTAATAAATCCACAAATCAAAATCCAAATTTATAATCGATCACCGTTTTTTAAAATATCTAAATACTTCTTCCACAATTTTAGCATAAATATAACATATTTACTATAAAAATCTAATAATTTAGACTTCAAAACTTAAAACTACAAAGCTTAAACTCTTATGTTTTAAATATGAAACTATTCTCAAATCATAAAATTTAAAAATTTATTTTTAAAAGTTAAATTTGTTCATAAAAGTTGGAAATTCAATATTAAAGAGTAAAACTTTTTAGTCCTAACTACAAATATGGTAACCTTTTTTTTAACAAAACCCAAGGATAGAACCTTTATAACCTTGATAAAAAAAAATTTAAAATCAACATTTAAACAAAATTTTGATATATATATATATATATATATATATATAAATCTAGTTTAAATACTTTAAATAATCAAAGACAAAAACTCATATAATTTTAAAGTTTAAATGAATTCAAATGTAGTTTATATCACAACTCATGGATTTTTTTAATTTTAAAACAAAAATTCCTTTAATATAAGTTCCTTCGAAAAAGAAACTAATGAAGCCTCTAATAAAGGTTACTTTGTTTCCAAAATCTTTTATGAAATTAAGATCATGTCTCTTTGTTCTTAAATCGTTTTTTCAAAATTTCAATATAACAAAACGAATAATTTTGTAATGTTGATTTGATAACGTTGGTGTCAACAATCTCGATTCTTTTTTTACACTCAAAAAGTTAATTTCTTAAACATATAAATTAAATATTTTTGTTCCAAGTTACATGTTTGAATTCAAATTTTTGATTTCACAATTTGAAGACGTAAACCAAAATTCTTTGTTTTGAAATCACTAACTTACTAACACCAAACCCATTCATATTCCATAATCTTTGGGTCTTCAAAACAATATAATTTTAGTCTAAAATAATTCATTCAATCATACTCACAATTATTTTTTATATTATCAGTTTAAACTTTTTAGTGAAATTTTCTATCACCAGTCCAAACTCATTTATTTAAAAATAACTTATCATATAACTCAAACATATATACTAATTAATTTTTCACATTATTACACATCACATTCGGTCTTAGTTAAATTTTTGGAGTTTGATTTCATTTTTTTATTTTTTAAGTTACTAACACCTCTCAAGTAATGGATTAGCTTTGTAGTTAGAAGTTTAGTGATTGGAGATTTCTAAGTTGCTTAAAAATGAAGAAAATTTGTGGTTGGAGAGAAATAAGAGAAGAAGATGTGTTTGAAGAAAATAAGTGATAGTAAGATGATGATATTTAGTCATAATCAAATAATTAATCTACTATGTCCATTCCAAATTAATCTCTAAAAATTTCTAACAACATAAATTCATCACATAAATTTAATCATAAAATCTAACCGTTATCCTTTATGAACTTAGTCATAATCACATCACATCATTCACTGTTAAATCTATTTTAGTAGAAATATGTATTATCATTGGAATTCATCTCACTAATAAATCTAAACCTAAGTTATGACTTGTAAAATATTTGTCAATTATTATTATTATTATTTTGAAATTGATTCGATTATTAAAATAATCAAATTTAATATTCTTTGCTCAGAAAAATATTACTGAGACATAAATTAAGTCTCAAACCAACAAAGAACTTCCATAAAAAGTTTCATTGAAATCATAGATGTTTTAAAATTTGAAAACGATAAAATTGCTAGTAGAATTCAAATGTTGAAAAATTTCAGCCTCAGATTTCGACTATTTTTACATGGACTAAATAAAAAAAATTCAATCATAAAAATAATATTTTAATACTTTTATTCATAAATAAAATGAAACTGATAGACTCAATAATATGATTTTAATATAAAACATAGCTAAAAACACTTAAATAAGAATTCTTTTACTACGAGTCTTATATTCTACCGTTTTAAAAATAGTTTCGATCTTGAAACTAAAAGTAAGAGAAACACCCTAAATAGATATCATTCTTACTATCTCTTAATAGCATAACACATTCTACAACTAACCTGCACCATTCTCATGATCCTATGGAAACATTGTTTTCAATGCTATGCCACGGACTCCCTAGCTACTCGCAGTTTAATTCCACCAAAAATGATGTCCACACCCATTTCCAGACTTTCTGGAAATTTTAAGTCTAGACAGCTAATTTTGTAATACTACTCGTAGTCTTAATAATACATCCCGTTGACACTGCTTTAATAGTTTTTTTTTTTTTTTTTTTACCATTCTTAGTAATTTTCCATTGACACATACAATAGGATATTGTCGTCAATCCAAAAAAAACGTTTCTAATATTTTCCTTCCATTCTTGGAACCACATGCTCCAAAAAAGTTCTACTTGAGTCTTTTCACTAAGAATTTTAATCGTTTCACCCTCCTATTGACATTCAAATCTTCTCTATTATGGTCAACTTAATTCCAAGACATTTTTCTTACTTGTATGTCCTCAAATCCAAATTTTCAAGTCTATTATCGGCAATTGTCATCCTTGTCCTTGAGTAACAATAATTTGGACATTCCTTTGTCTTTGAAGGATAAACTTTTAAGTCTTAAATCTACACCATCTTTTTATATTTAACTGATTTATCTATCAATCCTTAATCATTCTCCCCTGTCACTAATATATCACCAAAAATATTTCATGGATTAAATACTCTAACGAACTATTTGTTTTACTAACCATCTTGAGTTCCACATCCATCTCAAGGACTTATCTATTCGATTTTACATACTACAAGTTTTTCGTCATCCTAACAACCTCACCGATAAAATTTCCCTTCATAAATGAAGTCCACTCATTGTATATTCAAACATTCTCCCTACTATTTGAATGGCCATGAATAAACTTAATAGATCATACAATCCTTAAAGACAAATTCTAAGTGCTCAATTAATATTCCAATTTTCATCTATCAACCAAACTGAACTCTACCTCTTAACTCACTAGGAGTTTTGTGAACCCCACATGGCTTTAATCACTAATTCCACCAGTTGAACACTATTCCTTCAATTTTCCCTAAAACATTGATTCACAACAACTAGCAACTTTAGATAATTTCCCCCAGGTATCAACCACTACAGTACCATTGACTAGCCCAAAGACTAATTAATTAGGTAACCCATATCTATAACTTCCACCCAATTTAACAATAACCCAACTTATATTGTCATAAACTAATTATCCACACATTTCTTAGTTTGAATTCCTGATCATAGGATACCCATCTCCAATCTAAATGGTAACTTTACATACATTCGAAAAGACACCATCCGTAAAATTTATAACATCTTCCAATTATATCACCCTAAAGGGCCACCAAAGCAACCTCTACATTTCAAACAATTCTACGGAATCCATTCCAGTAATGATCTTTAAACCTTAATGTCATTAATCTCATCTTAGTTGATTAAAATCAACAGTTTAAATTATTTTGTCTAAAAGATCTCTAACTAGACATTAAGCAACTCATTCAATCCATCTGAATCATATATACCTTTAAGTGTTTCTCCAATTTCAACTGAAAAAATCGAAGTATTTTCTATCAAAATCCTCAAGTATCCAAATAACTTGTTGCCTAACTTCCAACTCAACTATGTCATGCAGATTATAACCTAAGGCATAACTCGAAGCATTAATTTCAAATCCATGCCTATGCATCAAGCACTAGCCATAGCAACATCTTAAGTTCACGTCAATACTTACTATCTGATGACTCATACCGAGATATGATCACTTATACTTGTATCCTCCTGGCCTCACACCTATAACCATCCTGAGGTTCAAACTTAACAATCTTGGTTCTAAACATTATGTATTTCAAACACCAACTATTAGCTTCATGGGGTATGCCCTACCCTCCTAAACTCTTTATGGTATCACAAGATATTTCTAATCCCTAATTTACAACACTCTTTAAATTGTATTATACTTGACTCTGTTAACATTCTAACAACGTGCAAAATATAGAACAACAACTATTCTTCTATAACATTCACTATATTACCAAGTTTTTCAACTATCTCACATTGTTATCCAATACCAGTCACTGTGATGTTTTTCACTATCATCGAGTTATTGATGTGATCAATCCCACATCTTGTTATAAGATAATATCCTATCATGATGAGGTACAAAGTAACCTCTTTTTATTTTTAGTAGTCTCTTAATTGGTCATGTTCACGAAGTTGTGAGAGCGTGAAAATGCTCGAATTTATCTTCACCTAAAAAACTCCTCCTAGAACCACATAAGGTTCTACTAGATTTCCCATCATCCAAATTCTCTTTAACTAGTATCTACCATCTTCAACTCAGTTGGTTTGTAGAACTCAAGCACTCCTGCAAGACGACTTACCTATAGGTGCACAATCAATCTCTCAAAAGGCTCTTTGTAAGTCCACATTACATCTAGAGTCATTTCAAAACGTCTATATATATAACAAGTAATCTTTCATCTAGTGAAATTTAACACAGACATCTAAAGACATTTAAAGTCTAAAAGTAAACTTTTAAAGTTTTTCCGAAATCTCCATGATGTTATCTTGCATCTGGTTGAAGTTTTAAATAAACTTACGTTTAGCTCTCAAACCTCCATGTGGCAAGTCAAATAACTTTTGATTTAGTTTGAATTGAATTTATAATGTTATTCTACAACCTCCATACAACATGTTATTATGCGTTTCATTATAAACTAACAATAGTAGATAATGTTCCAAGTCACCTTTGCATATGATTTAGAAATAGAAAAGTTCTACATTTGAGTTGTATGCTTCAGGACTTAAACATAGTACTCACATGATGTTCACAAAAAAATAGAAATAAAAATCCAGCGAATTGAACAATTTAATTTCTATAAATAAAAATTGGTAATAAATGTTTAGTTTTGGTTCGAAGGTACCATTTTTATTCTTTCATTCCAATCTAAATTTAATATTCGCTCGAAGTCTTCCACTTCCCTATATAAACAAAAACACACTTGATTAATGTATTATAAAGAGAAAACAAATAAACAAATCAATAATTAACTACGTAACGAGGCCATTTGAGAAAAAAACCTAATAAGACCATCATTTTCATAAGTTTCATTTAATAACCATTAAAAAAATTATACGAATAAACCAATATGTAAAACAAATGCAAACATAATACAATGTTTAATTATGTCAAATAAGAAATATCTAGCACTACTAAAAAATTGAAGTTAGTGATAAAATTAGTTTTAATAAAATAAATCTCTCCCTAATTTATAGTTCACACAAAATAAATCTATCCCTATTTTATTGTTCACATAAAATAATTCTCTCCCACTGAAAGAGAATTAAGCAAAGTGATATTCTCTGACCCAATTATTATTATTATTATTTTTTTTTTATTGTATAATCTCAGTGTATTTCTAAAGACTAGTTATTTTGAGGATTAGAAACACATTTAACAGTTTGTCTCAAAATCACAAATTCCTAAAGGACTCATTTTGCTTACCATTCGTATGACAGTGTAGTTTGGTTAGTGAATTGACTATATGGTAGAAAGATGATAAAAAAAAGTATAAAAGTATAAAGAAAATTATTTTTGGACATGAATATTAATTTAAAAGTAGACGTATAATAATACTGATATGAATATAATTGTGTTTATTTCACAAATATTTTAAGAACTAAACGCAACGTGTTTTCTAACCTGTCAATTTTCTCCATCAATGAAGGATCTAAATCAGCATCAGCATCAGTGAGATCTTGAATCTCTGAGTGTGTACTTGAAGAGGCTTCTAAGGCATTGTCAAAATTGTCATTTTGATGTGAAGAATGAATAGGAATTGACTCCTGAAAGATATCAAAAGATACTTAATTGTGACAAATAACCAATTTAAAAAGTATTAACATGAAGCCATCAAATATTAATAGTGGTCATGCAAGCCATGAAAATGATGATACTACAAATCATACAAACAACCTCCAACAAATGTTCTTAAAAAGAATAAGTGGCAAGAGTCTAACCTTATTTTGAAGTTTGATTGCATTTTCTTGGTAGAGAGTTTTTTCATTTTGTTTTTTTCGCCTATTCTTCTTTTTATTCTTTTTTGTTGTAGTTCCTTTGTTATCTGTCAAATTAGGTGTATCTCTCAGCTTATTTATACAAAAAAAAAAAAAAAAATCAAAGATTGAGCATCAAGTTATTAGACTAAGTATGCTATACTACAAACAATATGATATAGAATAGGGTGGAAGACATGGCATATTAATTACCACCATCTTGACCATTGATAAATGAGAGTAGCTCATCAATTGAGCGTTCATCCTTCAATTCCTGTTCTACCTCGACATCCTGAAATTAATTTTGAATAAATAAGAATAAGACGAATTATAAATTTTTGTTTTAAATTTTTAAAAAACTATTTTTCCACTAGTTTTTGTTTCTATTAGTTCTAATATGAATATTTATTGGTGTATTCGTGTTTGTTTATTTCTTTTACGTGGGCTAAACCTATTAAACTTTTTTTTTCTTTTCTTTTTTATTTTCATAATAACAATAATAATAATAATAATATTAATAAAATAGTTGTGTTCCATTTGGAGAATGAGTCCACCTAACAGATATCTATATTATTAAATATTCGATTCAAACATTTGTTTCAATAGAATCAAAAAGATAGAACATGCCATCCGTAGTTTGAAGTCAAATGTATGATTCCAGCTAGAAATTCAAGTAATGACATATAACTTTAAATACCATATTTCAAAATTTAAAAACTATGCATACGTTTCTTCATTTATGTGATCATACATAACTACATTTTTTTAACTATGAAGAACAGATGGGACAAAAACTAAAGAGTTTTATGCCGAGAATTATACACACATGCAATTTTTAGGGAGATACACATATCTTAAATGATAAAAAAAAAAAAAAAAAATCATTACACACTAATCTCTTAAGCGGAAACTCATATTCATGACCAACATTAGTTTGCTATCAAAAATATACACTAAAGAATTTATTTATAAAATATATATATAAATTCATTATATTGTTGCTCAACTAGTTAAGGTTTGTTGCAATGGGATGATAATGCAAATGTTAAATGCAGTGTGTATCATGCATCGCAGTGCTAATCAATATCTTTTGTTTTTTGACTTGAAACTAAAAAACCAAAGGAAGATAAAAAAAAATGCTACAAAAAACTATAAAGAATGGTAAATGAATAAAAATAATAACTGATAGATATCATAGCATACCTCGGGTGTTGCAATTACCAAAGCAGCTTTAGGCATTTGAAAACTGAAAGAGAATTGGTAAAAGTCTTCAACTAATATAAAGCAGGAGCTGCTATATGTGATGTCGTACCAAACATAATACAGAAATAATGAATAAATAAAATCGAGAACAATTTAATTATTTTATTAAAAAAAAGAACTGTGTAATTATTGATTGTGTTTATAAATCATCCATTGAGTTTTACCAATCATAGTGGCAAGTTTTGTTGAAATTGTAATTAATAATGTTACTTAGATGTTGTTAGATTGTGATGGAGGTGGTTAGTAGTTAGTTATGACAGTTACTATTGTAAATGTTTGATATAAAACCAAGTGCGAGTACAACTACTTGTAATCTAAGCAATAATAAAATTTTGATTCTCTTCATTCCTTTCTTTTACTACTCTTAATTCTCTCAACTTAAATCAACTAAATCATAGAAATCAACTGTTCTAACAATTGACATCGAGAGCTGAGTTCGAATTCAAAGGAAAACACGAGTGATAGTGAGATTCCTCTAGAACTTGGAAAACACGAGTGTGAGTGCAAAAATAGAGAGGAATCATGAATGGATCAGGAAGTTTTCCATCAAATTGGCCAATTCTTGATAAAATAAATTGGGAAAGATGGTGTTCATCAAAGAAGTCGGTGCTTGGAGCTCAAGAAGTGTATGAAGTAGTACAAGATGGGTATGATAAACTTGGTCCAAATTCAAAAGATGTGCAACAAGCAACATTAAAAGATTAAAAGTAAAAGGATTGCAAGGCTCTCTTCTACATTCAGCAAATTATGGATTCAAACAATTTTAAAATAATCTCAAAGGTCTCCACATCAAAGGAAGCTTGGGATATCTTGGTGAAATATTATACTGGTGGGGAGAAGATCAAGAAAGTATAGCTTCAAATATGGAGGAGGTAGTACGAGTTGCTGCAAATGAAAGAGGATGAGAGTGTAGACTACTTCAATCATGTGCAAACAATTAAAAATCAGATGAAGACCAATGATGAAGTGATGACTGGTGTGGTGATTATTGAGAACATCTTGAGAACTCTAACATAGAGATAAGTGTAGCAAACACACTTGTACAAGCTCAGGTCAACAAAAAAGCCAATCAAAATGAAGGGAAATACAAGAAGGGAAAAGGAAAATTCAAGTGGCACAAGAAGCAAGACTCTAATGAAGGTGCTGGAAATTCAAAGAATCAAAATTATGCTGACAATTACAACAAGAAATGAAATGTCAATAAAGGAGGGAAAAATAAATTCAATAAGAAAGGGATTCAATTTTGTAACTGTTAGAATTAGGGATATTTTTCCTATGAATGTAGAGAAAATAAGGTAAAGAGAAAGCAGAATGAGGCTCAATTAGCTTAGGTTGAAGATTCAGACTCACATGTTGTGTTGCTGATGTTTATTACTACCTCAAATGATGAATGCCCTGAATTATGGTACCTTTACACAGGCTTCTCCAACCACACGACTGATCATAAGAAATGGTTTGTAAGTATTGATGAGAAGGTAAAGAGGTAGATCAAATTTGTTGATAATAGCATAGTGATTGCTCAAGGTGTTGGGAAAGTATTGATTTAGATGAGGGATGGAAAGCAATCATTCATATGTGATGTTCTTTATTTTCCAAATATGAAGAACAATATGGAGCATGGAGGGATATTCAATGAAGATGGAGCATGGCCAAATGAAGATGTTTGATAGCTCAAAGAGACTAGTTCTAAAGGCACCACTCTCAAAGAACAGAACATTCAAGATTGAGATTCAGATTAGTAAAAATCAGTGTTTGGTCGGTGAAGTCAGGAGTGAAAACTTGTTATGGCATCAAAGATTTGACCACTTGAATTTTAGGAGTCTTCAAATGTTAAAGGGCAGGGACATGGTGCAATGACTCTCTAAAATTCAGATCCCAAAGCAGTTATGTGAAGAATGATGTCAGACCAAGCCACATAGGAACTCATTCAAATATGAAGTGGCAACTAGATCATCAAAGAAACTGGAGGTAATATTTTTCTGATGTTTGTTGTCCACTTTAAGAGGTTTCACTAGGGGGAAACAACTATTTTGTGTCATTTATTGGTGAATTTACAAGAAAAACATGGATCTACCTAATTAAAATAAAAAGGGAAGTGTTTAATATGTTTAAAAGGTTCTAATTAATGGTATAAAAGCAAAGTGGCTATTGCCTTAAAGTGATTAGAACAATTGGATGAGGTGAATGATAAAAGAGTTCTTTGCACCATACACACCAAAACATAATGATGTTGGCGAAAGGAGAAATAGGACCATCTTGAACATGGCAAGAAATTACATCATAAGTTATGGGGAGAAGCAATATCAAATACTATCTATATCTTGAATAGATGCCCTACAAAGAGACTTGGCACTAAGACACCATATAAAGCTTGGTATGGAAAGAGACTAGATATGAGTCATCTAAGAGTTTTGGCTCATTGTGTTTTAGATATGTGCCTGCTCAAAACAGAAGGAAGTTGGATGACAGAGCTGAGTAGATCGTGTTGCTGGACTATGACTTAGCTGAAGCCTATATGCTATATGATCTAAAAAAAGGAAGAGTTGTTAAAAGTAGAGATATACTATTGGATGAATCTAAAAGAAGGAATTGGGAGAGAAGTGCCACAACCAATTCAATTATTGCAATGATAGTTAATCTTGATGATAATCAGACAACAGATCTAGTAACATCGTCAACTCAAGAACCAGTGAGATGATCTAGTAGAACTAGACAACCTTCTATATGATTGAACAACATTGAAACAACGTGTGATTCAACAATCGATACAGATGAAAAGTTGATACACTTTGCATTATTAGCTGAATCAAAACTAGTCAGTCATGATGAGGCCCTAAGTGATTCAAACTAGAGATTGGTAATGGAAGAGGAGCTTAACTCCATTGAAAGAACCAAGATCTTAGAGCTGATAAAATTACCTATGCACAAAACACCAATTGATGTAAAATGGGTCTATAAAATCAAAATCAAGCCTAATGGTGAGATTGCCAAGTAGAAAGCCAAACTTGTAGCAAAAGGGTTCCTGCAAATACCTAGACTGGAATATGATGAAGTATATGCACTAGTGGCCATAATTGAAACTGTAAGACTTTTAATGTGAATGTCTAGCTACAAAGGTTGGTCCATGCATCAACTAGATGTGAAGTCTGCATTACTCAATGGACCATTGGATGAAGGAGTCTATGTAAGACAACCGCTAGTATATGAAATAAAGGGAGGATAAAACATTGTATATAGGCTAAGAAAATCTTGTATGGCCTGAAGCAAGCTCCTAGGGTCTGGAACAAGATACTTGACAAATTTCTCCAAGACAGTAGTTTGAAAAGTGTGTGAATGAGCATGAAGTCTATGTTAAAAGATCATCAATCCTACCTACATTACTAATATATCTTTATGTTGATGACTTATTAGTGACTGGATGTGATGAAGCTGAGATAAACCAATTTAAGACTAGAATGAAAGAAGAGTTTAAAATGTCAATCGTGGGACTATATTGTTACCACATTGGATTTGAGTTTGTCACCATGAAGAATGAAACATTCATGCACCAACATAAGTATGCTAATGATGTATTGAAGATATTTAACATGCAAGACAATAATAGCATCGATATTCCTTTAGAGATAGGGCTGACATTGTCAAATGAAAGAGATGAAGAGTTGATTGATCCAACATTGTTCAAGTAAGTGGTAGGATCATTGAGGTACTTGTGTAATACAAGCCCTGACATATCCTATATTGTAATGATGATTAGTAGATACATTGAAAAGTCAAGAGTATCCCACTACTTGGCAGCAAATAAGATATTAAGATACATTAAAGCAACTAGTGGATATAGCCTGCTATATCCTAGAAGTTCATATGAAAGTGAAGCTGAATTAATAGGATGCATTGATGCTGATTGGTGTGGAGATAAGGATGATAGGAAAAACACTACAAGCCATGTGTTCATGGTGAATAAGACATCAATGTCATGGTGCTCAAAGAAGCAAAACATAGTAGCCCAACCTTCATGTGAGGCTGAGTATGTGGTTGCATCAACGGGAGCTTGTCAAACTCTATGGCAAGCTTAATTGATGGCTGAGATGGGATTGAGAAATAAAGGACCATTGAGGATGTTGATTAATAATATATATGCAATAGACTTAGCCAAGCATCATATTGCACATGGAAGAAGCAAGCATATTGAAACATGATTTCATTTCTTGAGAGACCAAGTGATCAAAGATAAATGGAAGTAAGATCTTTACAAAGGTCTTACAGAGATTGAATTTCCAAGAGATGAGAAGCAAGTTTGGAGTAACATCTTTAACCATTTTGAATTAAGGAGAATGTTAAAATTGTAATTCATAATGCTAGTTAGAAGTTGATAGAAGGTGTTAGAGGAGGTTAGTACTTAGTTATGACAATTACTATTGTAAGTATTTGATATAACATCAAGTACAAGTACAGTTACTTGTAAGCAATAATAGAATTTTGATTATTTTCATTCCTTTCTTCTTCTACACTTAATTCTCTCAACTGAAATAAACTAAATCGTAAAAAATCAAGTGTTCTAACAAGTTTTACCATAGATTATATCTTGATATAAGTGGTTTATTATAAGTTTGTATTTAAAAATCTTTTGATATCCTATGATAATATGATGTGAGACTCAAAAAGTAGAAGATAACTATCTTACATAATGATAGAATAAAGAGAATCGTCAACTCCTACTTCTAAAAAATAACATCATTTATAATTAATATTTTTTATTTTTTTAATAATTATAGTGATCTATTGTGGATTATCTAGTAAAAATATAGTAGTCCTCCTTAAAATTCGACATGACTAATTAAAAATATAGTCAATAAAGATTCATCTTAAAACCAAACAAAATATTATATAACTAATGAATTTCAAATCAAATTTCTATGAGAGAAATTTGTATGCCCTAATTAAAAGTAATTCCTGCAAAACAAATGGTTAATTCAATAAGCAACAAACACTTTACCTACCCACCACATATATATTATATTTTTTCTATTTACAGTTTTTTCTATGAAAATTTATTTTCTGACAATATTATCAATATATTATTGTAGATGAAGTCAAATACATAATAGCAATACTATAATTATTAGAAGTAAATGTAACGTTATTAATAGATACTATAATGGTATATTTTTTATTTTATTTTAAAAAGATGATAAATTCTACCATAATTAATTGATAAACTGTGAGGTCGGTTTAACGCTCAACCTAACAATATCGATATTTTTTAGTTGAACTAAGACTTAAAAATTCATAATGGTATATGTAAATAACAAAATCTATTATTGAATGCTTATAGTATAAATTTCACATAAGAATACATTGATAAATTTATACAACAATTTCCTTAAAAAAAATATAAATGATAATTTATACAACAATAACTTTTATACAAAAATATAAATGATAATTTATACAACAATAACTTTCCCCAAAAATAACAAATGATAATTTATTGAGTACAAACTATTAAATGCAATATTAAATGATACTTTATATTATTAAATAAAAAATATTAAAATATTTATATAAAATTAAATTATTGAATATCAAAGTTATTTCTTGAAAGGATTAATTATATATATCATTTTTGAAAGCAAGTCATTAACATAATTGCTGACAATAACTTTTATATAATATTAGTAATTAAATTAAAAAATAATAGTGACATTACATGATAAGTATTCGATAATAATAATAATAAGTATTACAATAATA